>JANRMT010062831.1:4439512-4467710 GCA_026402145.1 Polypterus bichir lapradei
GCGTGCGCGAGTTGCAGTACCAGCAAAAAGTCGGGGGGGGGGGGGGCCGGGGGGGGGGGGTAGTATTGGGGTGCCGTGTGCTAAAAGTCGGAATGTGACGTCAGAGTCTGTTTACTATCTACATGTGACAGAAAGCCTCTATGGAGATGCTACGGGGATCGATGTGCGTGCTTTGCTGTTTGGTGAATGGTTCGATGTGATGAAGCAAAATGCTGACATACAGATGCATTCGTGGTGATTTTATATTCAAGCGTCGCATATTCCCGATTGTAATGACACGATGCATTTTAAAAGTCTCACAACATCTTTGTGCCGTTTTTTTTTTTTTTTTTTTTTTTTTGCAACTTAACAGCAACATAATGTATATCGCTGTATTTGAGCCACTGAGGAAGAAAATAAAGGACACGGTGAAAACGTGTATTTTGTGATTAAAGTGGAAATTTCGGCTTTAATCTCAAATTGCCCACTTTAACCTCGTAGTTTATCATTAAAGCAGACGGTTGTAAACGTCATCCCAGTTTTTAATCGCTGCGAGCTTCTTGGACCTGACAGCTGCGGCAAGCAGCAATATATCACCACACAGAAAAATTAAATGTATGATATTTCAACTCTCTGCACATTTAGAATCTTTAGATTTGTACTTGATATCACTTTCATGATTAAATGCATTAAAGTGTGTATGTTTACATTTTACATAATTTTGTTTAATGAATACTGTTAATAAATACACACATGAGGGGAATAATTACACACATGGGGGTGACACGGCGGCGGAGCGATAGCACTGCTGTCTCGCATTGAGTTATGTTGCTGGTATATCCTGCTTGTATTCCACACTGTGCTCCGGTTTCCTTCCAAAGATATGCAGATTTGGGGATTTGGTGCCGCTAAAATGGCGCTAGTGTATGCGAGTGCTTGTATTCACTTTGCGATGAGCGGAGACCTTGTCCAGGGATTGTTTCTCAGTCTTGCCCAATGCTTGCTGGAATGGACACATCCCTGGATTTATGGATTTAATCAATAAATATCCTTTTCAGAGATATTGCGGTAAGGTGTTATCGGAATTTAATAGGTGTTTTAGACAATTCACAACACGGAGAAGCCGAACATGTTCTCACCGTGATAATATCTCGCACTGCCACCTGGTGGATTCCTCCAGATTTACGTAAAGTACGCGCGCAAGTATAAACACTACAACGCTTGCGTAGCAGGAGCGTCCTGTGCAGCATGCGTCGCGTGAAGTATAGCTCCGGCCTAACACTCCACACATCCCACAAATTACTTTCATCTGTGTTCTTTCTGGCTTTGCTTCATGTTCCACTTATCGGTCACATCTCACTTACAGACAGCTTACTACTCCTCACACTGCTTTCATAACTTCACTTTTTAATGGCAGGCAGACTCATTTTGAAGTCTAAATGAGGACATCTCTCAGAATTTCTTCTATGCACTTCTCACCTTCACTATCACTGCTGTGCTCACACCTCTGTCTGCACTTAACATGTCAACAAAGTAGCGCAACTTTCCTACTTTCTCCAAAAAATATTCTATTGCCTACATATACAGTATATTTACATTCATCAGTATTCTGCACCCCTCTCCCAAACTTTTTGCAAAGGTTTTCTTTGCCATCAGCAGACTCTCCCTCAAACCATTATGCAGTTTATCAATTAATTTCTGAAAAACCATGCAGTTTCTCCCAACACCTTTGCTATGGCCATGCACCCACCACTTTCATGCCTTCTTCCGCTTCGTCCAATCACCATTTACTTCATTTACCGTAAGGCAAAATGCTTTCAAGCCACCAATGTCTTTAATTTCTCTTTTTACTACTAAAACAAGATTATCAGTATAAATGAGCAATTCTTTATACACTTGTCTGGTTGAACACTGTTCAAGATCCTGCTTCTTAAATCCTGGTTTGGTGGAGGCTGAGGTTTGGGCTGCACCTCCCTAGGTTTTGCTTGGGCCATTTTCTTTATACCTTTTTAACAGTGCAATTTGGTTATATTTTTACAGTTACTACTGCATCTACATTTTTTTTCATTTGACTGTTTGGAGAAGCCAGTCAGTATCGTCGTCTCTGTTTCACATTAATGTTATTTAAACTTTAAGTATTTGCTCACAAAAAAAAAAAAAAAAATCCACTGTAGCAGCTCCTGCTTCCTTTACATGTCCAACACAATTCCATTTGGGCCCAATGCTTTGCTTATCTTCAGTGCTTTTGTGACATCCACTTTTTAAAACCTAAATCATGAAGTAAATACACACTGAATTACAAAATTAATACAGAATCAACACAAAGGAATTATTATTTTAGTAGCATAATCTAAACTTAAAACAATGACCTTAAACCTAAACATTTGGCAAAATACTACTTGAGCAAGTACAACCTGAATTTGAATGCCTTCCTAAGAGGCAAGCCGAAAAGAATGCAATAAGCAAATGAGGCCAAAGTATTAATTCTCACACTGGTATAGCGTATGAGATGCAGATGTGTCAAAGTAAAAAGTAACAATCGAAATGACTATAGACTTTGAACGAAATACAAAAGACTGACTTAATTGAAATAATACAAATCTCTTAAATGGGCATACATTAAAACTTGTTTTAAAACTCCACAAAAACATCCTTAATTGTTGATCACCATCAATGACTTTATAATATAAATAACACTCTAAGCAAGTGTTTTTTCAAAGTAAAACTCAAACTTTATTTCTTAAAGGCAAAAGCGATTTTGATACAATCCTGTAGTAAAACATTAATTTTCATTACAATTACAAACATTTCTGTTACAATTCAATGTACTTTACACCTGTGTTAAAACAGTGTCAATGTGCAGTGCAAATCATGTGGGGGAACAGATCTGGTTGCCACACTCTCCACCTCCGTAGTTATGTGAAATGTCTGCTTTCAAGATATGTAAATGTACATATTTGCTTAGAAACATTTGTAATGCAAGTCAGAAAATTCTTAAGTCAGTAACTGTAATGTGATTACAAGAATTCAAACTGTTACATTACACTGTTCGTACTTTGATATTTGGAAGTTGCTTCCTTTAGAAGCCAAAGCTCCCTTGTTGGAATAAGTTCTTTTAAATTGCGGCATTTTAAATAACCGAAAATATAGAAATGTGATATTAAAAAGCGAGATCCCTCCCGTAGTGATTACAGCAGTACAACAAAATCCCATGAGAGAATTATACTTGGCTTTCTTTAATGACTATTTTACGCAGTATAACAGACGAAAGGAAGCCATAGCAAGACAATATCAAGGTATGATCTTGATCTATAGAGGTCTGTCATTTTCGTCACTGCGCTGAAAGGTTTTTCCGGACGGATGACCTCCATCCATAGGCTTCAAAATGTACTGGCAGTAGGTCCATCCTTATATACTGGTTGCTCCACGTGCAGGCTTTTTCTCTGGTCTCCAAACAAGGACAGGAAAGGACGCAACTCCACCTCCAAAAAAATACAGGAATACAACAATGCCTACTTGCAGTTCTCATTCTCCCAACAAGGAAAGAAGATTTTGTGCTGACAGAGGACAGAAGTATACTAGTCTGTCTTTTAGGCTGACTATACAATACTCCAGTTGTCTTTGGCTATCTAGTTCCATGCTTGGCTGGCAATTCTAAATGCTAAGCCCCTGTGTACCATACTTGGTCTGCCTGTATGAATGAATACATAACGGTGTGCACAGAGACGGTGACATTAAACTTAATATAACAAACATAAGTATAATTAAATTACAGTAACATGTTACTTTATTCCACATTACCACCAACTCTGGTATTTTTAGTATTTTGGATTCTGTAAATCTGCATAACTTTGATATTTTGCCTTTTGATTTATTGCTATAAAATTATATTTGTTCCACGCTGGCACTTTTTTTTTTTTTTTTTTTTGGCCACAGGAAACTGCATTTTGTATATCTCCTGATGGCAGTGACTGGTTTGCTGTCAGCAGCAGTACGGTATTACACTAAGGAGATTGTTGGGTAGACAGCAGATGAAGTCACACTTCAAAATATATCAAAAACCAATGGCATGCCACACATCCAAGTTTCTAAACACAAATTTTAGAAGTGGTTACAGTCTTTGTCTGAACCTGAATCTTTGTTTTTTGATTAGCCACTTTGTTTTGTTGTTTTGGTTTACTGAAATCTCTAGCATTTGACCCCAGCACATTTTTGGACCTTAATTGTCTGATCCTTGTATGACTTGTTCAGTTCTTCTGTTTACTCCAAGGAAGAACAATAGTACCCTTCACCTCCCTTACAATAGTGAAAGCCTGTGAACATGTCAGATCCACAGAGTGGGGGAAAAACAATTTATAATGGCCCTGATGCACTCTGAGGAGGTTGCTTTGGTGGCAGGGAAGATGAAAGTAAGTACGAAGTTAAAGGTGCAATGAAAAGAGTATAAGGATTTCAGCTTGGAGTGCTAGGGGTATGAACATAAAGTGGTGGAAGTGCTGAATAGAAAATGGACAACATAGAAAAGTAGAGGTACAGAAATGCGTAATGGGAATAATGGAAGATACTTGTGTCAGAAAAACAGGTAGTGAAAGTAATCGATATGAAGAGAGTGAACAAACATGTCATAGTTAAGATTAATGCTGATAAATGATTTGTATATTCAGTCTTAGAATATGCCATCATGGTCTGGCAAATTTGATGAAAATAAAGATTAGATGGGACAAATTTTATGGAGGTGATGTCTTAGATGCCTTAGGGGAAGGTCATTGTGGTGGATTTGAATGGGCATGTTGCTAGTGCTGATGGTTATGAGGGAGTCCATGGGGGCTTTAATACCAAGAATATCGAGAGAGAGGATTAGTTTGGTAAACATATGCATTTTGGTGTTGAAAGGTACATAAAAGAAAGCTGATGAGGAAAGTTATTTTGAAGATTATCCCTGTACAAGGTTACATATTACAACATAGCTTGGTTTTATGAAATCGTTCAGTCCAAAGCAAGAAGACAAGTAAGAGGAATTATACACTGAAGGCCATAGTTATAGAATTTGAAGCAGGAGCGTACAAGAAGCAAATCTGCTGAAATCTTGGTAACTGATGCACTATGTAAGAAAGGTCACAGCCGACTATACTTCCTTAGAAGGTTGGCGTCCTTCAACATCTGCAATAAGATGCTGCAGATGTTCTACCAGACGGTTGTGGCAAGTGCCCTCTTCTATTTGGTGGTGTGCTGGGGAGGCAGCATAAAGATGGACGCCTCTCACCTGGACAAACTTGTTAGGAAGGCAGGCTCTGTTGTAGGAATGAAGCTGGACAGTTTAACATCGGCTCCTGTCAATCATGGAGAATCCACTGCATCCACTGAACAGTGTCCTCTCCAGGCTGAGGAGCAGCTTCTGTGACCGACTGCTGTCACTGTTCTGCTCCACTGACAGACTGAGGAGATCGTTCCTTCCCCACACTATGCGACTCTTCAATTCTACCCGGGGGAGTAAATGCGAACATTATTCAAAGTTATTGTCTGCTTTTTACATGCATTTTTATTACTCTTTTTAATATTTTTTTTTTTTTTGTATCAGTATACTGCTGCTGGATTATGTGAATTTGCCCTTGGGATTAATAAAATATCGCTCTCTCGCTCGCTCTAAAAAACAAAAATGATGTTTTATGATGGATTTTGTGCCATTTGTATTCATCTCTGCTTTTCAATCTTCCCCTATTTTTTCTTGAACAGTGTTTGTTTTTTTTTTTTTTTTCCCTTTCTTAAACTGCATGTTTTTCTCACTCATGGTACAAAATAGCCCTACCCGTTGATTCTTTCAGTGAAAAAAAGATTAAAAGTAAAAATGTTTCTCGCAGAAGACGCACGTTTTATTAATGACACATCATTATCTAAGTCTGTAACAACCTGCCAAATTGCCGATCAGGATTGTCCAAAAAATGCCCTGAAGCGCATAAGCCATCAGGTTGACCTGTCATCCAGTGTGAAGTGGAAAAGGTGTTTGAATTTAGATTTCATTTTACTCTTGATCCCCATGACCGATTGTGCTGATTTTTTTTCAAAAAATGTGTTAAATACATGTATCAAGACATGTGCAAAGTATTGTGTAATTTGGTTTTATATTTTGAAAGTTATTAATATTTTTAACTGCCCCAGTTACTAATGTTCCACTTTTTAAATCTATAATAAATCGTGATTTAATTAATGGTGACACTTAACCTTTAGTAATTGAAAAAGGGTGTTTTGATGTTCCGTCCTTTTTAAATCGTAATTATCATCTTATCTGCTCAGAAAGTGAGAATTTTGGGAGCATTTGTATCTTAAGCATATTTTGGAATAACTGATCAGTTTAACAGCTGGGTGTCGTTTTATGTATTAGTACATAAATGTCTCTGAACGTCCTGATCGTTTTGATGGGCCATGGTGAGCAGAAAATCCATTCAAGTAGCGGCACTTCAACAAAAACTCGCAAGAGATAATGCATGTTGAGACGGCTTTATGAGCGCTCATTTCCCGGTGGAGCGCCCCCTAGATTGTTTTATTTTTTTTTTAATTTATTTATTTTTTTTCCTAGCGGGAATTAATCAAACTCGCAAGAGATAATACACGTTGGGACGTCTTTAAGCGCTCAGCGGCCGGTGTAGCATCCGCGAGATGTTTCTATTTTTTTCTGTTACCGTTGTACCATACTGTACATGATTTTAATATTTAATCCTTTTCAGAATATTGCATGATGTGTAATGAGTGGATATTTTTATCTATTGATTTTAAGTCTCTATTTTTACTGCTTTGTTTTACAAAAGTAGTATGTTTTTACGTAATGGTCATACAAGAATATTTTTTTATTTTAATAATAAATATAAGTCGCTATATGAAATATACACTTTTCTGCGTATCAAAACTATCAGTTTATTTCAGGTATGAAGAGCCTTGCTTGGACATCGAGAAATGGAGCTTTTTCACCTATAAATAATAAATATAACAAATGTATATATTTATAGGCCAAAAGTTTGGACACACCTCCTCATTCAAAGTGTTTTCTTTATTTTCATGACCATTTACATTAGTAGATTCTCACTGAAGGCATCAAAACTATGAATGAACACATGTGGAGTTATGTACTTAACAAAAAAAGGTGAAATAACTGAAAACCATGTTTTATATTCTAGTTTCAGAATTGTTAGGCCACTGACACTTTACTGTGCATTAATAAGAAAACATTCATACTTTGTTAGCAATCAGTTATTGCCAGGATTCCTTATATTTATTCTTTAACTTTTTATAAAACTCACATTAATTTACTAGGCCTTTGATTTCCTTTTTTCATATAAAACTACAATATTGTTGTTTTCTGTAGTGACCTAATCCTCCTGACAAATTTCACTTTCTGGAAATTGCATCTTCCAGCAAGCCTCAGAAGGGAAGCAAAATTTACCTTTAGTACAAATTGAAATTACTTAAGCAACAACATTTTTAAAAAGCAGAAATACACCAGTTCAGCCTAATCAGCCCTGGCTTTGTGAGACTTCAGGATATTTGCAGGTGTGCCCTCGATCACATAAATACACACATACAACACGGAATTTACCAGAACACCACACTGACTTTTAAAACTTGAAGCCTCATAACTTCGCTCATGTATCAGACATCAAAACCTGAACAACAATCCATCAGGATTAGAGCTTGGCCTAATAGTCCACCTCCTCTTATCTTGGCAGTGAAGAGAAAAGGAAAGGAGGAGAGGGTGCAGGAGTGACATTAATGATTCAATGTAAAAGTTAAATATGTCTGTATTAGTTTAAAAAAAATTAACATCTATCTGTGTATTAAAGCTTGAGAGAGTCACAGACCAGTCAGACTGCCCATGCTGACACCTGTCCATCATCAAAAGCACCTACAGAGGACATGTGAGCATTGTGGGTGGTCTGGTCTGATGACTTACATTTTCTTTTAGATCATGAGGATGGTTCTGTATGTGCATTGTTTACCTTTGGAAAAGATGGCAGCAGGACGCACTATGGGAAGATGACAAGCCAGAAGACCTATTATGATGATTTGGGTAATATTCTTCTGTGAAACCTTGGGTCCTGGCATTCATGTGGATTTTACTTTGAAACACACCACATACCTAAAGATTGTTGCAGACCAATGAATCCAACTGAGCATCTATGGGATGTACTAGAAAAAGGAAGAAGGATCTGCTGCTAATATCTTGGTGCCAGATACCAGAGGATATCTTCAAAAGTCTTTTGGAGTCCATGCCTTAATGGATCAGAGATGTTTTGGCAGCACAAGGAATACCTACACAGAATTTCACGTGGACTTAATGTTGTGGCTGACAGGTGTCAGTCTTGTCCATTTATTCAAGTCAATTCAAGTGGGATTAGACCCACTTGCCATGAAGCACAATCATTAACAACTGCTGTACTGTTGTGTAAACCCCCCTTCCCTCCAAAAAATTACGTATCAAACTATAAAGATCAAATTCTTGCACGATATCAGCTTATCACAAGCATGTATTAACTTTCAAAACTTACTGGCATGATTGTTAAGGTACTGATATTGAGACTAAACACAAATTGGCCTAAAATGGACTGTACCCGGATGCTGCATTGTGGGAAGCAGACAATTTGTTGATTAGAAGTCTCCTTCCCCATGCTGGCTTCAGTAGTTAGGGTGTCTGGAAGTATGACTTTGTGGAGTTAGCTGGCATGTGCTACCTTCACCCATCTGGAAGTCCGAATGTAGCTGTCCATAACTGATCAATAACCTGCAGTGGATTGAACCAGAAAGAGGGAAGCTTGTGATCTTGGTGAGGCTGACTGACTAGAACCCATTTCAAGATGGTGATATTAGAAGTCTTCACCCTCTGTTTCCTATTGAGCTGTACAGTTTTTTTACTAGGTGCTCAATATCCATATCAATTTCTGGCCACCGGACTAGTTCACGGTATGCACAAAGGCTGATGTAAAAAGGTCTGCAGGATTCACTCTACATAACTCATTCCAGTAGCTTAGCTCATTCTTTACCTCGTTAAACAGAAACAATTCCTCATTGACTTTGAGTAGCCAGCCATTGTGGATGAATGTGTGAAGATAATGTGTGAGATAATACAGTCATGCTGTGAAGCCTACTTGAGCTCTTGAAGTGTATTTGTTGCCTGAAGAGGGAAGTAAAATATTTGAATTGGCTCTCATTCAGCAGTGACAGGTACAGAATCTCCTGGTATTTGGAGTGTGGCCTGTGACTGCAGATCTGTTACCACATTGCAGTTTACAATGTTACGGCTATAGACAGTTAAAACCTGCTGCTGAGCTAAGACCAAAGGAACACTCCAGCATGGTTGACAAAATCTGTGAGGTTCCTGCTGTCAGGGTGGAGTGTGACCCAGAGAGCCATGACGAAAGTCAAGTTTTGAGAAAAATGTTGAGCCATTTAAACTGTATAGTAAGCTCTTCCACTGTTTGCAGTAGTAATTTGTATGGTTTTGTGATCTTATTAACTACTCTTAAGTCAATAAACACGTGAAGACCCCCAATTTTTTTTTTATTGCAGTGACAATAATACATTTATTTATATAGCGCCTTACCCATGCTCAAGGCACTTTAGAGTTTAAGAAAGAACAGCAGGGTATACAGTATATAGCATTGTACTAAACCAAATAAATAAATAAAGAAGATAAGCTTTTCTCTGAATTTACTAACGGACAACATAATTGATGCTCTAGCACACACATACAGGTTACAAGGTTGGAGATAATGGTTGAAGCACTGTCTTCCTCTGTAAACTCAGCTTCTAGAAGACTCTGGAGTTCCAAAACAACATCTTTGTAAAGGGCCAAGAGAATATGGCATAGTGGCTGGAAAACTGGGCAGACTAAAGAGCCAAAAATGGGATTATGAATGAAAGCTAAAGTGCAGCTCAGCCTAGTAAACAAAGTGGGCCATTCTTGCTGCCAGGGAGTATTGTGTAAGGGTTAGTCACAGTTACAGAATTTCTTGCATGATCCGAAGTGAACCTGTAGTGTTGTGCTCACAGTCAAGATATATGTCTCTCCTTCCTATTAATTCAGGAAGTGCATCTTGACAGGATCCTTCATTTTTCTTTTACAGGTACAGACCGACTGTCTCCTGCATCGCTACTGTACATGATGGATTAGCTTCCGGAAGCCACATGTGGAGCTACAAAACCCTGTCCTTTGTTATTTTTGGTGTCCTATGTATTCTATGCCATTTTTAGAATTGTGGACTACATTCTCCATGATGCTCTACAGGAGTGTGTTTTCATAATGTGGATCCAGACAGGGTTGGGAGTTGGTTTCTCACAAGCAAACTGCATTTTGAAGCATATTGTGCTATTTGCATTTCCATGTTTATCTTGCAGGCATACTGGGTGTGTTTGGTTGAGAGTTTATCCTAAATCTACAGTTAAGCTTTTTGAATTTGAAGCTTGGTTTTGTGGGTGGGTTTCCTGAGAGTGCATGTCAGCAGACACTAGAAGGGATAGTTACCTTTTGTATTATCATTATGGACCAGTTCAAAGATCTCCTTCAGTTTCATTTTTTTTTTGCCACTACCATTTGTTTGTTTTGTTTAATCTGAATATTTGTTTGTGGAATTTCCAGGGTCTCCTAGAAAATACAAAAGGCACAGCATTCTGTGGCACAGGAAGATACATCCATCCATCCATCCATCGATTTTCCAACCCGCTGAATCCAAACACAGGGTCACGGGGGGTCTGCTGAAGCCAATCCCAGCCAACACAGGGCACAAGGCAGGAACCAATCCAGGGCAGGGTGCCAACCCACCGCAGGAGGAAGATACATATTCTCTGTTTATGTCTAAACTTCTAGATGGTGGTGCATCTTGCTTTGCTAATAAAAGCTACCACATGGTGGCATCTTCCTCATCCATCACACATAAATGTGGAATGTCCATTGCGGTAAGATACAACCTACCTCTAAAAATGTTTGATACAGGCATAGATGAAGAAGGAAGATTCTATTATGTTCTATTGTATATACAGTCCAACTTCCTATCAATCTTTTTGTTCTAACCTTTTATTATTAAATATAACTTGAAGTTTTCAGGCTTAGAAATAATCCTTTAACTATAGACCTTTTACTAAATAAATCCTCTTTGCATCTATGTTAACGCATTCCTCAATCTGCATGCACCTTATGTGAATTTGCCTGTGATTTAAGATTAATTGACTTGTTTAGCCATATTAACTCCACAGAATACTCTTTTAAATCTCACTGTTATCATAGTCAGTCTAAATTGAATTATATTTCCTTTTGTCAATTCTTTGACAGATCAAAAATGTGTGCTATCAAACTTTTTTCTTCTGTTTGCCCCTCGTTTGCACAATTCTTTACTTCAAAGTCTACATTTCTGAGAAATCTAAGTTTGCCAACTGAATTAGTTAATTTCAATTAATCAGGGAATTGATGACAATCCTTCATTTATCTGGCTAGCCTTCAAATGTGCTATTCTGTGATTTTGTTTTTGCTAACAATTTAGCATTGTCAAACTGACAAGTTACTTATCTGAAGTCATGTCTTACACCTTAAAAAAAAAAAAAAAAAAAAAAAAAGCATAACCCTGTGTGGTAAACCTGAACTATGAAACTCTAATTACCCAAACCAGACTTATGTTGAGTCCACTGCTTCAAAAAGCTTAAACTGAGTTTAATGTACAAGAGCACAGTACTATGTTTCTGCGGCAAAGCCCATTAGATTTTTAGCTCTTAAATTAAGAAAATGTGTATTGTTTGCTGCTATCACAAATAATAAACAAATCTGGTCTCACTACTAAAACTCCAAGAAATAAATAAACATTTTGTTACATTTTTTTCAGTGTTGTTTTCCTTTCAAACATCCTCATCAGGAATGAATCCGTTTTTTAAAAGTTTTGGACCTTCCTAAGTTCAGTGAGGGAGAAGCCTCATTTTGAACTCTCCCATATAACTATCGAATTGAAAGGGACTTTAGACCTTTGGGTAAAAATAAATTGCAAGGACTTCATGTAATTTCAGTGGAGATGTTGCCTGCTTTTTGGAAGCAATTACCAGACCCTCATTTTATTATGTTAATTTTTGCCATCTCAGCCTCTAATATAAACCCTCTATCAAACCAGGTTTATTTACCCTCTTGCCTAAACAGTAAAAAGACCCCTCTGAATGCTTCAGTTATTGCCCTACAGTATATCTTTGACGAACAGTGATGCCAAGTTACTAGCCAAACTACCTGCACATCAACTGCAGACTGATATCTATAAACTGGTTCATCCGGATCAAATAGGCTTTATAAGAGTCCATTATGCATCAGACAATTCCCACCGTCGTCTTCAGGTTAGAGATGCTGCTCCAACCTGTTCTACTCCAACCACTTTGCTGTCGTTGGAGGCAGAAAAACATTCAGTCACAGGAACTGGTAATTTTTATAGCAGGTCTTGTAAAGGATAGTACTGGGACATTACTGTATTTTGTTTATATAATTGAAATTCTTGACTCCTTCTGTTTCTTGTCATCACAAATGCTATATCCCTCCCCTTTAAATTACACAGAGTTGCCAGAGGGGGCTCTAGCCAGCTGTCTCTTAAAACCTTTAGACCATATCTTTCCACCAATTAAACTTAGTAACTCCACTACTACATTTTTTTGTTACTTAAACAATCTCATTATCTTGATGATGTTTTTACTTATCTTTGGAAATACACCCTATCATCTTCCTTACATTATTGAATTATGTGTACTACAAGGCTCTTTTTAAGTAAATTGGTCCAAATCTTTTCTTCTGCCCCTTAATTGTCTTTGTTAGAGTCCTCTTCCCTCTGAAATTCCTTTAACCAATAAAATCAAATGTCTTGGAGTAGACATCTTCAGCTTAATACAAGATATTGTTAATTCAAATTATAACGGTGTTTAAAAACAAAAACTTCACAGTAGAACTAGTCCAAATTATCTTCATCTTCTCATTCTTGTTTCACTAAACATAAATACAGTATCTTCTCACATTAATATCTTCTATGGTTCCTCTCACTCCACCTGGTAAATATTGGGTAAATATTAATTCTCTTCTCACACATTTTTCTGTTCTATATTGCCTCATAATGGCCCTAAGGGTGGCTTGTCTCTGCCAGTTTTGGACTTCTATCATTGCACTTGCATTCTCCATTTATTAAGGGACTAGATCTTTCCTCCTGTAATCTCCCCATTTCTGGTTTCCTATTGAAGGGAATTTTGTCATTCCAGGTCAATTGTCTACTTTTTCCTTTTACTTCTCTGAAATTAAAGTCATCCCCTTCTCATTCCATACACATTAAACATCTGGCACTAGGTAGCAGAACTTTTAGTCCCATCTTCCCTATGGCACACCTACATCCCAGTTTTTCATGATTAAGTTCTCTGTATTGGGAGACGCCAAATTTCTTCTTCTGCCTGGACTGATAAGAGGGTTGCAACCATTGGCAATATTTTAGACATCACGGGGCTACAGAATAAAAAAAATCCAGTTTGTGTCTGTCTTCTTCCTCGTTTTTCTTTTACCATCAGCTTAGATCAGTTCTCAAGACTTGTGGAGTGATAGCATCTTCTCCTCTCCCTCTTTATCCTCTTGTAATTTTTCTGTTTCACTTTCTCTGCCAGTCTTCTCTCTTTATGCTGAGCTACAGAAAACCTCCTTAAGATCCACTCCTTTAAATTTTATTTGGCATGCAAATCTTTCTCCTAATTTAACCCTATTTTAGTATACTTTTTTTGAAAATGTTTTTGTGTAGTGTTAAAGTGCATTAATCAGAAATATTATTTATATTCCAAGGAATGTCCTACAAAAACTTTAGCAAAGGCTATAACAAGTAAATATTTTCCAGGGTTATCAGCAGCTTCTCAGAAGTACCGAGTCCTTAGCTTATTATAGTTATTGTGATAGACGTCTAGGAACCGTGCCTGGCTGGGATGCCTTCAGCCTCACAGGACAGGAGGAGACAGCATGTACAAGGCATTGTCTCCCCCGGATCGCTAAATGGCAGGCCTTTGGGTTGCAGCAGAGCTCCGGATTCCCACAGGGCATCGTGGGAAGTGGAGTTCTTTGGCTCAGGCATGTTGGGTCCTATTGGCACTGCAAGTGGACGTAGAGAGAATTTCTAAGCCCTACTTTTTAAGGCTCCAGCTTCAGCTGGAAGTGCTTTCAGACCATGATTATGGGACACCAAAAGTACTCTCCCAGGTTTCACATAAAAGAAACCGCCAGAGTTGAGAGGAGGAAGGCAAAGCCTGCTGGAGAAGCCGTGGAGAGACAGAGCAAGTGAAGACGACTGAGAGAAGACAAAGTTACTGTGCTTATGGCTGTGGCATGGGAAACACTCACCTTAGGAAGGGTTTTATGTCTTGCATCACGTCCTAGTGAGCTGAATGACTTCCGGCCTGTCGCTCTGACGTCACATGTGATGAAGACCATGGAGCGGCTGCTGCTTCACTACCTGAGGCCACAGGTCCGCCACACCCTCGACCCTCTGCAGTTCACATACCAGGAGAAACTGGGAGTGGAGGATGCCATCATCTATATGCTACACCAATCCCTCTCCCACTTGGACAGAGGCAGTGTTGCTGTAAGAATTGTGTTTCTGGACTTCTCTAGCACCTTCAACACCATCAAACCTCTGCTCCTTAGGGACAAGCTGACGGAGATGGGAGTTGATTCATACCTGGTGGCATGGATCCTGGACTATCTTTCAGACAGACATCAGTATGTGCGTCTTGGGAACTGCAGGTCTGACATTGCAGTCAGCAACACAGGAGCACCGCAGGGGACTGTACTTTCTCCGGTTCTGTTCAGCTTATATACATTGGACTTCCAATACAACTCGAGTCCTGCCACGTGCAAAAGTTCGCTGACGACACTGCTATCGTGGGCTACATCAGGAGTGGGCAGGAGGAGGAGTATAGGAACCTAATCAAGGACTTCGTTAAATGGTGCGACTCAAACCACTTACACCTGAACACCAGCAAAACCAAGGAGCTGGTGGTGGATTTTAGGAGACCCAGGCCCCTCCTGGACCCCGTGATTATCAGAGGTGACTGTGTGCAGAGGGTGCAGACCTATAAATACCTGGGAGTGCAGCTGGATGATAAATTGGACTGGACTGCCAAAACTGATGCTTTGTGCAAGAGGACAGAGCCAACTATACTTCCTTAGAAGACTGGCGTCCTTCAACATCTGCAATAAGATGCTGCAGATGTTCTATTAGACGGTTGTGGCGAGGACAGTTTGACATCTGTGACAGAGCAACGGGCACTGAGCAGGCTTCTGTCAATCATGGAGAATCCACTACATCCACTGAACAGTATCATCTCCAGACAGAGGAGCAGCTTCAGCGACAGACTGCTGTCACTGTCCTGCTCCACTGACAGACTGAGGACATCATTCCTCCCTCACACTATGCAACTCTTCAATTCCACCCGGGGATAAACGTTAACATTATACACGGTTATTGTCTGTTTTATCTGCATTTTTATCACTCTTTTATTTAATATTGTTGTTTTTTTTATATATTGTTTTTTATCAGTATGCTGCAGCTGGAGTATGTGAATTTCCCCTTGGGATTAATAAAGTATCTATCTACTTGATGTTTCTACAATAGCTGGACTACCAACAAATCCATTTTATTCTACTTTCTCCTAGTACAATGAAGAAAACATAGTTAAATTAAATATAAAATGGAAACAGTTACAGCAAGAGGGCGACATAAATATTATCAAACATACACCAAAGTAGTTTCCAGACTGCATTAAAGAGGAACCATAAAAGTCCAAAGACATACTGTAGCTCTTGGAAGATGCAGTTAATACCCAACAATCTAACAATTATAATCATGACCTGAAGAAAAACATGTTCTCCAGATGTTGCCTTCTGCTGCATACATTTCAAAGAGTTCAATACATACCCAAGTGTGAACCTTTGACTGCCATGGACGCTTACCTAATTATTTCACCGGCTCAATTCGTCATGTGGTTGCAAGACAACTACAGCCCCATGTATTCAATAATAATTTGTTCAAGGCATTTCAAATTAATTTGGCTCCTGTATATCTTTATAACTCTCTCTCTCTCTCTCTCTCCAATCCATCTCAAGTATTGCAATTCTCTATGGCAGTGTTTCCCAACCTCGGTCCTGGGGGAACACTTTGGCTGCAGGTTTTTATTCCAGCCAGCTTCTGTTTTTAATTGGACTCCTGGGCTAATTAAGTGATGTGTTATTTCCCAAGTTCCGTGTTTTGGGAACAATCTAGAAATTAGAAAACTAAGTTTGGCATATATATATATGTATTAAAATGTACCAAGCAGTTATATGAATAATGTATTTTTTTTTTTAACAATATTTTCATCTTGATTTTCATTCTACTTTTCTAGGTGTTCTAATTGTTTAATTAATCCATTATTTACTAATTAGTGGGTCTGATGGTAAAGTACTTGCAGCCTTTGATTATTCAGTGTTGTTTGCCTGGGTGTCTGCTCTGCTTGTTTTTAATTGTAATTAATAAGATTCAACGAAGGGGAAAAACTGCACAGAGAAAGGGAAAAATATAATAAAATCAACAAAAGACAGTTAATAATTTAAATCTATAGCAAAACCAGAAATATTTCTAAATGTCTTATAAATGTAAAAATCATGCTGCTGTGCTTTTCTGAATGTAGAATAAAAGAAAAATATCAGCTAATGAAATGAGATCAGTGTTATCAGGTGTTGTCTCTGACTAGGAATCTGGTTGGAACAAAAACCTGCAGCCACAGTGTGCCCCCAGGACTGAGGTTGGGAAACACTGCTCTATGGTATACAGTAACTGCTTTGTGTACCTCTGCTGATTTACACTCTGTGGGTGAGAGATGCCTTCAGTGTACCTGGTCCTAGACTATGGAATGCTCTGCCTCTACCCCTGCAGACATGCACAGCCTTTAAGAAATTGCTAAAAACGTATCTTTTTAGAATGGCATTTGTATAGTTTTATAGGTTTTTTTTTTTTTCTTATGTATTATTTTCATATATAAATTTATTTTTTTAATAGATGGTGTTGATAGTACAGCAACCTTGGGTGTCTTGAAAGGCACTTTCTAAGATTAAATAAAAACAAAATGTCTAAAACAAAATCATGATGGAAATGACAAAGTGCCAACATAGGATATTACAATATAGCAAAGAATGATAAATATTAGATATCCAACAAGGTCTCTATGGTAAATAGAGACTAAGACATTTAAATATAATTTTAAAAAAAATTTAAAACTCTCTCTAACTTAAAAAAAATAAATTAACATGATAGTTTGTTTCAGTGCTAGTTAGGTTTTCAGTGATACTTTTTTTTTTTTCAAGCTATGATTCTAGTTGATGTTCTTTGAATTAACAATTGAGTAGAAAGCAAAAGAGCTATAAAGCCTGACAAATAAAATTTGGAATAGTAAATTATGCTTCATTTTCATGAATGAGCTAGTTTCAGAAGATTTCACAAGTTAAACAGACCAGCTAAAGATTAAATCACTGTTAACAATGACACCTGCATTTGGGATGGCTTCAGCCAAACTAATGTTCACTCATTTAAATTAAGAGTTCTTAGTACATGCTTAATATTTTAGAATTACTAATTACTGAAACAAATAGTTTTTCTTAATGTAATTTTTACTCATTCTCTACCTAGCTAAAGAATTTAATGAAAACTGAAAATCTATCAGTCAATATCAGTGTAGAATACTATGGTTAATAGTGTTAAAAGCTGCGCTCAAAGCTAAAAGCTTTTAGCATTTCTTAATTGAACATTTATTGACAAATGAATTAAATTAAATTTAATTTAATGCATTTAAAGTAATTTAATGATGAATTGAAATGGTTTTATTAATAGTATGGATATGTAGATTTTAAATGCTCACTTTAGAGGTGGTACAGTTGCACAGTGGATTTGCAATTCTAAATTGTAGATTCTGTGATGGACTGGCATTGTATGTCCAGGGTTGTTTTCTGCCTTCTGCTCAGTGCTGCCAGGAGAGGTGCTGCCCCCAGAATTGTATTAAATGATCTTCATAGGTATTAATTAAATTAAAATGTAAAAGTACATAAGACTAAACCCATAATAATCAGGAACGAAATGTTGCCTAAGTGTTTGATTTTCCACATCTGTGTAAATAGGGATGTATTTTTAATAATTTTTAGATAATCCAAAGAAAAAATGTAATAGTAAATAGAGGAAAGTCACACAACATGATACCTTTTATGATAATTATTAGCTAATTCAGAAAAAAGTTATAATATTTGATAAGTTAGGAATAATAACCAGAAGATCAATAAATATAGTAATGTGGCTGTTGTGTGAAATAAATGTAATCGGATTGTCCTTTTTTCTTTAATCACTTTTGGAAGGAATACACTACATTCTTGCAATATTTAATTAATGAATTCAGCTTGCATTTTTACAGGGTTGATGGGAGACAGTGCTCTTGAGACATTCCACAAACCCAAAGAAGACCCAATTAAGCAAAACGCATATAAGTAAGGGATTTCCAAAAAGCAAGGACATCTGAACACATAACAGAAGGAAAAATAATAAAAGAGCTAATGCTTCACTGTGCCTATTTGTACATCATCTTCCACTGACTATCATAGTTGGTCCATTTGCCAACAACACTCCAAATTACACTCCACTGATACCCTTCCTTTAACACAACCACAAGCACCTGGCCTTCCACACTCTTGCCTTCCTTTCTCCTACCAAATGGGCCCTCACTATGCACTCAGAGTGTGACTCCAGCCTCACTGCTGTGGCGATTGAGAGGGGCTTTTAAGCACTGGTTCACGATTACTTCCAGATAGTCTATAACACAGCTGTCAAAATCCGGCCCTGTAGGGCCGCAGTGGCTGCAGGTTTTCATTCTAACCATCTTCTTCATTAGTGATCTGTTTTTGCTGCTAATTATCTTCTTTTGCCTTAGTTTTAATTAACTTGGCTCAGGCCCCTTAGTTGTCTCCTTTTTATTAATTAGCAGCCAAACAATAATGAGACACAAAACAAGCCACCACATGACCAGCTGACCTGTGCCCATCACACAATATCTGAAAATAAAGAAAGGTGAAGGTCTTGGTAAGGTAGACCTCTCAGGTCCCCAAAATATTTTGTCAGTGATCTTAGAAAAAACAGAAAAATCAATGTTTTTGGAAATGTCTGCAGTAGCAGAATGAGAGCAGTAACAGGCCATGGAATTCAATAATGGGTTTAATTAACAGCAAGAATGGGTTTCTCATTAAGAGATTGATTGGAGTGAAATTGGTTGGAATTTGAAATCCCAGTTTAGCTGGTCACTTGTTGGCTCATTTCATGTCTCATTTCTTTTTGGCTGACATTTAAAGAAGAAATTAATCAATTCAGAGGTCTGAATCCTTAAAAAGCAGGCTATTAAAATGAAGGGAAATCAAGTTAATTAGCAGTGAAAACTGGTCACTGATTAGGAAAAGGGTTAGAATGAAAACCTGCGGCCCACTAGGCCTGGAGTTCGACACCCCTGGCCTATAGGAACCACTTCCATCCTCCTAGGTAACAGAAGTGCTCCTGCACATTCCTAGAATCAGCAGAACTGATGAGAGCAAAGTTAGCTGTCCTGCCAAAATTTACTTGACAGAACTTATTAATCATATATTACCTTTCACATTTATCTATCTATTATATAGTGCCTTTCACATCTATCTATCTGGTCATGCTCACATGGTCCTCATCATAGTGTCAATGCACATCCTGGCCTGTCCAGTACTTGACCCATAGGACAAATCCAGTCTAAAATATATTATACCCTTTCCATCATGCTGTGACATCCATAGCCCCCTTATTCTTTCCATAACTTGCCTATAGATGTGGAAAGGAACAGGTATTCCTTCCACTCAAATTGTATACTACATCTGTTTTCAAATTGCCCAATCCTCTTCCATCTTGCCCAATTCCCCATTCTACCAAAACCCACATGATAATGTCTGTATCCCCACCTCCATAATCTTTCAATAACGTGGACTTTTCTCTGTTCTATAACACATCCCTAGCCTAAGTCCAATCTAAACCTTATTCTGCCTCTGCTAATAGAGTGCCCAGTCCTTGGCCATTACAACTGTATTCCATAAATCTGCATCATACAATCACTAGTTCTCTGATTTTTCTTTAGTCTTGCATCCCAGTTTATCATTTACAACACCCACAGAGTCATTACCACTCTAACATTGTAAGATACACAGACCTCCACGTCTTAAAACTTAATTTGCACCCATCCCCCCCCACTTGTCTAGTACTACACTGACAGGACAAGTACAACCAAATCTTATTCTGCCTTTATGCCTATCAGGATGCCTTATTTCCTTGACTATAAATTTTGCCCTACTTACCTTCAGGCTTGAAAATTTCTCAATTACTTTCTGATTAAATTAAATCACTAAGCCTGCCAAAAATTTTTTTTCTGTAGTGGCACACTTTTTGTAACCAAAATTATCCCAAGGGTTACCACTATCTTACTAACCACAAACACATATATATCTCATATACTTGCTAAACTGCCTGAAAAGGTGGGAATACTGGAGAAGCCTGTAAAAAAGCAGCTCCAAGATCAGTGTTCTCCAGTTAGCCAACTTCATTTGTCATAAAAATGGAAAAAGTCTCTGTGAAGGCTCATCCTCGATAACCTGCTTGCTACCGAATTCTTAAGTCAAGTTGGAATGGTCCAAGCTCCTTTATCTTCTCTTTTTCATCAAGTGAGCAATTTTTGAAGGGGTATTTCATTAAAAAAAACCAACTAATTTTCTTTGTTTTCTGAAGTTCCACTTGAAGTTGCCATCTCCGTAAAGTCATACTCGCTCATCTGTGATCCGTTGAGCTGAACTTGAAATAGTGAAGATTGTTCAATCACATTAGGTTAAATAAACCTAAATCTATAATAAGTTGCTGCCAATAAATGTAGGAGTGTCTGTGGTGCAGACAGCTGCATCCCTGGAGAAAATCTGAAAGCAAACTAATTAAAGGGCAGCCTTAAGTTACCTGCTTGCCAATAGATCAAGGACTTGCATATACTGTTATCTGGCCGGCACCCTTTACTCAGGAAATATAGATATTCATGCAGAAATTAAACAAGTACAAGTCAGTAAAAATTTTGAAATTATAATAATAAATCTTTACATTTATAGTGCGCTTTTCTCACTACTCAAAGCTCTCTCCATGCAGGGAGGTCCGGTGAAGAGAACCCACAACCTCCTTACTAGAATGTTGACATGCACTGACACCAGACCCATGCAAATAAACAAATTTATTTCATGATTATTTTGCATTACCTAATTAGTTTAAAAACTCTACTCAATTTATTTGGAGGGGGCATTACAAATCTCCATTGGCACTCTTCATATTCTCATTATAGTCAGCTAAAGTACACTTCAAATGAAAATACTAATTTTTTTTTTCTTTTTCTTTAAATGCATGTAAGGTGGAAGGCATGAATAGGTTTACTGGTCAGGTGGAGACATCAGGCATTCCTGAAGTAGCTTCACAATAATCTTACAGTATGCATGCATTAAAGTTTTGTGCATGGCTGCATAAGCTCTCTGAAGCCACATTGGCTTCACAAAGCATAACGGGGTGCTAGGGAAAAAATGTTTGCCTAAGCCAGCCACAGTGTGAATTTCCAAGAAAATATTCAGTGAACAATTTCATCACTGATTATGTCGTATTTGCCTTGTAAAATGCTTTGATGAATTTTGCTAATCAACACTAGTGGAGGACAAGAAGGGCAGTTAATCTCAAGAATAAATAAAAACTATAATTCAAGCAAAATGAAGGCTGTTCTTTGCTTGATTATGATAGTCATGCTGTTAAATCTAGGAGAAGAGCAGATCTCTCGTCTGAACGTTTGGGGCTTTCCAATAGCCCCGGTTCGCATATCCAGCAGCTAGACGACAAGAACCAAGAAATACACCCGGACTTACATATCAGCACTAGGCTGAAGCAGATCTGGAGAGAAGCCAATGTTTAATGCATGAGTGTTGTTTTGTGGGAATTAAAAGTGGAATTTAATATCCCAGCAATGGCATATAGGGGGATTGTAGCTGGTTAAGGGAATTGACCCCCTGAGCATATTCGGTGCTGTGACACAAATTTACCCAAAGAAGGGGTATCTATAACTAGAGGGGTGCATGCCCCAATGCTGAGAGAGACCCACTGCTGTGCAAGGAGCTAGCTGCTGGAGATCTCAGTTCAACTCAGTTATAGAAATCACTGCTTGCAATTTTAGCAATGCATGTTCACATCTCAGCATTGCCATCTCAAAGAGGACAAAAGCTGGAAGTGGAAGTGTCCCAGATTTGTTTAGCCAACCGGTAAGTGAAACCAGAAAGGTTCATGCTGAATGAGAGCAACTGTTGTAGAAGAAGCACTTCTAGTGCTAGCAACCAGATCAGCCAGCTGGTTGAAAGGATCTTTGTTTAACTCAGCTATTGTAATTCTGGGCAGCCCATGTTTGATCCCCACTGCAATCATGTCAGGGAATGTCTGGGAGTGGGTGTAACAACCTTAGCAAATTCATTGGCAGAAATAGTGAATGTTAATTGTTTTTTCAACAAGGTAAACCATCAATAAAATTCCGAAAAATGTGTCTCTAGTATTTCAGTGTTTAGTTTTCTTGTTGCCTTTTTCGTGATGTGTGTGTTTGTGAGTATGGATTCCCTACAAATTGCAAATCTATGTATTATTCTAATGAGAAATCTAATGATCTTTTCTAAAAAGACATTTAACGTTCATTTTTAAAAATTACTGTTTAATTTGTTACTCTATAATGAAAGACTTATGGAAAAAAGATAAAAGTATTAGGTACACTATTAATTAAGGGAAAAGTGTTTATATTTGTAAGTCAGTTTTCATTAATTAAACAGAAATCAGACTTTGCAGTCAATATAATTGACCAAAACTGGCTTATTTAGCAATAAGAGGATATTTGATGGAACACATTTTGAGGTGCTTTGATATAAAAGAGTCTATTTTATACCTGAAGCTTTTAAAGGCAAAATGTTACATAAAAAGGCATATTCAGTAGAAACATGACCTTAATTTCTCAAAATTTGATCTTTAAATTTTCTACAGTTTTTATCTGTGATTATAAATGGCTAAATAAGAATCACCCAAGACGAAGATATAACATAACAATGTATATATATATGGATATAACATAACAATATTTCCAAATACATCAAATTCAGTTCAAAGTCATGGGGGGCTAGAACAACACTAGGATATCAAGTCAATTGCAGCATCCACCCACTCAAACAAGGCCAATTTATTGTCAATAATCAATGTAACATAAACCCACAAAGGCATGGGGAGAATGTGCAAAGCTCATACTGATATTGATATGGCAAATATTCAAACACAGAATGCTGGATCTGCAAGACAGCAAAACTAACCATTGCACCACCATGCTGATGATTATAGATATACAGTAAGTCGCAGCAAAATTTATGAGATAATATACATCTTGCAAATTAATGACACAGAATGGTGTACTAAATAGTTAAATAGGCAATGTTCTGGGAGATTTGAAGATAAATCAAAACATTCCCTCAATTTCTTTTGAAAATGTCAAAGAAACACTGTTGTGTACATAAATTATACTTTTAGAGGTAATCAAACCAGCAGTTGACAAAAATGTATCCTACTGCAAACTATGCATTCTTAACATAATATTGATAAGGTGTTAAAACAAATTTTAATCCTGACACTTAGCAAGACACCTATAATTGTTTTTTTTTTTTTTTTTTTTGCAGTACATGAAACAAACTGGAAAATATACTTTATTTTCTGCATAGTAATTTAATCCACTGGAAGAAGGAAGTATGTAATTTAATACTGCTTATAATTTGCATATGATGTCCTATTATTTAGTGTACATAGACCTTTTGGTCACATTGTGACAGTATAGTTTTTCTCAGGTTTTTTCAACAAGGTTTCCAGAACTGGGAGCATAGCTGAACAACAGGTATATAATGGAAACAGCTGAGAAGTACATATGGTAAGCTGATTTGTGTTTTCTATTAATCTAACATCAAGTAATATACTGTCTCACCCCCATAAAAATAAAATGTTGTTTGTCATGGTGTAGAACTAAGTAAGGGAAGCCAAACTTTATCATTTTGATAAACGCTTTAAACTTCCTGTTAAGTCAAAAATGATACATTTCATATCCAGTCAGTTTACTCACTGAAACTAAAATGTCTGAATCAGTCCTTTGTTCATTGATCCATATAGGAACCAAGAAAAAAGGACACATATCTCTCTGAAAGTATTTCTAGCACTTCAGCTAATTATTCCAATGACTAAACCTATGTAAACAACACCTCATTTGAAAAGAATCTGAACTGCGCATTTATCAAGGTGTTTATTCTTTCAGTTTCAGAATACTTACCATACTGGTGTGGAAGTGGGATAATGATAACAGCAGCTTTCCATCCATTCAGGTAGGACCTGGGAAGTCCAGCCTAGCAGGTTATGTCATGGCATTAATAGAAATATCTTTAATACTCCATAGAGTTAGTGATACCCTGCCCAGATTGTGAATTAATTCCATAAACCATGCACAGACAAGTGGCTGAAGCAGGGCTCCATGTATGTCTGTCATCCAATACAAACTTGGCCACATCCTGCTTCACTACTGCAGCACTGACTGTGTCAGAATTGTGTCTGGCTCATGCAGGCTATGCCGGCTTCAAAGGATCTTTGGCTGTAAAACCCATCTCTTTAATGAGGCTGTTGGCAGCAAGTTTTACACATGAACATGATATGGACAATATTCACAAATGGCAAACTGAAAGAACATTATTGGTCAGGTTGTGAGTTAACATCACCTACAATAGCTATTGGGCTCTGTTTCTTCTCAGGGAGTATTAAACAGTGCAGGCCAGATTAAAGTGATCTTGCCATTCATCACAAAATCTTTTTTTAAGCGGTATATCCAATGTCATTTTTCAACTGAACAATGATTGATCATAAATGGCTGCATACTCTGAAAACGTAGTGAAGCCACAACTCACAAAGTTCAGGACCAGTAGCTATACCAAAATGTATAGAAATTTAACATACTAAAAATGCTATAATAAAAACAAATATTCACCAGTGTCCAGAAATATTCAAGAGTTTAGGTGTAAATTAACCAATTCAAAAATAAATTGTGTTAAAAAAACTCATGCTTCTCCATACCTAATTCTGGGTCATGACAGAGAAATAGAAAGCACATAGCTTCTAGAAAGATACCACAGGAAAGACCTCTTTAATGGTAGACAGAGCCCCCAACCCTGGAGCTGAAGTTTGGACACTTAGCCACATAGTGAGTAACCAACTGCAAACACTCACTCTGTACCATCATTAGTGCTCCTAGTATTAAACCCTTTTTGTGTATTTGCAGTATAACTCCTCTTTAGCCATATTCCAGTAAGTTAGACTTTGCAGTGAGCTGTTTTTGCATGCTGGTTACTTACTATGTCATATTATCACCTTTCTCTGGGTCTAGCAGTGATTATGTGGAGCATTCCATTCCATGCCACCAGGCAGAGTATACGGTCTACCCCAACCGTAGATAGACCATTTCCTCCCTCTACAAGCAGCTGCACAATGTTTTAGAAAATATGTCACAAGACACAATTAAGCACCTTAATGACCTCATGCCTAACCTATAATAGTTTCCATTGTAAAAACACTATTCAAAAGACCCCCTTATGAAGCCTTGCTGACAATCAATAAATTATTTATTTTATCAAATTTCTTACTGTGCCATTTGTTCTACAGGTTATGTTATGTATAACTTTTATTTGGAATTAAAAAAAGAAAAGTAACATGAAATAATAATATGACTAACAAAAAATTTTTAGAAGTGCCTGTACAAGTTTTTATTCTTTTATTAGTATTAACTCTTATGCAAATAAATAAATGTCAATAATAACCAGATGGAAGAAGTTAAGAGGATTAACAGATTCAAATAACACCTTGTATTTTTTTATAAAAAATTAACTGAGGTGTGCATCTGAAGAAGATTTGTTTGACCAGACAACTTGCATCAGATTGAGTTACAAGCAGATTTTTAATGTCTGGCAGAATGTTTTTTTAGCAATAAACACTAAAATAAATTACAGCAAATTAGAAACAATAATGTACATATTTTCACAATAAACATAATAAAATCTTTACAAAGTTAAATATTATATACAAAAGTTAACAATGTATAATTTTACAAAGTAGAATATAGTATATATAAGTATACTGTATATAGTAAGTATGAGGGGCCGTTCAGGAAAAAAAGATTGGTTCGTAAATATATACAGTGGTTCAGATATATATATCGGTTCAGATACATTGGTTTGAATATATACATTGGTTTTAATACATCCGTTCAGATATATATTTCGGTTCAGATATATACATTGGTTGGGATATATTGGTTAAGATATATACAGTACATCGGTTTGAATACATCCGGTCAGATATATATATTGGTTTAGATACATTGGTTGTGATATATATAAATTGGTTTGCATAGATCCGTTCTGATATATATACATTGGTTGAGATACATCCGTTCAGATATATACATTGGTTTGAATACATCTGTTCAAATATATACATTGGTTGAGATATATATATATTGGTTGATATACATTGGTTTAAATATATATATTGGTTAAAATAGATTTGTTTAGATATATACATTGGTTCAGATGCATCCGTTCAGATATATACATTGGTTGGGATTTATGGGCAGGCACAACGCGGCCACTAATATTTAGCATCTCCCTTTCACTTCATCATTGCTTCAACACTGTTGTAATTATTGTGCACATTTTATACAAGTAGCATATGCCTGTCTGTCGCGTTTTGTTTCGTAACCCTCTTGGTTGGGTGTCCTCGATTTCAAAGCACTTTTTATCCTTTCATTATTTAAAACACTCGCACAGATACCCGCCTCTTCGCCTCGCTCCGTCCCGCCCCAGCTCATTGTACCCGCCTCACTCACTCCCTCCTTTCCCACCATGACAGATTCTTCTCAAAAGCAGAGTTACCAGAAAGCATTAATCGCAACCACAGTACGTCCCATTTTTTCACCTCATGAGACGCTGGTTTATCATTGGTGGAAAGCCGCCCGGTGATAACTGTTAATTCTTTGTATTGGCAGCATTTCATTAAAGGGCGATCTGCTTCAGCAACGAACTTTGTCCTGTTTGCTGAAAGGATGTTATGGAGGAAAACACTGGAGTTGCTCTGTTTCTTTAAATGTTGATCAGGGATCAAAATGACCAGAATATTCCCGCTTCACAAATAACTGATGTTTAACTGTTTTTATAGTAAAATTAACAAAACCACACACAAGCACATACATGCTCACACACACACTCAAACTCACAAATTGTGGGTCGCACGTACTACTGATTAAGCAAATCTATCAAGGGCGATTATTTTTTCACCCCATAAAACAGATTCTTCTCAAAAGTTGAGTTACCAGGAAGCATTGATAGCAACCGCAGTACCTCCCATTTTTTCACCTCAATAGACGCTGGTTTATCATTGACCAAAAGCCGCCCAGTGATTTCTGTTATTCCTATTGGCAGCAATCTGTTTCAGCAAGGATCTTAGTCCTGTTTGCTGAAAGGATGTTATGGAGGAAAACACTGGAATAGCGCGGTTTCTTCTGAATGTTTATCAGTGATCAGGGACCAGAATGATCAGAATATTCCTGCTTTACAAATAACTGATGTCTGTTTTTATTGTAAAACTGAGAAAACCACACACATGCGCGTACACAACACAAACACTCAAACTCACAAATTGTGGGTCTCACACACTACTGATTAAGTGTATCTGTCATGGACGATCATTTTTTTCACCCAATAAAACTTTAGTTCATCAAAGTTAGAAAGCAGCGCGGTGATTTCTATTATTCCTTATTGGCAGCATTTAATTTAAAGATGATTCACATCAACAAGGTGAAAGAGTCTCTTATTTTTTAGGCTTAAGCATTTTTGATTGACTTACAAAAGAAAACAGTTATTACTTACCCTCTTTGCTTCAAATTGGCTTTTTAAAAAACCTTTTTGATATAATTTGTTTATGACAGTATAAAATAACAAAAGTAGTGCTCAAAATTATAATGCGCCTATCTAACAGGAAGAGGTGGTGGT
>JANRMT010062831.1:4482710-4501319 GCA_026402145.1 Polypterus bichir lapradei
AAAGGTTTGGGGTTTTCCGGCCCCTTATATTGCTTGCAATCCAGGATAAACAGTAAACAGGTCACAGTAAACAAAAACAGTTTCATATGCGACGCCATACTAGGCATCAGCGGCCATTTTTATATGGGAGGAGCCGGAAGTGCAGGAATGCTGGGAAGGAGGCGTGAAGGATGATGGTAGTGATGACGTCATAAAAAGATGGCGGAGGAAGGGCGGAAGTGGACGTACTGCGGTCAGTCTTATGGCGGAGAACAGAAACAAGGTTAATACCCCGCCACGCCCCGCCGGCGAACATCTTTTGAGGTGCTTTAAGGTCCCTCCGCGGCTTCCTATTCGCGCATGCGTGACAATATATATATATATATATATATATATATATAATTTTTTTTTTTTTTTTTTTTTTTTTACAAGGCCCAAACCATATCACATTCCAGATTTTTCTGACTGGCCATGCCTTAAACCATGGGTGCCTTCTTATAAACAAAATATAGTAAATATTATTATTCATAAAAATTAGTTATTTTATGCTTAAACTCTATTTATTACAATATTTGTTAAAGGTGGAAGCGTCTTTCATGATTTGGCTTGAGCCTTTTAGGCCAACAAAAGTTAAGATTCAGTAGGGTTGTAAATACTTTTGATATACACTGTGGATGTATATGTAAATATTGAGGCTGAGTTGTCCAAGGTGAGCAGGCTGTCACTGGCACAATGTGGCTATGGCTGCTGTGTTCTCAGTTTTTTATTCATAATACTCTGTGATAAGTTATATCTGTTTACTTGCTCAAATGTCCACTATATTATTACAATTTTTTTCAGAAAAGGTTTATGTTTTTGTTTATCAAACAATTTTATAGGATTACCCTGTTCCAGATGCAGCTATTTTTTATTTGGCTGTGTCAATGGGATCTTCAGTTCCCTACAGTTGTGAGCTATAAGGCAATCACAGGTTGGTCTAAAGCCCTTGTTGGTTTTGGCCCTGACAACATGTTCATTGTGTTATGGCATCCCACATCTGAAGCTGCTGTCTCCAGAGCTATACAGTATACTGCAGATGTGTACAAAGATAATACTGAGAAGATCTCATTGTGGTTCATAGATTTGTCTATCTTTTCCGCCTGCTGGCTTTATTGTATTAATAATAACTTTCCAAAGTTCAGCTATGAAGCAAATATGGTATGTTTCTAATAATTCTTGTTTTAGAAATACGAGGGATATCCAGAAAAAAAGGTTACAACAGCTGTTAAAAATCGAAAAATGAATATATTTCAACCAAATTTACAGGGTATGTTCCAAAATATGTGTTTATTTCTCAACATAATCGCCGTCAACTTCGATGCACTTCTTCAGCCTGGGCACCAGCTTTTTTATACCCTCGTCGAATACGCTCCGCTCCACCTCCGAAAGCCACTTCTCCACTGTCTCATTCACCTCCTCATCGTTGGAAAAACGTTTCCCACCCAAGAATTCTTTCACAATTCTTCCACAAGCTGATGATGGATCTCGGCCGCGGATTCGCGACACAAAGTGAGGAATTTGATGACTGAACGAATCTCGCAATCGGCGGTAGGTGGAGCAAACGGCCTCAGCAGAGGTTGACGAACTCGCTTGCTGTGATGACATTTCACAACTGACTGACGCGGTCCCGGGCTTATTTTGACTGTTAGGACCCCCCTACATGCAGGTATGCCAACCTTCGAAAAAAAAAATTCCCTGCACCCTCCAGGGCACTTGTAACCTTTTTTCTGGATATCCCTCGTATTCATACGATGTCATTCGCGCCAGTATGCTCCACTTGTGAAGGCCTTTGTCAAGTGTTCTGTAAGAAGGCAGAAGTAACACTTCTGAATTTTTGTTGTTTATCTAAGAAGATTCTTTCCATTTGTTACATTATTGTAGAGAAAATTGCCATTTTTGCACTTGTTGAAAAGTGGCTTCTTCTTAATGATGCTACCAATATACTTGATGCCTTCCCTCCTATCATATGAAACCATTTTCACCAGTTTTTTGGTGAGTAGTGGTTTTGAATTTCAAGTTGTTGTCATCTGATTTGGAGTTTTCCTTTTTGAAATCTTGTGTCTGCGTTTCCATAATAAATATTAAGATTACAAGAATTAAGAAGTTAAGAGGAATTAAAAAATTAAGAAGTGAATCAACCCGTTTGTTATTTTTAAAGTCATTTTTTAATTGGAATTTTGTGTGCAATTCTGTCTCAGAAAGATAGAGGACATAATGTGCATCCCTATTCATACTTCCAGCCTCTTGAATACCAACCATACCTGTTGAAAAGAGTTCTCTGTGTTAAATGTCTAGGTGATATGCAACCAACCATCAGGAACTTTTTACAAACCTTGTACTTGTATCACTGCCTGGAAATACACATGATGATTATATTGGGTTGAACTCTGGAGTATGCCAGATGACAAGGGAATGGTCCGTAAGCTGGTGACAATTCTCCAGAAGACACTTAATATCCTTTCACAAATACCTGACCCCAATGTTGAATCCCCAAACTGTGGCTGAGGAGGGCTATAATGCCACACACTAAAGCAGTGTTGTAGAACGCCTTCTGGGCATGTGAAAGATGTGATTCTGGTGTCTGCACAAGTCCTCAGGGGTTTCCATGAGCCTTGGAAAACAGTACTTCTTAATTTTTTGCCACCTCCAATATAAGTTGTTTGAACTCCTCTGTAGCAAAGTGTTGCTTTTTTTTAATCACTGCTTGCCATTGTTCTTTTTACAGAAGGAAATCATGTCATGTTTGAGTCCTTTTATAGATTTTTTCATCTAATATGTTAAATTAATTTTACCTATTATGTGTTTCCTTTTAGCATTTAAGTGATTTTTGTATTCTATTTTTGCTTTTTACATTTGCACATGTTTGGTGTGACAATATATATGTTCCTATTTCTGACAGTTTGCTTTTCTGACATAAATGCTTGGGAGGAGACCAACAAAGAAGTACCTTAAACTTGTTCATTAAATGAATGAACGACTTTGGGAAACACTTGTCCTTTGTTAGCTTGTTCCTTATTCACTAAGTTCTGCCATTTTCAGGAAACACACCCTGTGTTTGTAGTGTCAGGCAAAAAAAAGTGTATCTGCTGTTTTTCAGTTCTTTATATCTTCTAAAACAATAAAATTAATTTTAGTTATTTCTTGTGTCTAATCTGGGTGTGGCATTTAATTAAGAACTCTGTTGTACATTATGATACAGCACTCCACTGCTCCTCTTTTTGAAATTCTGTGATCCAGTATCACTCTAGTTTTATATTACAGGTAAAATTCCATTACAACAAATATGTTTACAAAGAAATTTTCATTACAACGAAGTATTTTTATGGTCCCGACAGCTTCCCCATATGACACGAGTCTATAGAAATCTTGTTACTACAAAGAAAATTCAGCAGATACTTTCATTACAGCGAAGTGCCCAAAAGACCTTGAAAGGCCTGAATGAATCATCCACAGAGCAGTTAGCTCTGTGGTCACAGCTCAGTTGTGCACAACGATCCCCAAACAGAAACACTGTGATTTTTTTTTTTTTCTTTCTTCGAACTTTCTACTGTTTTTTGCCTTTTTTGTTTCCTGTGGTTTTCAGTGATACCTTTTGCTTATTGCTCGTCAACATTTGAAAAACATCCATTGAAATTTAACTCACTGTCACCCTCCTATAGAAACGGCAGACATGATAAAACGATATCAGTTCATATTAGAAAAAAAAAACTTTAATTTTTTGCAGCTCTCGATCGCGGCAAAAAGAAAAAAGACGTTGCCAGTGAATTCGGAATTTCGCCATCGACACTGTCAACTTTCCTGAAAGACCGAGCAAAAAAAGTAGAAAAATCCCAGGTTGCAAATGTATGTGAACTGCTGCATTTGAAGACATCAAAAAAGCCGTTTTTATGTGGTTCAATGATGCTCATTCAAGAAACATTCCTATTAATGCAGCACTCATTCAAGAAAATGTGAGGTTTGTAAACTCTCTTTGGACCTACCCCAACTAGATAGCACGCCGAAGAGTGTCCCGAAGTGCCATCTCCGCGTCTGTATGGGGCAATAGCAGGCTCGCAGATATGCTACGTCTCTCCGCCAAAGTAAACAGAAAAGATCCTGATCGGTAATGCAAGGTTAGGAGCACATAAATTGTAAATTCAGATAACAAGATTACTTGATCACTGACTGCTGTGTTTGTGTATAGCAGAGTGGCAGATCACGCTACAATAAATAACTGTGCCATTCCTGTTTCAAGCTGAATAAAGCTGGTTTTGCTAAGGTACTGAGACTAAGCCTCGTGTTTTGGGGTGCAAGACAGGGACTTATAGCGTGACCCCGATCTTTTATGATTTGCTTCTGTGGCGCTTCACTGCAGTGCTGTGAGCCTCCTATTGCCCTGCCAGAGCAATGGACAAACAATCTTCCACAGACGCTGTAATCGCGCTTCAGGACGCACTTCAGCGTGTCGTTTCCATTGGGTGGGGGGTGGGGTCTCAAAAGAGTTCAGAAACCTCACAATATGAAGAAGAAATAATGATTCGGCTCCTGATTGATAACTGTGCTGCCCACAACATGCTTCCACATTTAGATAATGTTTGCATTGAATTTCTCCTACCCAATTGCACGGCAGCACATCAGCCATTGGATTTGGGCATTATTCACACCTTGAAAGTGTATTATCGCAAGGAAATGCTGAGAAAAATTCTTGTCAACATAACTTGTAGGCAGGAGGAAATTAAAATTAACGTGAAAGAAGCTATTAAAATGATTGCAAACGCCTGGATACAAGTTAAAGAAAGCACTATAGTAACAAATACAGAATCTCATTACAACAAAATTTTCGTTACAACGAAATATTTTTTAGGTCCCTGGGAGATCATTGTAATGAAATTTTACCTGTATTTGCATTGGCTCCCTATTAAAAAAACAGGTTCATTTTTAAAATTTTCAGCCTTCAAGGCATTACATGATAAATCACCTCAGTATTTGTCCATTTTTTATAATCGCTATTTGTTAAACAGAGCTCCTTGCTCCAGTGATTTCCATCTTGTTGATATTTATAAATACAGAAATAAATCCTTTGGGGATTCTGTCTTTAATTATTTTACCCAGAAACTTTGGAATTTACTCTTGACTAGTATTAGACAGCTGCAGTCTTTGGACATGTTTAAATTGAGATTTAAGGCTTTTTTTATTTGTACAAGTTTTAATTCCAAATTAATTCCAATAATTTTAATTAATTTACTTTTTATGCAATATACTATTTCATTGTATGTAATTTTTATTTTATAACTGTTTTATTTAAGTAACTAGTATTTTTTGTATTTCATATGTTTTTATGGCATAAAGTGCCTTAGACACTTGTATTTTGTAAATGGCCATTAAAATATAATCCTTATTTCTTTAATTGGGTTTGAGCTTCATTCTGACTTTGTCACTTTTGACACTTTTCATATGGCCTCAAGCATTATTACCAGTTGGGAAGAAACATTATTCATACTGCAGCTACTTGAGGATTGGGGAAAGGGGAAATAAAAGAGAACCTCAGCTAGAGTCATTACCTTAGCATTTTTCCTCTAGAAAAACCTATAGTCAGTCCTCTCTAGCATTTAGTGATTACATTTTTATGAGGGTTTTGTCCGATTTTTCTTTTTACTTTACTCATTTTTGATGACCATTGCTTGCTACATTTTGCCTGCCTATGCTTGATCTACTGTCTATCCTGTCATTATAGAGTAATAATAATAATAATAATAACAGAGTTCAGTTTAGTTTTTGGTCATGCCTATTCTTCTGTCAGTTTATCCAGATCTGTACACTGACCATGACATGCATTGCCTATCTACATTAATGGCGTGAAACACCACTATCTGGTTAACTAGCTCAGCTCTCTCACCTCAGAAGCCTGTGAGAGGGCTGTATATGCAACTGCCTCTTCTGCAGCCACAATAACTGCAACCCGGAGGAACTGCTGTGAGCCCACCTCTAGAAACCTGGTAACCCTGATTCTTCTGGCTCCAGAAGAAACCATAAAAATTACAATGGCATTAAATATGATCGCAGAATGAGCAAGACACACCTGTGTGACAGAATTGTACAATATATACATTTTATTTTTTTTTCTTTCTCCAGTACACAGTAGTATTACACAAGGTTTGTCACCTGTTCCGTGACTTGTCTATGTATTTTAGTTTTTTTAGACTGTTTTTTGTTTTCCTAACGATAGCTTAAAGTGCAAGTAAGTATTCGTAAGTAGAAACCCATGAGGTTTAAGAGCATTTTAATAACTTTTTTTACTTTTTGTTTGGTTTTCCTTAGCACCACAAATGTTAACGTGGTGAGCAACATTGGAAGGCTTCTGGTTTACTCACGGAACCAGTTATTTGCTCTGAAACCAGACGCAGAACAAAACAGAATCGTTTTGGATTTACCTCCAGAGTTAAGAAGAATTACGAAGAGGGGGTGCTGTGAAGGTGCGAAACGTCAGGGGAAACAAGCAGGTGGGTTTGTGCAACAGGCGGTAAGAGTGAAACGAGAAGACGATACAAGCCGTATCTCCCCTCTGTGATCATGGGCAATGATAGATCGCTTGATAATAAGATGGACGAGCTCATGGCCTTGGTTAAGTATAACAGGGAATTTCTGGAGTGCAGTTTAATGTTCTTTACTGATACGTGGCTGCACAAGTTTATTCCTGACTCTGCCATGGACATTGCTGGCTTTCAGTGTGTATGAGCAAATAGAACACAGGTTGAAAGTGGAAAGCACAGAGATGGCGGGCTCGCTGTACTTGTAAATAAACGATGGTGCCACCCAGGTCACATTAAAGAACGTATCTGCAGCCTGGATGTTGAGTTACTAGCGGCTGGACCACGCCCATACTGCATGCCCAGGGAGTATGCGATCGCCATTGTTGTTTACATTCCTATTTCGTCAAATGCAGCGATGGCATGTGATGTCATCCACTCGGTCACTGCGGGACTCCAGACGAAACACTCAGATGCTTTCATCCTAATCTCTGGAGACTTCAATCACATTTGCCTTAACAGCACACTTAGCAGTTTCAGCCAGTTTGTTAATTGTCCTACTAGAGAGGATAAAACACTGGATCTATTGTATGCTAATGTTACAGAGGCATACAGTTGTTCAACCATCCCACCTCTTGGGAGATCAGACCACAACTTTGTGTACCTTCTTCCTCTTTATGTGCCACTTGTGAAGAGGCAGTCAGCCACTGTTAGGACTATGAGGGTGTGGTCAGAGGAAGTCAGTATAGCTTTACAGGACTGCTTTCAGGCAACAGATTGGGATGCTCTCTGTGAGCCTCATTTGAAGGATATTGATGGTTTCACTGACTGTATCACAGAATATGTTAACTTCTGTGTAGACAACACTGTACCTTTAAAATCTGTACTCTGCTTCCCTAACAACAGCTATAGGATAAAGCTGGAACAAAAGCTGCAGCAGAACAAACCCAGAAAGGTCAGGAAGGGCATGAGGGCAATTACTGGTTTTAATTCAAGCTGCCAGAGGACTGAGGGTGACAGAGAAAAGGCAAATGAATTTAACCAGTTTTTAGTAGGTTAGACAGCATGCGTCAGTCCATCCTGCCCTGCAGCTCCACCTCTGTTGCTGACAATGTATCCCTGGACACCACCATCAATACCTCACCTGCTAACTTTTCCTCTCCCACCACTCATTACAGGGGAAAGAGTGTGGTGAATCATTACCTCCTAACCCCCTCCTTACCAGCTCAACCCTACTCTGCCCCTTGTTCTATCCACAACACTGATACAATCAGACCATCCACCACCTTTATAGAAGACCAAGTTGTGAGAGAATTACGCAGACTTTGTTCTGACAAGGCGGCAGGCCCTGATGGCATCAGCCCAAGGGTGCTTAAAGTCTGCGCCTCACAACTCTGTGGTGTACTACTTAGGATTTTCAACTTAAGCCTGAGTGTTAAAAAAATGCCAGTGCTATGGAAAACATCTTGTCTGGTTCCTGTTCCAAAGAAGGCACATCCTAGTGCCCCTTCTGACTACAGGCCAGTGGCTCTCACCGCACACATAATGAAAATCTTTGAGAGACTAGTCCTGGAAATATTTTGCCCCCAGGTTAAGTCAGCACTGGATCCTCTCTAGTTTGCCTACCAGGCGAGGAATGGAGTCGAAGATGCAATCACCTACCTGCTGCACCGTGCCTACAGTCACCCAGACAAGCCAGGAGGAACTCTCAGGATTATGTTCTTTGATGAATATGGGCTGGGATGTGGAGCAATTTTGTAAGGCCTGTCTTGACTGTCAAATGGTTTCCGCTCACATACCCGCCAGGGCACCCCTTGTACCGATGCCTATTTTAGACGTCCCATTTGAGAGGGTGGGATTAGGTATTGTTGGCCCGCTTCCCAGGAGTAAAAGTGGCTTTCAGTATATGCTCGTATTAATTGATTACGCCACAAGATACTCAATAGTAACAGTGCTGTGACAGGCCTGACCCATTGCAAAAGCACTCTTGGATATGTTCACATGTATTGGCATCCCTTGCGAGATTCTCACCGATCAGGGCACACGCTTTATGTCTTGCATCGTAAAACAACTATGCGAAAATTTCGAAATTAAGCAGTTACACTCCATTGTCTATCATCCACAGATGAATGGCCTCACTGAACGATTTATTAAAACCCTAAAACAGATGATTTAGCGGGTAGCACATGACGATCCAACTTTCTGGGATACTGTGGTACCTTTCCTCCTGTTTGCTGTTCGGGAGGCCCCACAAGCATCCATTAGGATGAGCCCTTTAGAAATATTATTTGTCCAGTGAGCACACAAAGTGTTGGACATATTTTGGGATGAATGGATGGGGACTGGCGAAACACCCCATGGGGGGGAAGTTTGTCGACTAAGTCGTTTCACTGCAAGAGCACATTGCCAGATTGTTCTCTGTTGCAGTGGAGCATCAACAGCTCAAGCAAGAGACACAAACATCGTCATAACAAAATGAGTAAACTCCGCAAGTTTAAGAAGGGTGATCATGTGCTGGTGTTGATCCCACCTGATCCACAATTATTTTCCTCTCCAAATGGCAAGGGCCGGTAGTGGTAGAAGAGCGTATGTCCCCTGTGAATTATAAAGTCAGAATTCCCGGGCGGCTGAAACCCGTACAGATTTTGCATGTTAATCTTTTAAAGGAATGGCACGACGGTCACAAAGTCCTGAGGCCCATTGTATAAATAATAATAATACAGTAAATAAATAATAATGATAAATAATAAAAATGTTGCGTACTCCCATTTCCAAGCTCAAATCGCGATGTATGAAACCTAAACTTGGCGTAAAGCCACGCACATTTTCATGATAGCTCAAACCCTGGTGTACGCAAGTTCTCTGCTCGGTTTTGCAAACTGGCAGCACCCAGCGTCAAAGCAGTGCTTTTATTCCAGTATGGTTTCCCTTTCTTTTTTAGATCCACATTCCTGACACGGCTTTATCAAATACACTGAAATTAACCACATATTGTTTATTAGTTTAAGGCATCTGTTTGTAATTAACCCATAACAATATAATGGTCCACGGAATGGCCAAACTATTCCAAATACCGTAGCTGCTGTAGCGTTGTTACTCACACTGCACCTTCTTCCTCTTTCAGCTGCTCCCGTTAGGGGCTGCCACAGCAGATCATCTTTTTCCATATTACTCTCACTGCACCACTCGGAGTATTTATATCACTGTATCTGAGTGTGGAATCACAGCTCTACAGCAGCTGATCGAAAACAGAATGATCAGAATACAGAATCAAGCACACGCTGCCTCAGCCATGCTGCCTATTTGAACTGCTCGCATACGGCAAATGCTTCAGAGCCTTTCCTGTACGGACATCGCTCTTCAGAAACAGTTTCATCCCAATAACTATTAACACACTCAATCAGTCCATCAAGTGCTCCTTGTAGAACTGTTTGTACTTATAAGTACAATTACCTCACTGTAAACTTGTGATACAGTTATAATATTGCACAACCTGAGCCACTGTTACTGTTGCAATTAATTATTTCATCAAAGGTCTTGCATCTTGCAGGAGGCAAGAACAATCTCTGGATGAGGTGCCAGCTCGTCACTATCACTGCGCCACCGTGTTACCATGTTTAATAACATGCTTTAACTCCTATCATCATGAAAATGACATCAGGTATACATCTCAGTATTTTAATTATTAAGAGAGCTGTAATATCACGAATGTAATGAATTCTGTGTCATGTTGGAGGAAGAGAATCCCCATTTAAGAAGCACGTTGTGATTCACACACAGAGCACATAGAAGAACACATACAAAACAAAGCATTTAACGTGCTAATTTAGTTACGATGGTATTTGAGAAACTAGTAAATTAACCGATTTAAAGATGAAATGTATGATGTTCTACTTTAATGACAAAATTAAACTACGTGATTAAAGTGGAAATTTCGAGATTAAAGTTGACATTTTGAGCTTTTTTCTCACTGTGTCCCTATTTTTTTTTCATTTCACTGTACCCTAATAAGCTTTTATATGACACTCAGATGGTGGGCTACGATTCGCCTTTTCACGGCGACTTTGATATCTGACAACTTCTTTTTTATTTCCGGCACTGTGCGACTTTGTGAACTTGAGCTTTTGAGTTTCTCTGACACTCTATGTCACTCGATCAACTTCCTATTGTTTATTCCACTGTTTAAGCCCACAAATAGTAAGTTTTTCCTTACCTCCACTTGGTATTCGCTGAAATTCTTCTATTTTCCCCTATGCTTTTGCCATTGCCTTTTCACAGAATGCTGAGCTTAAGGGCTATTTATATTGATTTGCATATTCAAAGAGGCATAATTCTGGGAGGAGTTGGGGGGCAGCAGGCGTTTGCACGTGCGTTACTTTTCACGCTGACTGGGATTTATGGAGCGGAAGAACGTGAAAGTTGGCGTTCACACAAATTTATACATCTGGATTTTTTTGTGCGTACGCACATTTCTGCTTTTGTCCTTACGCCATGTTTTAGTGTGAATTCTATGCATGGCGTTATGCATGAGGCCCCTGGTCATGGCCGGAGCAGCCCTCCAGACTGAGGACACTATTGGGGATGATTTAACTGACACCCAGAAGGCAGAATTGTTATTGCTGATGGAGGGGAACTCAGATGTCTTCTTGGCCAAGCCTGTCCAGAAAACGGTTGCAGAACACAGGATTGTCACTCAACATGGTGTTACTATACAGGTGCCCCTGAATCGCCTACCAGAGGCAACAAGGAAAGTGATACACAAGGAAATCCAACAGATGCTCCAATTAGGCATTATTCGGACAAGCTAAAGCAAATGGCGGAGCCCAATTATGCTTATCTCAAAATCTGATGGTTCAGTTCAGTTCTGTATTAATTCTTCCAAGTTTTTCCAAGTTTGATGCATACCTGATGCCGTGTGTGGACGAGTTGTTGGAAAAGCTCGGGCAGGCCTTATATATCCCCACTACTGATCTTACCAAGAGTTATTGGCAGGTCCCTTTGGAGGAGTCTAGTTGTGAAAAAACTGCGCTCACCACTCCGGACGGGTTGTTTGAATTTACAGCACTCCCTTTTGGTCTCCATGGCGCACCGCTGACCTTTCAGCGAATGATAGACCAGATCCTGCGTCTCCATTCTGCGTACGCAGGTGCCTATCTTGACGATGTGGTCATTTTCAGTAATGACTGGGAATCTCATCTTGTCTGTCTTCTGGCAGTGCTTGACAGTTTATGGCTGGTGGGGTTGACAGCCAACCCTAATAAGTGCAAGCTGGGTATGTCACTATCTGGGATATCTCATGGGGAATGGATTTGCTTAAGCCTCAAATGAACAAGGTGGGAAAGGTGCCTGCATATCCCTGTCCCGAAACACACAGGCAGGTTTGTGCCTTCTTTGAGCTTGCAGGGTATTACAGGCGGTTCATTCCTAATTTTGCGCATTGGCCCTCCCCCCCTTACTGACTTGACAAAGGGCAGAAAAAGAATCGTAGTGTTGTCTGGACTGATGCCTGTGAGAGTGTTTTTGTGGACCTAAAAGCTGCTTTATCATCATTCCAGGTTCTGCGCAATCCAGACTTTTCAAAGGAATTTATTCGGCAAACAGTGTTTTAAGGGGGAAGAACACCCAATCAAACTTCTCAGCAGAAAGCTGCTACCCAGGAAGCGTAATTATTCAACAATTGAAAAGGAGTGCTTAGCAATTAAGTGGGTGTTGGAAGCCCTCCGTTACTATCTCTGGGGACGACAGTTTACCCTGGTTACTGACCAAGCCCCGCTGCAATGGCTGTACAAACAGAAGGATACAAAAGCTTTTGCTTTTGATGTTTGCCACCGTCCTGGGGTCGTACACACCAATGCTGACATTCTCTCCCACCTTGCCTAGCCTGACTTGGCTGGTCGCTTTGCCCACACCGGTGTAGACAAAGCTGAGGAGGGAGATGTAAGGTTTCTAAACTCTTTTGGGACTCCCCCCAACAGGACGACACATAGAAGAGCATCCCAAGCTCGATCTCTGCATCTGTGGAAGACAGTTTATCAGTTACCGTGGCAACTGCGGGCTCCCAATACTGTAGCAGCTAAAGCAGGGAACAGGATTACTTGGCCAGTAACCTGGCTACAACCCTGCCTGATTGCTGTGTCTGTGTATAGCAGAGTGGTGGATCCCACTACAATAAATAACCGTGCTGTTCCTGTTTCAAGCTGAATAAAGTTGATTTTGCCAAAGTACTGAGACTCAGCCTCGTGTTTTGGGATACAAGACAGGGACTCACATGTCACAATATATATAGATGGCCCTTGAGTTATGAATGACTTGCCTTCCACCCAACATTTGCAACCCAATTTTGTATGTAGTAAGCACATACTAGCACTGTAAATGCTGATTAAAAGAAATACTGGCAAAAATGTATGATTACTTATTTTACAGAAAACTTTTTAAACTTGAAAATGATAGCGATAAAATATTACTATACATAAAATAACAATGCGCAATTAAAACTAAAGTGAATAACAGTTATGTAACACCTCAGATTGTTCATTTTTTATAAGAAACTACAAAGTGTTATTTGAATTTGTTAGTCCTCTTCAATTCTTCTGTCTCATTATTATTGACTTTTATTTACTTGCATAATAATGAATACTTATAAAAGAAAAAAAAACTTGCAAAGACACTTGTAGTCACATTATTATTTCATGTCGCTTTTCTCTTTTTTACTTCCAAACACAAATTATACATAACATAACCTGTACAACAAATGGCACATGAGTAAGAAATGTGATAGAATAAATAATTTATTGGTTGTCAGCAAGGCTTCATTAAAGGGTCTTTTGAATAGTGTTTTTACAATGGAGACTATTATAGGTTAGGCATGAGGTCATTAAGGTGCTTAACATCCAACCATTTTTAATCATGACAGACTACCACATAGAGTTGAAAATGCCATAATGATGGTGTGAAAACTCACCACTAACTGATGACTGCAATATGTACTTAGGATGCTGGAATTCTATTTCTCTTCAGCTAAATAGACAGCTGCTTATATAGCTGCTTACTTGTGACAGAGCTTTTTGCGTGGCTATACATGCTGCATTTGATGACACGTGCTGTCTTTGATGAAAGATTACTAAGAATGTCACTTCAAACTGACAACTGTTGTATTCCCTGATGGCAAAGTTGGAATGTGTACTTAGGACATTGGGAATTACAGCTAGTTGCTTATTAAGCTGCTTACCTGTGAATGAGCTTACTGCACAATAAGTTTGAAAATTTGCGTATGCAGTGCCATTCCTCACTGTTAGGGGTGGCTGCTATTTATTCATCTGTGCCAAAACTAGTTTACTTTATTCATAATCAAAAAATGGAGTTTGCTAGATACAAATTGATTGAAGTTCACGTGAAAATAAAATTCTGGCCGTTTTATGTGTTCTTTTGTGTCTGCAGAATTGTTGGAACTGAAGACTGCCATAACATGAGACCCACCTAACCAATTATAAAGAAGGTACACTTTCAGACAAATACTGGTTTTGTAAATCTGGGATCACCAGTGGTTTTGCACAAGTTTCATATTTCACTTAAACAGCAACCTTTATAACGTATTGCCTAATACAAGCAGTTCATGTTCAAGCTTGCTTTTCTATCTTGCTGTCAGTTCACAGACTTTGGGGCCTCATCCCTCTGCAGCTTAATAGTGCTGATGGTGATGCCTTTGAAATCATTTCATTTCTAGGAACACACAACTGGAGTAACATAAGTGAAGAGGTTTATCATATTTCCTGTGTGCCATTATAAGATTCCAATATTGTTCCTTCAAGTGTAAGAATAAAGATTTTTTAAAAAGACTGCAGAATTTTTAGAGACACACTTGTGCTAAGAACCTGCTATGACAGCTCATTTGAAAGGAGCTCTGGTGAAATGAGATTTGAAGACTATGTGATACATTATAGTAACACAAAGTTCATGGAACCAACTTACGATTATACGTGCTTATGACGATACACATTAGCTTTCTGGTTGTATCTATTTGCAAAAGAGTAGACCGTGGTTATAAATGGATGTACATGTTCAGCAATACTTACAGTATGTGTGCTGTTTTTATGATTCTAGGATTGTTATGACTCTCTAGGATGTTGCTTAATGATTGATTTAACTGTACTCCAAAGGTTATCAGTGACTTGGATATTTTCCTGTATCCAACCTCCTGACTTGTCTTTTAATAATATTATAATTATTAATAAATTAATATATATAATATATATAAATCATATATCAATAATACATTAATAATAATAATAATAATAATTCATTAATATTGAAATAACTATTTTATTTAATATTTTCAATTATTGTGTCACGATTTAGATTTTTTTTGCTCTCTGTTTCTCTCTCTCATTTCTATTGTGCATCACATGTAAGAATGTATTCTCCCGTAACCTGGAGCAGTTATTAATTTCTTCAAGTCAGGTGCTACCATGTTGTTTACAGTGTTCACATAGTGCCTATAAAAAGCATTTACCCCTTTTGAAATTTTTAAATTGTATTGTTATGCAAATTTGAATCACAGTTGAATTAATTAGATTTTTTTGACATTGATCAACAGAAAAGACTCTTTAATGTTACACATGAACAAGGATCTCTGCAGAGTATTTTAATTAATTATAAAACACATAATTAATTGCAACAGTATTCATACCTTCAAGTTGGCATTTAGTAGATGCATCTTTGACAGCTAGTCTGAGTTGACACATCTGTATCAGCTTTGCACATGTGGAAACTGCAATATTTTTCCATTCTTTGCAAAATTGCTCAAGCTGTCAAGTCGTAGGGATCACGAGTAAACAGCTACAATTCTCAGATGGACTGAGAACTCAGCCACTCTAGAACTTTAATACTGCTGTTTTTAAGCCATTTCTGTGTAGCTTTGGTGTTAATGCTTGGGGTTATTGTCTTGCTGTAAAATAAATAATCTCACAAGGTACAGGTTTCTTGCAGAATGCACAAAATTTACCTTCAGGATTTCTGCTGTATTCAATTTTACCCTATAGCCTCTTAAGCCTTCCAGGAGAAGAATCCCCACAACAACATAATGCTGCCACCACTATGCTTCCCAGTAGCGATGGTGTGTTGTTGAGAATATGCAGTGTTTAGCTTACACCAAAGATGATGTTTAGTCTAATGGCCAATAAGCTTAATTTTGGTCTCATCAGACTGTAGAATCTTGTTCCAGCTGAATTCCATTACTCCTAAGTAGCTTTGGTGAACTCTAGCTGGAATGTCATCTTTGCCTCTCTCTCATTTACACACAACTGGTGAAGCACTTGGGGAAGAGACATTGTATATGCATAGTTAATCTTATCCAATGTAGTTTATAACTCCTGCAGAGTTATCAGGTCTCCTTCTTTAACTAGTATTCGTCTTGTAAAATTGCACTTTTTGTGGAGGTCCTGCTCTAGATAAATTTTCAGATGTGCATTACTCTTTCCATTGCTTAATGATGGATTTAACTATACTCCAAAGGATATCAGTGACTTGGATATTTTCCTGTATCCAACCTCCGGACTTGTGCTTTCCAGTCACTTTTTCATGGACTTTTTTGGAGTGTCTTTTTGTCTTCGTTGTTTAAGTTAGGCCATGATACTGACTTACCACAAGTTGGATGTTACAGATACAGGTGCACGCTTACTACAATCAGTTGATACCCCTTGACTACGGACAGCTGATCTCCAATTAACTAATTATTTGATTTCTAAAATCAACTGGCTGCAGCATTAGATTTTTAAAATTTGGAATATGATCTTTTTTTTGTTTGGGATTACAGCTACTTGTTTACCAACTCCCTTTGGTGTCATTTTTTGTACCCTATTACCACCATCTCTTCAGCAGCTGGTGATATCCTTTTACATGATTAAATCCATTGTCTAAAGCAAAACTGCAGTGGAATAATAAAGCTTAATTTCAAAAGACTTTATCAGAAAGTTAGCAAAGTTGGACTTGAACCAGTTTAATTGTAGTTAAGGCTGTGCCCACCAATATCCAAGAATTGTAACAAAACATTTTCCTAAACATTGTGACATCCCAGTAGTGTATTATTTTACAAAGTAGACTGCTATAATTTATGCTACTATTTATATGAAATGCCTCCACAACCTTATTAGAAAAAATGTAATGCTCTCATAATGTATATGTAAGTACAGTAGGTAAAAATCTTTGCATGTATGTAGAGAAGCAGTCGTATCATCTGCTGGCTTGCTCCTGGCGAGCTGTGTGTTCTGCTTCTCATTGTTTGAAGAGCTGGGAGCACATGAAGTGTGTCTGCCAAAAGCATTCCAGCAACTGCTAGGTTAGATGTCCGTGGACTTTTTAAATGTTGTCTTACTGCCTTGTCTCATGTGATGTTAAAGTGTCTCTTGCGGGCCGTCAAATTGTCTTCCAAGAAGATCACGTCTCTTCTCCTCGTCTCCCACCCAAGATTTTTTTTATAATAGGGAGATGATTACTGTAAAAATGTCCAAGAGTGTCCATACAAAGCTCAATACTTTGCTGCATCATCCTATGATATATAAGTGTGATGGCAAAAATCAATACTTTACTGTAACACCTTTTACAAAAACTTCAGTTACAATTCCTGGAGGGGATTTCCTATTCTTGTGGTGTGACCTTTTACCACTTGAAGAGTTTTTAAATGTATGGATTCTTTAAATTCCTGTAGCATCTGCGGTGACTTTGTTATGCCAAAATGCATTCAGTAAACATCAGTTAGTACAGAATATAAAAAATATATATGTTGAAGGTTTTATCGATGGAAGTTAAATGCTCAAGAAATAAACATTCTTTGGTATTAATTCAAATATAAAAGCAGGAATGAAAAAGATTTTAAAAACAATTCAGTTTATTTTGTAATATTTTCAATGACAACAGTTCCAACTGTTGCATTAAACTATAATAAAATGCATCTATGTTTTAATTCATTTCTAAATATTTTTAAGTTATGATACCTTAATCTACTGTACTTCTAAATACTCCATATGATGATCAAAAAATGATGCCCTGTAGTTACACAAACTAGAACTAACACTGGGCTTTTTTACCTGGTACTATAAATAAACAAATACCACATTTAAATAGCAGATTTTTTTTTCTGAAACCAACCAGGCTTACCATGCATTACACGTTCTACATATATATTACTTTGTTCATTCTGTTAAAATTGAAACAGATCAACTGATTACCTCATTCTCAAAAAAAAAAAAATCTTTGTACTGGCTGTTCAGTAACCTTAGCTTTTCGACAGAGTTCATAATGAACTAGCATTACCCAAACAGCCATTGCAATAATGATAGCATATCAGGTCATCTTAATACAAACTTCTTATAGCCATCATATGTCTTTTTGTAGAACAATTATTATGCTTGTTCTGTTAATATATATATTTACAGTATATTGATATTGATGACTGTGCTGATATGTGTGGCTTGCTGTCTGCATCATTTTGGTCTGTTTTGTTTTTGATTGTCCTGTTTATGTCCTTTTTGTCCTCAATGTATTTTCTTTTCTGGTCTACGATTGCCAATATCTTTTAAACATATGAGCAACAGTTGACAAACAAACCTTTTAAATACAGTATGATCGAGCAGGCCAGAGTACTTGCTCTCCACCTTTTCTGTCCTCACTAAGATGGGACTTATCATGCAACTGAATAGGATTTGCTTTTAAATTTTGTTTCACATAAACAGCAACCCCACCTCCTTTTCTGTTCTATCCTTCCTAAAAATGTGTATCCCTCTATGTTATACTCATCCCATTCTTTGTTATTTAGCCAGGTTCCATTATCACTATAATATAATTATGCTCCTCTACATACAACACACATGTAAATATATGGAAGAGATGGTCTGTGATACGGTTTGCATATTTGCAGATGGAGATCCACAAAGGGAGAAAATGAATCATGTATCATAAAGTAGTTTTTTATTCCTGAGCTTTCAACCCCTACCAGGGGTCTTCATCAGAGGATAATGCTTCGACTTACAAGAATCAAAGGCAATATATAGCAATAAATTACATGGGGGTTGGGGGGGAGGAGGTGGCTAAG
>JANRMT010062831.1:4506319-4584821 GCA_026402145.1 Polypterus bichir lapradei
TAGATCGGGGTATATATATACATGTATATATACCCGCGTATCGCAGCGGAGAAGTAGTGTGTTAAAGAAGCTATGAAAAAGGGAGCATTTTAAAAATAACGTAACATGACTGTCAATATACAGTAATTGTTTTGTGAGTGTTATTGAGTGTTGCTGTCATCAAGGATTTGATTATCATTATTTCTTTCAATCAGGTTCGTATTTGTAGGATGTGTTGTGTTCAAGTTACATTCCGTGTTTGTCAATCGTTGTAAAGATGACAGGTTTCATTCATAGATTTGTTTCTTACTGCATCAATAAACAGCTCGTCTTCTTATTTATCTGAGACCTGACACACTGCATGCACAGGTTTTTTTTTACACTGTCTTCCTTTAGCGGGACATTGACTTTTTCCACCGTGTGCTTTGTTTCCGCAGTAGCTGCACTTATGAATATGCTTGTATGTATCACACGCTTCATATTTTTTTGCTGCCTTTTCAATTGTGTAATTCAGTTTTTGTTCAGCGCTCTTTGGAAATGTTGCTTTTTGTCTGTGCACTGCGTCAGTTTACGTGAGCCGCTCGGTGTACATGCATTGAAGTTTCACAGCTGTGCTGGTGCCATGTCGTGCTATGTCCACGGCTGTATCTAATGTTACCTAAGTCCTGGCACTTAAAACTTTCTCTCGCAGTTTCACTGAGTTTGTGCCAAACACCACCCTGACCATCTCATCTTCCTCTGCATAAGCACAGTCCTTCACCCGTGAATATTTAGCGGCAGTGTTTCTATTGGATTGCCGCTGACGGACGGCCTTATATGGGCAGGCACTAAATTACAAACGCCAGCGGCAGCCTGTCTATGAACTTAATTTAAAGTTTAGGTTTACACCGTGCTTTGTTTCCGTAGTAGCAGCACTCACGAATATGGTTGTATATGTCACTCGCTCGCTTCTTATTGTTTCGCTGCCTTCTCAATTATATAATGCATGTTTTATTCAGCACTTTTTGGGGCTCTTCCTGGTTTTCTACGTACTGCGTGATTACGTGGAAGGCGTAATGATGTCAAACGAAACTCCGCCCCCACGGCTTTCGAGCTCATCTCCATTACAGTAAATGGAGAAAAAAAGCTTCCAGTTATGACCATTACGCGTAGAATTTCGAAATGAAACCTGCCCAACTTTTGTAAGGAAGCTGTAAGGAATGAACCTGCCAAATTTCAGCCTTCCACCCACACGGGAAGTTGGAGAATTAGTGATGAGTCAGTCAGTGAGTGAGTGAGTGAGTCAGTGAGGGCTTTGCCTTTTATTAGTATAGATAGAGAACGCAGGTACATTCTCAAGACTTCATTCAAATAGGAGTACTTAAGCACACGAGATAGGAGCCGCGACATGGCCAAACATCCTGCTTTAGTTCCCATCTTCAGATTAGAAGAGCACCAGCAGCTTCGAATCACCACTAATCCAGACCAGGAGAGTGCAACGAAGAGTAAGTCAAAGCCCAGTATTAAATGAACTAAGAATCATGCAACAAGCATTTTATGTGGTAAGCCTGATCCTGCAGAGGACAAATAATTACTTTACTCTTTGTTTACTCTTTGCCAGACGCAGCAGAACAGCTATGGAGCCATCCTTGCAGCACTGCTATTACATATCGTGAATTGTCAGCAACACCAGTCTCAATAGTATACATATTTTACAAATATTTGTTATAATTAAATTTCTTTTATGACAAAATATTTTTATGGTCCCATGATTTTCGTTAAGATGGATTCCACTTATGTATGTATGTATACAGTATATACATGTGGTTCTCTATGCATCCTTCTTTATATGTGTCTTTTGTTGGTATTGTATTATTGGCATTGTTCTGAGGAGACATGTAAGTAAAAATTGTATTGCACTATGTACACATAACAGTTAATTTAAACTTGAATTTGGTAATCTTTGTCATCATTGCATGGAGTAACCAAACATATACATAGTGGTTGTGTAGCACAAATGTGTTGCCATTTAATTCACTTTGAACATTTTTGCTATATAAAACAACCTGAAACATGAAAATCATCTCTTCTTTCTTCAAGAGAGTTGTAAGCTAATCAAGTGATGTTTGAAATATAGTTCATCCTAACTTGACTGCTTGTATTGTTTTTAATTTGCTTCATGTTCTGATCTTTTGTTGTAAAGGTGTCTGTTTATTATTCTGAGGCTATTTTTCACCTTATGGTTATTTGGACTTAGTGATCATATTTTTTTTGCTATGTTTATAACATTTCCAATACAGCACTTTGTTTTGGTTTTGAATATGGGTGCTGCAAATTTGTGTGTTATTTTCATTAGAAATGGCACCGTGTGACAGCTGGTAGGTGTATCATATGATACCAGTGTCCAGGCACTATTTAATATTAGTGTGATAGGTTTAAGATTTTGAGACAAACACATGTTGTACCTAGAGTAAAAAAAAATCTTAGGGGGTCCTGACCTTTGTGCATGGTCAATCAATGAAGATTTTAGGCTTGCGTATTTGGTTTTGGGGGCCAGTTTTCATTTTAACTTTCTGGCTTTTTGTCCCTTGTTCATTTTAATTTTTGTTTTTCATTTCATTTCCTGGCCCATGTTTATCTTCTGGCTGGATTAAAAAAATGGCAGGCCATAAAGGCAAAGCTGCTGGATGACACTGGACTTGTAACACATGTACCACCTTAGCAAAGCACAGAGTAAGCACGCATGGCTCATATGGATTCAAGCTCTTTTTTATAGCTCTCTCCCAGCCATCAGTACTGAAGGCCAGACAGATTTTCATATAATTCCTTTTATAGGGTTCACCTGCGTGGGATTTTGATGACATTTACATAATTGTTGCCCTATTGCCGGTAGTATTTTCCCTTTTATTTTCTCTCTCTGATAGAGCTGCTTTGTTGTTGCTGTTGACGCCAAAGTTGCCAGTACCACCGCTACACAGCCCTCACCCCAACCAAGCTGTGAGATGCTATCTTCAGGACTTGGATGGTGGATATATCCACTGGCCCCTCTGGTAATGGAGACGCCACTGCAGCTGCATAATCTAGACAGTCAGGAGGTCCTCTAGCCATCCAGTTGGTACGAACCAGGACATCAAGATTGACTGGCGCCATGGAGCTGTGTGGAGCCAACTCACCCTTGTGGTGGTATGGGGCAAGATGGTCGTGGTGAAGCACTGTTATTCAGTTTCCTATTTTGATTCAATACACCACCTCCTAAAGTAGATACAAAATGGTGCAGGGCCCTTGACAACTGTCAGCCAGCTTAGGATGCACACTTTTTCTCTACTGCAGCTCATACAACCATATTCTGTCAACACGGCCCAGTGTGGATTGCCCTTGGCAGCAGCTGCCATTCTCCCTCTTCTGCTGGTTTTAGGCTACATGTTGATGGTCGCTAGCAAGGTTATGAGTGACCTAAAGCCTTCACCTCTGTTCCAGAACACATTGGGGACCATGCTTGACTTTGTGGCCAGGCTATGGCAGTGTGCAAAAGCAAAGGCTACTCCTGCCTCGATACTGACAGGTGAACATTTAGAGAAGAACCAGGATATATGCATAAAACCAAAAAAAGAAATAAAAATAGCAAACAAAATCCAGACAAAAGGCAAGAAAATTGAAGTTAAAACCCAGGTAAGAAGTCAGAACCAAGAAAGAGACGAGGAAAAGAGTCTTGTTTTTTAAAGTATTATATCTGCATATCAGATAAAAAAATTAACTCCTAGCTGACATTTTATCCTGTTGCACCCATATACTGGCCGTCACAACCTTGTTGCCCACTCCCCTAAAAATGCAGAAGGTGACCCTAGAAACAGATGCAAAATTTGGTGGAGAATACAGTTAAATGCATTAAGTTTGATTACAAGTGAGCACAACCCTATGCAATTCCCATCTGAGCATCAGCATTGCAGGGGTAAAACCTGTGGATTCCTGAGTTTTAGATTTGCATGCCCAAAAAACAGATGGCATTTGCTGATTCCAGTCCTGTTGTTGCTCTGCTGTGATGATGGACAATTGAATGACCACCGTGCATAAGAATCACTGCACTAGGCTTTAGAGGAGTGGCCATGGTCTTGTGGACTTCGAAGAGCCTGAAGACCTCCTTCATTACGTCTGATTCAAAATTATGACCTTGGTCACTATGCAGTTCTTCCAGTGCCCTAAATCAACAAAACATCTCCTCCATGAGTCTTCTAATGTAGGGAGCCAAACAAATCTTGTGCTTGCATTTAAATGGGCCAAGGTGGAATTTCAGGCATTTCTTTTTCTGAAAGGTGATCTCGCAGCCTTCAAACAGGCTGTTGCTTGCCTCCAGCCCTCTGCTGCTTCTTTGTCTTCTCATGGCAGCATTCCTACCTTGATGATGGAAGCAGTGGATCCAGTGTCTACCAGTGCTTAACATCTTTTGGATCCAAAACAACAAGGGACTTAAGGGCTGTGCAAAAGGTCCAGGAAACTGATGGTGTGGGTACCTTTTGGTTGAGAACTAGAGGGGTATGGAGCCTCACCTCAGTGGAGTTTCTAGAAGGATTCAAACAGCACCCTTGATGGTCTAAACAGCTGGATTAGATGTCTTTATGTGAACATAAAATGGCTTTGACCCTCTTGGCTTCCACAAGTGCTCTTTTAATGCTCCATGTTGCAGCCAAGCAGAGATGTTGCTGTTGCTAAACCTTAAATGTGTCACTGCCCTCAAAAATGCTTACAGAGTTGTCAATACATTCTCTCCAGACAGTAATAAACACTGATAAGATATTGACATTTTCCTGTTGGAGGTCCAACAGCACTTTTGTAACATCCACTTCAAGTGCCACTCCCAGAGATGTGGTGGTACATGCATCCCACCCATTGTGTTTGACTGCAATTTGAAATTGGGACCAAAACATTTCCCAAGCTATTTGACCATCATGGAGGGGTAGATGTAATAATAAATAATGATACATTTTATTTATAGCACCTTTCCCATGCTCAAAGCTATTGCTGATACACTAGCTGGCTCTTCCAAGGAGGCAGAAATGTACTGTTACCAGGCATTCCTCATGGCACACTTCACAATCCATAGTTTCTACACGGAGCTGGGTGTTTTGCTGAATCGGAGCTTAAGTCATCATCCTGCACTCCTGACATTGATTTTTCCAGCTCTGAAGGGGCTACTTTGTTGTTGCTATTGCCAGTGCTGCCACTATAGTATTTACTTTGAACTTTTCAGTCAATGGTAGACTTCTTTGTCAATTTTCGTAAAGCATTCGACTCAGTTGATCAAGCTGCCCTGTGGGACATCCTGAGGGTTCGCGGGATCCCCTTGAGGTTGCTGGATATCATGGCCGGCCTGTACACTGGTACTGTGAGTGCTGTGCAGAGTGGAGGCAGAACCTCTGGGTTTTTCCCAGTTGATTCTAGTTCAGTTCTTTTATGGACTTGGTGTTGGGCAAGGTCGTGGGGTCCAGCGGCTGTGGGGCATCTGTTGGTGAAGAAAGATTCATGCTGTGATCTTCATGGCGTCTACGGAGGCTCTGATCAGGGCACTCGAGAGACTGAGTGAGGAGTCTGAGTGTCTGGGCTTGCGAGTGTCCTGGATAAAAACCAAAATCCAGGCCTTTAATGACCTATTGGGCACAGCCATCAGCAGTATGTCTGTTTGCAGAGAGAGTGTCGACCTTGTCGAGAGGTTTACTTGCCTTGGCAGTGACATTCATGTCTCTGGTGACTCTTCCTATGAAGTCAGTATATGGATTGAGAGAGCATGGGGGGGTCATGAGGTCACTAGAAAGTGGTGTGTGGTGATCCCGAAATCTATACGAAAGGATGAAGGTCCAAGTCTTTAGAGTCCTGGTGCTTCCTGTCTTGCTATATGGTTGTGAGACATGGACGAAGACTGGACTCCTTTGGTACTGTGTCTCTCCGGAAAGTCCTTGGGTACCGTTGGTTTGACTTTGTGTCAAATGAGCTGTTGCTCATGGAGTCCCGAATGTGGCACATTACCTGCATTGTGAGGGAGCATCAGTTACAGCACTACGGCCATCTGGTGTGTTTCCCAGAGGGTGATCCTAAGATCCTCATTGTTGGGGACCCGAGTGGCTGGACCAGGTCAAGGGGTTGCCCACATAACACCTGGCTGCAGCAGATACAGGGTCATTTCCGGAGGGTGGGACTGGACCACATGTCTGCCTGGGGGGTTGCAAACCGGGATCCCGAGTTGTTTCGTTGTGTAGTGGGTGCTGCAACGCACTGTAGCAGTGCATGCTCCCCGACTTGACTTGACTTGTCGAGACTTTTGAATACTATTTTAGTTTTGTGAGTATCTGTTTTCTTACTTATTTGCTATGAAGAGTGAAGGGACAGTTAAAGTTTTTTTTTTTTTGTCTCCATGCACCAAAGCATCACTCAAAAATGGGTGGTGGTGGTGGTGAGGGGGGGTTTGTGGTTTTGTGTTTAATTTATGTATAGTTGTAATTTTTCTATTTGATTCACAATTTCCTGTTTAATGCCTACATGTAGCCATGTGTGTGGGTGCATAAGGTTTAATGAGAGGTATTGAAGCGTTTAAGATAGTAAATAGTTTTATTTTGAAACACTGAGATTTGAAATATGATGTAATTTATAGAGTTGCATTTGGAAATTAAAGTTATTCACTAAGTTTGTATAACTAGTTACTTCAAGATTTTATTTGTATATGTTTATTGAATTGCTTTCTGTTAATAAATATTTTGAATATTTGAACTTTAAACAATTGGTTTCTTTGGCCACACAAGACATTGCCCATTGTTCAGCTAAAATATTTCTGCATGGAAGAGTGGGAAATAGTTTCTCCCTGTCAATTTCAGAGACTTGTAGACATTTAATGAAAATACGTAATTCAGGAGGCAATAGCCAAGGGTGTACATACTTTTCCCACAGACAGGAATGACATTGGCTGTTCATCTTTCATTGAATAATTATAGTAAAGTCAAACTTTTATTTGTTTTTTTTTTCAATGAATCAAATTTATCCAAGATGTTTATAGAATATTTCAACAAAGGGAAAATATTTCATGAAGTTTACTTACTTTTTCACCTCAATGTAATTGATGGCCATAAAATTTTTAATCTCCAGAATGGATCACAAAGATTTACAAAGTTTATGACATTATATAAGCCAATGGCAACCAAAGCTATACAATGGCAATGGAAAAATGTCTATGGAAAATTTTGCAAAATAATGTATTTTTTCATTACATTTCATTAAAGAGATACTTCCAGCAAAATCAGTGCACATCATAAACAGGAAAAGTAAGTTCCCTTGTTTTTGCTTTTTTAAGTTGGAGATAAAGCACTCGACCAATGATTAAGGGGAAGAGATGGACCTTGAATTCAAAAACAGACTGGTCAGGAGACTTATCTATCTTTTCTTGGTCATCTCTATATGGGGTAAGCAACATACTGTACAAAAAAAAAAAATTGGGGGTAGAATATTCCTTTAAGAGCTGTATTAAAATTGTTAGTGTCCATATCCCGACAGTGTACAGAAGTAATGAATAAGTTTAAAAGCATTTTAAGTTATATACATCACTGCATGTTGTGTAAATCAAGAGATGTTGTTCTTTATCCCCATAATTACACTTGGAACAGATAAACAAAGGGGAACACAAGGTATGAAAGTAAAATAAATAAATAAATAAATAAATAACCCTTCAGCATCTTTGAGCCTTCCTTTACAAGTAGTACTAGCAATAGCAGCAGCAGCAGCAGGCCTCATGTATAACGTTGTGTGTAGAATTCACACTAAAGCATGGCATACGGACAAAAATAGAAATGTGCGTACACACAAAAAATTCCAGATGCATAAATCAGTGCGTATGTCAACTTCCACATTCTTCCACTTCATAAATACTGGTCAGCGGGAAATGTAACGCACATGCCTGCTAATTTCTCCCAGAATTAAGCCTCTTTCAATATGCAAATCAATATAAATAACCTCTTAAGTTCAGCATTCTATGAAAAGATGATGGCAAAATCAGAGGGAAAAAAGATTACATCTTGCCTGAAGAAGGGGCCTGAGTTGCCTCGAAAGCTTGCATATTGTAATATTTTTAGTTAGCCAATAAAAGGTGTCATTTTGCTTGGCTTTCCTCTACAGGGAAAAAACGTACAGTGGAACCTCGGTTCACGAACGTCTTGGAACACGTACAAATCGGTTTATGACCAAAAAGTTTTTTGCATCTGTTCACGACCACACACTCAGTATACAAACAAGCCAGTTTCCCTTTCAGTTTGTGCGCGCCAATGATTTCCGCACATGTTCGGTCTCTCCCTGTGCATTCCCTGTGCAGCGAGCGAGAGAGAGACACACAGACACAGACACACATGCGCGAGAGAGTCAAACAACCACACACGCGCGTGAGAGAGAGACACACACACACGAGAGAGAGAGAGAGACACACACACACAACACGCGCGAAAAAGAGAGAGGCACAGACACACACACACACACGAGAGAGAGAGACATACACACAGACACACACACACATGTGAGAGAGACACACACACACTCGTGAGAGAGAGACACACACGCGCACGCAAGAGAGAGAGACATACACACACACACACGTGCGAGAGAGAGAGACGACTGGATGCATAAGGCCGAGAAGGCAGTTAAAGAATGAGCCAGGCTTGCTTTTAAAGAGACAGATCCGAGCATTGTTTTAACCTCGTTGTATTTAATGAAGACTTTTTTCTATTGGATTTTAACCTCCACTTCACTTCTATTTACAGTGATCGGTTCGTAGCGTGCATTGTTGCATTTAAATTACTGTTTTTTCAAATGTTAATTTTTTTCCCTGTGCTTAAAACTCATTTAAAAAAGTGTTTTTAGTGAGCGATTCGTAGCGCTATAGCGCAAACTCTTGCAATGTTAGTTTTCTCTGTTCAAGGTGTTCTCAGTGTTATTCAATGTTTTTACATTTAGTTTACTATTATGCTGTGCATTCTATGGTATAATTAACTATATTTGTGCTTAAAAATCATAAAAAAAATATATTTACATACAGTTCGTATGGTCTGGAACGGATTAATTGTATTTACATACAATCCTATGGGGGAAATTACTTCGGTTCACAACCAAATTGGTTTACGACCAGAGTTTTGGAACGAATTATGGTCATGAACCGAGGTTCCACTGTACTGTTTGTTGGTTTAAGCAGCAGTATAAACAACAAAAGGAAGTTGATCAAGTGACATAGAGTGGCGGAGAAGCTTGAAACTTCAAGTTCAGAAAGATGCACAGTGCCCGAAATAAATAAGAAGTGGTCAGATATCAATGTCACTATGAAAAGGAGAGTCGTAGCCCACACTCTGAGTGTAATATTGAAGCATATTAGAGTACAGAGAAAAAAAATAGGGACAAAGTGGAAAAAAAAAGTTGAAATGTCAACTTTGATCTCAAAATTTCCACTTTAATCACGTAATTTATTTTGTCATTAAAGTAGAATGTCATAAACGTCATCTTAACATCGTTTAGTTTACTAGTTTCTCAAATCCCATCATAACTAAGGCCGTTCACTAAATGCTTTATATTCTATATGTTGTTCTATGTACTTTTGTAAATCACTACATGCTTTTAAAATGGTCTTTCTGTTACGCTGATAGGACACAGTATACGTTACATTCATGATATTACAGTTCTCTGAACAATTTAAATTGTAAGATGTATACTTGATATTTTCATGATGATAGGAATTAAAGCATGATTAAACATGCTAGCACGGTGGCGCAGTGGTAGCGATAAGCTGGCGCCCCGTCCAAAGATTGTTCCTGTCTCCCACGAGATGCTTGCTGCGCCGTGTGCTACCCTCAGTGAAATACTTGAATGTAGTACTGTCTCTCTACTAACCCCCAATTCCTGTCCTTCCTTTTCTTTCTCCAAGTAACCAATCGCCACACAAGCTCTGTAATAAATGTCAAGCCTTCTGTAAACTTAGAACGCAGATTCTTCAAAACTTTAAAGGAAGATCGAAAAATCTTCGTAATACACATTTAATTATTTCAACCATCTATCCATCCAGGGTCATGCCTGTCCCAGCAAACATACAGTGCAAGGCAGGAACAATTCCTAAAAAGGGCACTAGCTCATCACTACCGCTGCACCACCCCACCGTCACATGTTTAATTATTAACAATATACATTATTTTAAATGAAGTTAAACATTTATCTGTATAATCTATATATATAAAAGTCAATGTACAGTATGTGTGAGTGTATGTATGTATGTTCAAGCATCACTTCCGAACAGCTGGAGCGATTTTCATGAAACTTGGTACATATGTTTCCCATTGGTGGAATAAAAATACTATAGGGTGAAATCAACCCTAACCCACCCCCTTCTGGGTAGGGTGGGGGTGATCTTGCAGTCTTGTATGCATGTTATCATCCAGTTGACACTCGGAATGACTACCAGAGGGTGAACTGGAGGTGACTGCCAGCATTTTTTGTTTGAGCACCACCGTGCCCCTGTTGCTTTTCAAATTAAATAGAGTTGCCCAGTTCTGAGCCAATGATAACATACATACAAGACTGAAAGGCAAGCACATTAATGACTCTTCATTATTTGTGAATTTATTTTTATTTTTAAAATTGTGGGGTTTTTTTAAATCATATTTTTCTCAAACAATTAAAAAAAACCAAAACTTTATTTTCCTCCTGGGTGATGCTGGGTATTTCAGCTAGTTTAATATACATACTTCACTGCATTTCATCTTAAAAATGATATCAAGAGCTCCAAGAAGATAGTGCTTGGAAATCTAAATTGACTTAGAAACCAGTTGTCATCATCTGTAAATACCCGCTTTCTTCTATTGAACTGAATTGAATTCCTTTATTGTTATTGTATGGTACAATGAGATTCAATATGCAAATCCTCCATAAATGTATTTTTCCATAAAATTATAAAATAACAATAATAATAATCAATAATATGTTAAAAAAATGAAAAATATACAATATGAAAGCATAAGTATGAAGAACATATAGTGCAGATAGTGAAATGGTTCTTAAAGTGGCTGAGGTTGTGCAATATTACAACTGTAGTGCACATTTACAGTGAGGTGATTGTACTTATAAGTACAAACAGTTCTACCAGGAGCACTTGATGGACTGATTGAGTGCGTTTAGAGCTCTTGGGATGAAACTGTTTCTGAACCGTGAGGTCCCTACAGGAAAAGCTGTAAGCGCTAAAGCAGCTATGGTATTTGGAATAGTTTGGCCATTCCGTGGACCATTATAGTGTTACAGGTTGATTACAATCAAATGTCTTTAACTAATAAACAATATACAGTTAATTTCAGTGTATTTGATAAAGCCGTGTCAAGGATGTGAATCTAAAAAAGAAAGTAAAACCATACAGGAACAGTAGCATTGCTTTGATGCTGTGTGCCAGCAGTTTGCAAAACCAAGCCAAGAACTTGCGTACGCAATGGAGCTGGTGTAAGAATGTGCGTGGCTTTACACCAAGTTTAGTTTTTATACATCGCGATGAGCATGGAAACGGGCATACACAACATTTTTGTGCATACACACTGTTTATACATGAAGCCCCTGGTCTATGTCTAGGTGTTTACAGGCAAACATTAGTCTTGCCCTCATGTTGTTTCTGGGCAGCAAAGATTTCCTCCTGGTACACCTCCCATGTAGATGTAATTTGTGCAGCCTTTTTTTAATCATAGGATCAGGTAATTTGACATTAACAGTGGTAAGACCTAACAGTAGGTCAAAGGATGAAATTCTGGGTTTCTTAGAGACCTCTTTCAGCATCTGTATTCTCCTCTGGGACTGAACATACTTAGGTGGCCCAGTCTAGACAAGCTGGCTGTTGTTTGAAATTTTCTCCACCTTTAGAATATTTTCCAGAAAGTGGAATGGATTATATCCAATTACTTGGAGGTCTTTTTAAATCCATTCCCAGACTCATAAGCATTTATAACATTGTTTCTGAAGGCACCAGAGAGTTATTTCAATCAAGGCATGGTAAAAGAAACAGACACTTAACAACAAAGAGCAAACCAAACTAAATGTTTGAGGTTTTAATAGGACCTGTTCCTCTCTGATAATATTCTAATAATTTGCAGCTTATGTGATACACCTAATTCTAATTTTAGGCTTTTGAGGTTGTGATAAATGTAGGGTTATACTTACAATATCCACATGTGAAATCTTCAATTATGTTTATTTAAATTATACAATGGACCACAAGGTGTAAATGTGGCAAGATGTTTATTATATTATACCACCTTTGCCTATAGATACTGTTTAAATGAAGATTAAAATATTGACTTCCACATATGTTAAAAAAGAAAAGACATTTCACAGGGTATACTTAATTCTTCACATGACAGTACATGGGGTAAATAACATATAAAAATATATCAGTTTTGGGTGAGGTATTCCTTTAAGTCTTTCAACTGAATGATAGCGTTTCAGAAATCACAATGAGTAATTAAATGCTAAATTTGTATCCTCTCTGTATATACAGAAAATATATATATACCTCTAGATACTTAAACTGATCTACGTTGATAAAAAGGAAGGTGTCCAATCTAATATTGCGTACTTGAGAATTCATTGGAAAGAGCACACTTTTGTTCAAATTAATTCTGAAACCAGAAATCTTTTGAAATTCTGTTAGTGCTGTTACGACTGCAGGCACAGTATTTTGTAAATCGGATATATACAGTACTATATCATAAGCATTTCGACAGTGAACTGACAGTGGCTCAATGGCAATTGCAAAGAGCAATGGTGACAAGGGACACGTACCATGTTCTAGTTTCAAGTAGTCTGAAGTAATGTTGTTAACACTAGAATTCCTGAAGCCTATGAAAAAAACTTGTAGTCCCGGCCCACCTTAAATCCCTTCGCACCTCTCCATCAGCGACTTTTGCGTTGTAAATGTGTCGATAAGCGCAAGCCGCAAGCAGCCTGCTATCCCATCCTCCCACCACTGCAGGAATGGCAAAAAGCTGCCTCAGCTCAAGCCTTGTCTATCTGGGACTGAGGTACCAGGAGCTGTATAGGGTAAATAATATATCTTTATTTGGAACACATGCATTTCATGTGTATTCCGTGTCTTCCAAGATTTATGTAAGTGTAGGATGACAGGATTTGCAAGAAATGTTGAACACATACCTAAAAGACAAACTTTTTTTCATGTTTTAGTTCTAACAACAAAATTTTGACATGTAGTGTATAATGTGTGAAGACTAAAGTCCAAATATCAAGTAAGCACTTTCATAAAAGGTACAAGTATAAAAAAACAAGTGTGCTTTTATTCAAGAATATAACTGAAGAAAAAGAAATCAGGTTAGTGTACTTCATTGACACGACTGTTTTGGTAGTACAGCGGTAAGAACTGCTGACTCATAACCAACAGGTAGTGGGTTTGATCCTGGTCACTTCTCACAATTAATGTTTTCAGTAGTGAGCTGTTCTTACTGTTACTATTGTACAATAAAAACATACTTTTGATTTGAGTCTGTAACAGCTGGTGTAAATATATGGTACTTGTAAAGGTTAGCGTTTTTTTTTTTTTTATTCAGTTTTATTCTCTCAGTCACGTTCACGCTCCCCCCGATCTGACACTGCTGTTTTCAAATAAAGACATGCTGCTAGCAGAGGTGAACTCAGATGAGGATAAGGGTTCTACATCGGATAAAGAGAACAGAAGTCCTCCCTGCAAGAAACATCCACTCTCATACAGTATAAGAAAAACGCAGCTGCACCAGGCGTAAAGGCAAAAGACAGCACCGTTTGGATGCAACAACAGGTCGGGCACCATCCTGCCAGTCAGTCTGCCCCACACCTGTGCTTCAATGAGACAGCATGACTTACAGAGCACACCAAGGTATCGTACAAAGTCCAGCTTGTGATTATGTTTTGTGATGGTCTTATATAAAAACATTTATATGTTACTTATATAAAAGTCAGATCGAATGTTATTTACCTTGATTTATTTTCGTATCTTCCTACAGCGTAAAGTCACAAGTACACTGCAGAGCTTCCTCTGTTTGATCGACACGGGCATGCTCACAAAGTACATGTGACTTTAGCTGCAGGTGGAAGCTCCTGTCGCACCCTTCGCAACTGTGTTTGATCATGTTCAGGAAAAGATCCGAGTCACCTCACGAGAGAAAGACTTTCCGAGACTAAGGTCATAAAGCTTATGAAACCGTTTCTGGATAAAGGCAAAACCATAACAACAGTTGCGTGGAGCTTCCACCTGAAGCTAAAGTGGGCCGGGAGTTTTTTCATATGCTTCAGGAATTCTAGTGTTAATACAAACTGAAGTTTCTGGACTGGTATTCAGTAGTTTGATCCATGCACAAATGTTCAGGCCAAACCCAAATTTCTTCAATATGGTGAAAACGTTGTTCCATTCAATCATATCAAATGCTTTTTCTGCATTCCACGATAATAATATCTCAGGGGTGTTAGACTTTGTGGGTGAATATTTTACATTAAACAGGTGTCGAAGATTGGAAGCTAAGTGTCTGCCTTTAATAAATCCATTATGGTCTTGTGATGTTACCGAAGGAAGTGCTTTCTCAATTCTTATAGCTAGAACTTTGGAGAGTATCTTATATTTATTATTCAAAAGTGAGATTGGTCTGTATGATGCACATAAGTCCTTATTTTGCTTAGGAAAAATGGTAATTAAAGCTTGGCGAAAAGTTTGAGGTAGGTTAGCCATCAGTCCCTGCTGCTTTCCCACTCTGAAGTGAGTTTATAGCATCTAATAATTCTGATAGTGCAGATGTTTATCCAGTTCCTCTGCATTGACAGTAACTATTTGTGGTATTTGTAATGCATCCAGAAATGCATTAGATTGTGTCTTGTCTTCTTTAAACTCAGTAGAATATAAGGACTTGTAGTAGTCTCTAAATGTGTGCATTATATTTTTATGGTCAATGATTTTTGTCTCCATCTGTGTTGGTAATTGCTGGGATTACATTGCGAACTTCCTGCTTGTGGATTTGTTGAGCTAAGATTTTATTAGCTTTCTCTCCATGTTCATAGTAATGATGTCTTGATTTAAAAATGAGTTGTTTTGCTTCTTTAGTTGTCAAGAGGTTGCGTTCTGAATGCAGCCTGTCTTTTCATATGAAGTGCTTCATTTGGACACCTGGCATGTTCTTGATCTATTCTGGTAATTTCACTGATTAGCTCTGATATCTTCTTGGTTTCCAATTTATTTTTGTGGGAAAGATATGAGATAATCTCTTCTCTTAAGAAAGCCTTCAGAGTTTCTCAGAGTATTCCTGCAGAAACCTCCGAGGATGTATTTGTCCCAAAGTCCCAGTCCAATGACATCACTAGAGACAGAGCATGTCCAAAACAAAACAAGCCACAGCAGTAGCGTATAAGGATTAAAACAGAGATATCTATTGACAATGCAGTCCAGATATCATAAGCATAAAATACAATTTTGAACTGTCTTGAGGGAGTAAACCCAGGGAATGATGTTAATTCAGTAGCCCTGGATAAGCATAGTAAGCCCTAATACAGTAAATCAAGGATATGATATTAAACAGCTTCCTCAAAAAATATATACTGTAATTGAGGTTTAGGTTGAGTAAATACAGAATACCTCAGGATGATAAAAAAAGAGAAAAAAATAACACTGCTGCTAACGGAGTTCTGTTTCCAATGTTCATCTCCCGTAATGGGACAAGACCAAAAATTTAATGAAATAGATTTAGCTTTTCTATACATATTCTGCCAAAATACTTAGTAACTTATTATATTATGATTGGAAGATCTTGATGACTCAGTTCATAGATCAATGAAGTCCTGTTCATATATGGTACTACTTTGCCTTATTTGGCAGCTACATACAAATTTGTATATCTACATACAGTACCACCTCCTTGAATCAACTTGCACCCTCATTTATTCGTTTCCCTGTGCCTCTTTTTATTCTAGATTAAGCTCACACAGCTCCCAAGACAAAACCACCAATCTATTGCAGGCTGCTCTGAATCTCTCATGCTCACAATTTATGAGTGAATCTTTTCTCTTATTCATACTGAAACTCAGGAAAATAAATAAAAAAATAAATTTCAATGAGCAAAGAACTGGTAAAAGATATTCTATATAGTGCTTTGACAGTGGCCAAAACCAAATTTAAGAAGCAACTATTAAAGATGAAAGAAAAGCCTTGCTTGGCATGAATGTAGATACAGCTAAATACATAAAGCAGTAACATCATCACAATGTACTCTAGGTCACTCTGTCAGCAAACCAAAGTAAAAGTGTTATATGTTGATTAAAATCGGAATGCTTTTTTATGACAAAAAATAAAACCTTAATTAACAATATGGTTGGTTGCCAGCAGTAGTGGAAGCTTAAGGTAGTAATTACTTCTTGTATGAAAAAAGAAATGTGCAAAAGTACAGTTATGATACCCATAATTACATTATAAGGACCATCTATTATACATATTTTTAAGAAAAAATCACTCTGGTTTTGCTTTCTGCATCTTTTCAGCTGTGATTTCATAGAATACTTTACAAGAGTCTGAAAACTGCCTTTGGCTTTACCTCAACTACATAAAGGAAGATTTTACTATAGATATTTTTTCCTTTTAACCTCTTTGCTCTAACCAGTAAATAAGAATTATGCATATGAAAGAAATCACAGTACCCAGTAATAGATTAGAACTGGAAATCTTTTTTTTTTTCTTGGTAAAAAGGCAGGTTTGCGGAGGATGCATCATTGTGCCGATGCCACACAAATGCAACATCTTACACCAAATCATTGTCTGTGAGGAGTTTTCACATTCTCTTCTTGACTGCTTTTCTCTCCAATTACCCCAGCTTTCCTCACACATTCCCAAAGATGTGCTGTTTAGTCTGGGTGCATATTCAAAAGTGGCCCTGTGTAGGGGTGTGTGAATGAGTAGGCCTTACCATGAATTGATTTCGTGCCATTTCCAGCCTTGTGCTTAGTGCTGCCAGGATAAGCTCGGTCTAATAGCACCCTTTTTTCAGAATGTTATGTTATGTAGGCAGGTACAGCATAAGTCCCTAAACTGGAATGTCCTGTAATGACTGTGCTACCGATAAATCTTTAAAGGAGTTTTCTTTATTACTGAAAAATAGTTTGAATCAAACTAAAATACCTAACGCTGTACTAGATTAGCTGTAATTTATTACCAAGGGTTGTGAATCAATCATGTGACATGGCTGTCAGAAGTAAAGGTAGTACCAAATCAACTATGCTTGGTACACTGATGCTGAAGTGCAAAGCCATTTTCTTCTTGTCACACTGGAACTGATTCACATCAGTCAGCAATTAACAGGAAAATAGCTCCTTCTGATCACTGCAACAATTTTTTCAGCTACTTGCTTGTAAAGATACATTTCATACTCTGTCCATGACTGGAAACACAAATACATGGTTTATGAATAATGATGTAGTATGTACAGTAATTTTCTGTGATTTGATTTTTAATTCTTATAACTTGAAGCAGAGCTTAGAAAATAGATGCATTTTTGATGAAGTAGTTGTTTTTTCTATGCAGACTTCCAAATTTCTATCCATCCATCCATTATCCAACCCGCTGAATCCAAACAGGGTCACGGGGGTCTGCTGGAGCCAATCCCAGCCAACACAGGGCACAAGGCAGGAATCCCATCCCGGGCAGGGTGCCAACCCACCGCAGTCCAAATTTCTAACAAAGATCAATTTAATGACTGCAATAAATTGACTCAGAAAGAAAAGTAGATACAATATGAGCATACTAATAACATAACAACAAATGTGCTATCTTTAATGGAAAATAACAAATACATTTATGAACTGAAAAGAGGTTAAAGGCAAAGGTGACAAATCAGTTAAAAGCAAAGATATCAGTGATGTATAACAGCTATTAGTGGCTGTTGACTCTCTCTCAATTGATGAATTAGTTATTCTTTCCAGTTTATGTATTACATCTTGCCTGAAGAAGATGCCTAAGTTGCCTCAAAAGCTTACATATTGCAATGTTTTTAGTTAGCCAATAAAAGATATCATTTTGCTTGACTTCTCACTACATCCGTAATGGCTAACACGGTACAACACCCTAGTACAGTACTTACTTAGGATACCATTTAAAGTGGAAGGTTAAGGATAATGGGCAGAAGGTTAACAAAATTTCTCCAAGCCACTAGCTGGTGCCATGATACCTGTTCAGTAAGTCTAATGGTATGGGAGACCTCATGGGCTCAGGAATGTACATCTACCTGGGCTTCCAGGTAAGTCACTCTGAGCAGACTTTGTCAGAACATCCTGAGGGCATTCCTAGCTTTGCATATAATTACAGAGACAGGCTTTGAAGTAGTTTTTGCTTCTCACTTTTGAGAACAAAGTGTTGCTATTTAATGTGTTGGATAGAAATGACTAACCTGCTACCAGTTACCTCCTTCACCCTAAAGGGGGAACACATGCCCAGCATTTCACAATGGTGCCTGTGTATACTGTCACACACGTGCGAGTTGGAGGCAGTCAAAGAGCCTAAAGGTGAGTGAAATATCGCGAGACAAGGGGCTGTCACATGGTACTTACCTAAATCTCTTTGTACCTACAGAAAACCTGAATAAAAATAAACTTCTCCATTTCTGGGTTCAAAATGGCTGTGATGACGTCACTTCCGGTGCCACAACCCATTGCTCCTGTCAACTCCTGATGACGTTGGTTCCGTGTTCCTGCCTCCAATCATCACTTCCGGCCAACCATTTCCTCTCCCATCATCCATTCTGTTATAAAAACGCCATCTTGTATACAGTAAATTGTTCATTTGTACTGCAAGTCATTTGAATCGATTTCTTTACTTCAATTGTCTGGACGACAATATATGGGGACGATCCCCAAACCTTTTTCTATTTTGTGGAACTTATTTTTTCAATAAGATTCTTATCACAGTACCAACATAGTAGCCTTTGGATTTTCTGACCCCTTCCCAGGCTTCCATGGCCCATTAGTAAATCATTTCCACCAAGAACATTTGCAGGGCTTCTGGCAGTGCTCTCTGTTCCAGACTTGTATGGTAATTGAAAGATTATGTTTTTCCCTCTCACTGTGGCCCATATTAGACACTCTGCCCTTTGCTATATACAGCATATACTACTGTATGTCAAAAAAGCCTGTATGAATTCAATACCAAACCTTAATAATATACAATAAAAACACACAATGTCCTTTCCATTTTTAGAAAAATATTCAAACTATAATCAAACTTTGATAAAATTTGTGAACACACTTCATTATACTTAAAAAACAGACTTTCTTTGGGTCATCCATCCAACCCGCTGAATCCGAACACAGGGTCTGCTGGAGCCAATCCCAGCCAACACAGGGCACAAGGCAGGAACCAATCCTGGGCAGGGTGCCAACCCACCGCAGGACTCACACAAACCACACACTAGGGCCAATTTAGAATCACCAATCCACCTAACCTGCATGTCTTTGGACTGTGGGAGGAAACCCACACAGACACAGGGAGAACATGCAAACTCCACGCAGGGAGGACCCAGGAAGCGAACCCGGGTCTCCTAACTGCAAGGCAGCAGCGCTACCACTGCGCCACCATGCCGCCCACTTCTTTGGGTCATTGCTACTGAAAATGATTCAGTTAAATAAGACAAGTGAAATGAGTATGTCATGTGAGATTTAACGTATAGCCAGGAAAAAAAATATGTGAGTTAGACATATTCTAATTCACTGCTAACATAATGCATTTTAATTGAGTCTATTTTAAATTATAGCACTTTACAGTTACTGCTCAGACTGATATACAGATTTTTAGAGAAAATAAAGGAAGAGTGAATAAAAATACTATAAAACAGAAATACAGTTTATAATATTCTCATAGATGTAGATCTATGCAGACATTTAGATACAGGTAAATGCTCAGTGGCCATTCTAGTAGTGTACCTATCTTGTACTTGATATGACTGTCTGTTGCCTCTGGAACATCCTGAATTCCTAAAGGCATGGCTTAAACAAATACTGGAAACTTTCCTTTTAGAATTTGTTCCAAGCTGACTATTCTTGGTAATTTTTCCAGTTACTATTTTGTACTGCAAACCTCCCATTCTATATCATTCCACAGGTGGTATTATTTGCATTGATCTGGGGACTGGCAGAGTGCATTGTGACATGACTTGACACATTGTGAACGTGTGTATTGTGACATGGCTCATTATTCTGTTGAAAATATTTATCTGAAAAAAGCATAGACTGAGACCAAAAAGGGACATTGTTGGCAACAGGGCTTAGGAATGCTGTGGTGTTCAAATAATGCTCAGCTGGTATTAGGAAGCCTAATGTGTCCCAAAAGTACATTCCCCAAAGCATTCCCACTAGCTGCATTTACAGTTGAAACAAAGAAGGATGGATCTGTGGATTCTTGCTGTTTATTCCATACTCTGCTCATATCTTTCTGAATGTCACAGCAAAAAAAATGAAATTTAGCAGATCGGGTGAAATTTTTCCAATCTTTATTTGCCCAGTTTTATTGATCATCTGCCCATCTGATCTTTGAACGTAACCCAGCATTAGACTTTTGTTGTTGTATCCCATCTACTTTGAAGTCCAACACATTATCTCTGAACAGGTGGTCTTCTGCAACTCCCTGTTGTGCAGAACATTTATCTGAGTATTTGTGTTTTTTCTGTTTTCTGGAATAAGTCTTGTTAAACTGTTTGTCTACAAAACTGCTGTTTACTCTTTGTAAAGTGTAAAGGCTGCTAAACTGACCATGTCTGGAACCAACCATTATACCTTGATTATGTCTACATTCAGATATAGTATGGTATAGGATACGGAGCTGCTGTGACATTGATCATCTGATTAATGACCAGACACACCTAACAAAGTGGCCACTGTGCTTATATTTACACACAAGTTGTAATTCAAATTTGAAAGTCTGGCACTTAGTCCAAGGTTGGTTCCTACCTTGTGCTCGATTGTTCCCAGAATAGGTGCCAGCTCCCTGTGACCCTAAAAGTGAATTGAAGTAGATTAAGTAAATAAACAAAAGCTCAGAATTGTAACAAGAGAAGTACATGACATTGTATAAATACTGTATATTAAGGTAAGGACAGCAGGCAGAAGATGATTGCAAACTTGGGTCATTTGAGAGAGAGAAAGAGAGAGAGTATAACGGAACAGACAGACAGAATGAGAGCGATATCCATGGAGCACTTTACCTAAACTAGCTGTACTTGCTGACCAGCTCACATAAATACATAAAATATCTTTAAGCACTGCAATTTGAAACTAAAAAGATCAATTCAATAAAGAGATGTGGAAATCAATTTTGCAAAATGTAGTTGACTCAAATACTCAAAGTAATGTGTTAACAGTTAGAACATTAAAACAATCTAAACAAGTACAGGCCATTCAGCCCAACAAATCTCATCAGACCTGTCAACTTAATTGTTCCAAAATAACATTAAGACTAGTTTTAAAAGACCCTAAAGTCCTTCTATCTACCACACTATTTGGTAGTTTATCCCATGCATCTATGGTTCTCTGTGTAAAGAAAAATGTCCTAATGTTTGTACAAAATTTACCCTTAACAAGTTTCTAACCGTGTCCCCGTGTTCTTGATGAGCTCATTTTAAAATAACAGTATCGATCCAATGTACTAATTCCCTTCATAATTTAGAACACTTCAATCATATCTCCTCTTAATTTTCTTTTGTTTAAATTGAAAAAGCTCAGCTCTTTTAATCTTTCCTAATAACATATTTCCAGTAGTCCTGGAATCAGCCTAGTCTCTCTTCTCTCCAATTGTTATGATGCTTGTAATATAAACTGCTTCTCAAGGGACAACATGGTACCAATGAATCAATGATAAACTATATGTTGACAGCATTTAAAGAAAAAAAGAAGCAATACAAATTAAATGATTTTGAATGTGTAATCATGTAATAATATTCATAGTGTCTGCATAAAAAAGTACAGTTTAAAATGACACCTTGTCATGTTTTCTGTGTCCCGAATAATAAGTGAATTATTTTTCACACCATATCTTAAAATAGACCTCTTAATTACAAACCAACTTGCATTACACACATACAGGTATTATTTGCATATGTCAGCACCACTGCATATTATTATACACTATTATGCAATAGTGTATTAACAGATACTTTTCCCATTTCCACATATTTTAAAAGAGTAAAGAAAAAAACTAATGTCATTCATGTTTTTATAAAGAATTCCAAACAAGATGCAACCAATAGCAGTACAGTTTCATGAAACAGGAAGTATTTATTTATATTAGAGGAATATTAGTAGTTTAAGAAAATTACAAGATAACTCACCTATGGAAAATCTGATTTTTGACCATATTTCTCAGTTTTATTTAAATATTTACACTGACTACATATTCAAGCATTAAGTTGATATTTAGTGACCAAAAATGTTGTTATGAAAGCAGAAATTTGCTAATATGTGCACTTTATTAAATATGAAGTGTGCATATTATAATCATATTTTATTTTTTTAATAATTTCAATGTGTTGCCTTTTTAATAGCAAAATATATACAGTATATGTACCAAACAGTTATAACATTAACTAGAAAGTGAACATTTGTAATGTTCCTTCCACTTAGTTTTTTAATTTAAATGTTGATTTGCACTGAAAACCATGCTAAAAGCATTAGTCCCAAATGTCACTTGGGCAACTGTACAGATGCGTCTTGCATAAGCATTAGAACTGAGAATCACTCGTGCTGTAAAAGTGCTGCTAGTTCATTGGACAAATTACGTCTGAGTGTAGGTTTTCACTAATTATGAAATATCTGCACTTTACCAACAATGCAAACTTTGAGGAGAATACCCATCCAGCACCCAAAATTAAGAACATTTGGGAGATATACCAGGCCATTGTAGCAACATTTCAGAGCGTCTACATTCCGGACTGTGATGTCAGCATCAATGAAAGTCTAATGTCTTATGAGGGCAGACTGTCATTGATACAGTACATCACATCAAAAAGAGCAAGATTTGGCATAAAGTTTTATGAGCTTTGTGAATCTAAAACAGGATACATTTGGAATTCAGTCCTGTACACAGAGAAAGGGAAAATGTTTGATTCGAAATACAGTCAGTGTTGATACATCTTCGGTGCTGACTTTGATAGATGCTCTGCTGGATCAAGGTTACTATGTACCCATGGACAATTTTTATACTTCACCAGAGCTATTTGACATTTTGCTGCAAAGAAAGACTGACACATATTAAACAGTGCATCATAGCATGCCTGAAGACTTTGACAGAGCTAAATTACAGCGAGGTTCGCTAGTAGCTTGGCAAAAGGGTAAAGTGCTTGTGCTGAAATGGAAAGACAAGAAAGAAGTTTATCTTCTTAGCACTCCACATAATGCAGCTACAGTCACTGTACAAGCAAAAGCCAACAAGCCTGTGGAGGTCAACTACAATAGCACGATGGGCAATGTAGATTGTGTGGATCAAGAATTGACTTTCTATTCCATTATGTGGAAGCAACAAAATAAATACTACAAAAAGATATTCAAAGTCACAGTTTTCAATGGCCATTTCCAACACCTTGTAACAGTGCACAAAATCGTCAAAATTGCTGAGTGATCTTCTTTCCTGATTCAGTCATGCAGCAGGTGTAGAAGGCACATCAGCAGGGCTTGGGAGTGCTGTGTTGTCAGATGGCACAGCAGGGATGTTGCGTGCTGCACTGGCAGGTGGCAGAATCGGGATGTTAAGTGCTGTGCTATTGTGCTGTTGTTTGGTGCAGCAGGTGTATTCAACACTGGAAAGCTGTAGGCAAGCAGGCACACCTCTTGGTGTGGCCATGCAGATGTACTGGTTTCTTTGCTGTTTTCGTTTACTGAAGTGGCGCTGCAAACCATGTTCCAGGTCTAGATCTCAGCTTTGAGGCTCTCCCTTCACCGCCACTTCACAATGCCTCTATGAATGCATTTGTGTTATACAAACAAAAAGCTAGAGAAACTGTATCTCATCCACACTTTACATGCCAGCTTATAGAATAAATCATTGCTGCACATTCACTGTCCACAATACCGCTAAAGAGATTCAGTCGACCTAGCACATAGAGGATCAATCCAGAGCATCTTATCGGTAGACATTTCACTGATTATATATCTGCAACAGAAAAAAAAATAGAATCCAACTGTGCAGTGTGCTGTTAAAAAAAATCGATACATCTGAAAGAAACAATATTATTGTCCCGACTGTGACATTGGATTTTGTTTTTCACCGTGCTTTAAGATTTACCACACAAAGAACTCATTTTGAGATTATATACTGTTTTGATAGATAGATAGATACTTTATTCATCCCAAGGGGAAATTCACATACTCCAGCTGCAGCATACTGATACAAGAACAATATTAAATTAAAGAGTAATAAAAATGCAGGTAAAAACAGACAATAACTTTGAATAATGTTAGCATTTACTCCCCCGGGTGGAATTGAAGAGTCGCATAGTGTGGGGGAGGAACGATCTCCTCAGTCTGTCAGTGGAGCAGGACAGTGACAGCAGTCTGTCGCTGAAGCTGCTCCTGTGTCTGGAGGTAATACTGTTTAGTAGATGCAGTGGATTCTCCATAATTGATAGGAGCCTGCTCAGCGCCCGTCGCTCTGCCACGGATGTCAAACTGTCCAGCTCCATGCCTACAATAGAGCCTGCCTTCCTCACCAGTTTGGCGTGAGGCGTCCTTCTTTATGCTGCCTCCCCAGCACACCACCGCGTAGAAGAGGGCACTCACCACAACCGTCTAATAGAACATCTGCAGCATCTTATTGCAGCTGTTGAAGGACGCCAGTCTTCTAAGGAAGTGTAGTTGGCTCTGTCCTTTCTTACACAGAGCATCAGTATTGGCAGACCAGTCCAATTTATCATCCAGTTGCACTCCCATGTATTTATAGGTCTGCACCCTCTGCACACAGTCACCTCCGATAATTACGGGGTCTATGAGGGGCCTGGGTCTCCTAAAATCCACCACCAGTTCCTTGGTTTTGCTCGTGTTCAGGTGTAAGTGGTTTGAGTCACACCATTTAACAAAGTCCTTGATTTTGGCATTATTAGAAGTATTATTATTACTGTTATTATTATTTTTGTTATTATTTTTCATTTCATATTACTATTTTTGTTCATCATTACTATTATTATTTGTGTCATTATTATACTTTTGAGATTTAATAGTAATGTCATTTTTCTTGCCGAAGAAAAACACTTTTTACATTTTTTTTTTTTTTTTTGAATAAAATGCAAACACTAAGGAGGTTAAATGTAACACACCCGAGATCTTATTATCTTTAGATGCAGAAAAAGCACTTGATATGGTTGAATGAGACTACCTATTCACCTCATTGCACAAATTTGGGTTTGGCCCAAACAAATGTGAATGGATAAAATTACATTATATCAGTCCATTAGCCTCTGTTCGTATTAACATTATTTCATGTTACTTCAGACTAAAATGTTGTGCTCAACAAGGATGCCCCTTATCACCATTGCTTTTTGCAATCGCCGGTGACCCATTGGCCATTTATTTTTTAAAATGCATCAGTGATAATGAGGATAACCAGAGGACTTGAACAGAAAATAGACCCACAAACCACTGTACCAGTAGTCCTTAATGCACTAGGAGAATTTCAAAAGATATCCAGATTTAAAATTAACTTTGTGGGATATGGCCGGCCGTTCATCCTGGCCAATACCCCCAGGCCGCCGGGTGGAGCCCTTCTTGCAACATAGAGGTGCCCCGAATTTCAGCAGGGCATCATAGACATTGGAGTCTTTCATCACAGCCCTGCTGGATACCAAGGGGACCTCCAGGGGACGCTGCAGGGAGGAGCAGGGACTGCTATTTTCCCTATAACCCGGAAGAACGTCTTAGGCACAGCGACAGAGGAAATGACGTACTTCCGGGATGAAGAAAAAGAGTTTTCACCCGACCCGGGTCATGATATATAAAGGACACTGGGAAATCCAAGACGAGTGGGCCGAGTTGGGAGGAAGGGTGATTGAGCTGCTGGGAGATGGAGGATTATATATTGTTATTGATTAGTGTTTGCTATTATTATTCAGTAATAATACATAGAATAATACAAGAGGCAGAAGCAAACTCATCAGGTGAGAGGGCAGTCAGAGCAAGAGACAACATTGCCACAAACTCAGGTTCAGTTGCAGAAATGTCCTCAGCAGCAGCAGACAAGGGCAAGCAAGAAAGACAATCAGCAATGCCATTCTGTGACCCAGGATGGTAAGCAACAGTATAGTTGAAACACAACAGTCGTGCTGACTAGAGTGCAATCCGCATGCCTGCATGATCAGACCCTTTTGAGGACAGTAGAGTGGTCAACGCTTGATGATCAGTACGGAGGATAAATTTACGACCCCACAAGTAAGTCCTCCATTTTTCAACAGCACACACACATCCAAGAGCTTCTTTTTCAACTGTAGAATATTTCCTTTCAGCAGCAATAAGAGTCCTAGACGTAAAGGCAACAGTCCGCTGTGTATGGTCAGGTTGGACTTGAGCTAGGACAGCTCTGAGCCCATAATTGGACAACTCAGTGGAAACTATAGTAGGCAAATCAGGGTCAAATAAGGCCAAAGCTGGACTGTCAATTAGCAACTGTTTCACTGACAGAAAGCTGTGCTGAGTTTCCTCAGACCAGGAAAACTGCGTATCTTGGCAAAGGCAGTGGCAAAATTTGGGATAAACTTTCAGAAGAGCAGCAAGATGCTCCTGATCAGGTTTTATCCCTTGTGCTATAACAGTATGACCCAGAAAACGCAGATTGGACTGATTAAAATGATATTTTGATTAGTTTAGCTGCAATCATGCATCTTTTATGCGTTTAAGAACTGCTTGAAGTGTCTGATCATGGTTGGCTTGTGTTCGTCCCCACAAAATTATATCATTTAAGTAGTCTGCAACATTTGGCAACCCCTGCAAGACCGTAGCGAGCATCTTTTGAAAAGCAGATGGAGCAGATGCTAACCCATATGGGATCCGGCAGAACCTGAACAGTCCTTCATGAGTAATAAAGGCAGTCAGATCATGGCTGTCTTCGTGAAGCAAAAGCTGAAAGTATGCATTTTCTAAATAAATAGTGGAGAACACTGTTGCTCCTCTCAGCAATGAGAGCATTTCATCAATATGAGGAAGAGGAAAGCTGTCTGTAATAATAGCTTTATTTGATTCTCGCAAGTCAACACACATACGGATACCCCCAGTCCTCTTTTGGACCACAACAATGGGCAAGACCCAGGGAGAGTCATCAATGATTTCAATAATCCCTGCTTGAAAAAGGCGATTTAGCTCTGCACTGTGCGACAGATTAGGGGCTCTCTCGCTCCCTTGTACCCTCAGACCACACGTCAGACACCAGATAAAAGTCCAAATAATTGATTTATTACAATAATAAAGTGCACAAAGCATGCTCCTCTCCACAATTCTCAATAACCAAATACACAATAACAATCCTCCAAACTCCCAGACGCTTAGCCACCCTGCCTCCCAACTCAGCTCAATTGTCTGGGATCTCCCACAGTCCTTTATAGTCTTCGACCCGGAGCTTCTGCTTCTGAGCCCTCAGTCCATGTGATTATCCAGCACTTCCGAGTCAGGTAAAAACTTCTCTTTTTTCTTCAGCCCAGAAGTATACGGAAAATATAAATCCCTGGGCCTCCCTGCAGCGACTCCTGGCAGCCCCCATGGTATCCAGCAGGGCTGTGTATTACGACTCCACTGTCCATAATTCCCTGCTGGCAATCGGGGCACCTCTATGCTGCAAGGAGGGCTCCATCTGGCGGCCTGGGGGTATTGGCCGGGATGAATGGCTGGCCATATCTCACAACTGACATCATGCTGAACTGACAGTGGTAAACGACGTAATTTTTGTCGTACTGGAGTAACAGAGTCTAATACTTTAACTTTGTGTATGAAACCTTTTGCACAGCCTAGGGCAAGCGGAGGTGATGGAGCTGTAGAAAGACGCATGACAGGAATAGAGTTTATGGTAGCACATGGTAAGACAATACTGCCATTAAAGCACAAATGTAGACCCTTTATTAACTCCATTCCCAACAAAGCAATCCCAGACTCCACTATGAAGACTGACGTAGAGCATGTAACATCATCTTTGGACACAGCAACAGGTAAACAACCAAGCACAAGGAGTGGAGAACGTGAATAAGTCACTAGCTTAACTGAAGGTGGCAGTAAAGGTTCTCCTTGAAAGTTTGCATCATATATACATTTAGGCAAAATGGATATGGATGATCCAGAATCCACAGTTAGATCCATGAGTGCAGTAGCAGTTGACGTTTTCATTGTGACACTGCAACGGAGTCTATCGGCCACTGAATGGTCACTTAAGTAAAAGATCTGAAGCTCAGGTAAGGCAACTTTTTGCACAGAGCATGTTTGCGGAGAATAGCAAACCCGTGCAAAATGACCAGTCTTTTGACAGTTTATACATTTAGCAGAAACAGCAGGAGCGTTTTGTATTATTTACAAGATGCCTTTCAGATCCACAGAGATAGCAAGTACGAACAGAGGCTGCAGGAGGCGCAGCAGCTTTAGGTTGTGTAACTGGTGGAGGCTTGAAAGGTTTGTTGCAGCAGCAGCTAGCAGCAGACGCAGGTTTAGTGTGTAAAGTTTGTACCAGCACTGGTCTATATCCCGAAATAAACTTTGCCTGCTCACCAGCAGCTTCAATTTGTGTAGAAATCATAATAGCTTTATTCAAAGTCAAGTCAGCCTTTAAAAGTAATCATTTGCGTATGTGATGACTAACCACGTGTTCCACCAACTGATCTCATAACATTTCATCCAGTTTAGTGTCAAACTCACATTTAACTGCCAAGTCACGTAGTGTAGCTACGTACTGTGAAAAAGTTTCACCAGCAGCCTAAGCGCGTTTTCTGAAAGTATGCCGCTCAGCAACAACTTTTTTGCATGGAGCAAAGTGAGCTCGTAAAGCGTAATGGCATCCTCCATTGACATACCTTGGTTTGGAAGTGTGTAAAACAATCTCTGACCTTCTGTTCCCAGACAATGAAGCAGAAGTGCCTTCTTGCGTGCTTCCAGCCATTCATCTCCTGATGCACCAAGAACCAGCATATAGTTACTGAACATTTTCAGCCACATTTCGAACGGTATAGCAGGTTCACCCGAACATGGCAGAAATGGCGGAGGAAAAGGAGTAGCAGCAACAGCCATTGTAGACCAGTAGAAGCAAGTAAGTATCTCATTGCCAATTTGTTAAGTTGTCAGAGGATAAAATGAAGAAACTCAGTGCCGAAAAGTTAAAGTTTTAATCCAACAACTGGAAGCAACAACAGGAAACAATTAGTCCTCCGAACTTCCTCGTTTTCGTAACACTCTCCTTATCCCTCTTCACTGTCTCCACCTAGTGGCCAAAGTCAGAACATAACAGAAAGGTTGAATTATAAAAGAAAATGAGAGATGTGTATGGGGCATTCTGATCCAGAAATAACGCTCCATGGCATCTAACGCCATAACAAAAGACAATCCCGCTGTTTTATTGTGCTATCAGATCACCTGTGACATGCACCTGATAAAGAAACATACTAACTAACCTCTTAGGTTCTTTTGTTAATAAGAGATAGGAAGAAATGCAAAAACAACCTATACAACTATTACCTATTAATCTTACCTTTCTCACTGTCTGTATTGTACCTGGATATTCAACCTTGGGGACCTCTAATAGCAAGGTGCTTGCTGACTGGGAGTTTTAGATTCAGTCCTTTACTTGAACTCAGTATGCCACAAATACAGGGCTTTACAAAACTTTTCTTTTGTGACCTTAATGCACCACAAACAAAAAAAGAATAACAATCTAACTCTTAGCTCACTAATAGCAATTGGACAGAGACACTGATTGAAGCTTTTACCTAAAAATCATATCTATTTGTATAATGACTAACTGCAACAAATGTAAGGAATACAAAGAATTCTACAACTTGGGTAGTTCCCTGCAGTCTCCATTCAGTCTGAGTGGAGATTTCCCTGACAGTCCAGTTCCTTGGTAACAGGTTATATATATCCTTAATCAAAAAACGAAAAAGATTATGAATAAAAGCCACAGTCATACCTATGCCAGAGAAATCTGCATTATCCTGCCTGAATGACTATCAGCCTATCACATTAATCTCCATAGTCATGAAGTTTCTAGAGAAACTGGCCATGATCCATATTATCCACAACATCCCTGCTACCCTGGATCCACTATAGTTTGTGAATGCCATCTCCCTCACTATGCACACTGCTCTGGGACACCTGGAAAGGAATAACACTTACGTCAGAATGCTGTTCATTTACTATAGCTCTTCATTTAACACCATTGTGCCCAGCAGCCTGCTACTGAAGCTCACAACATCAGCATTCTGCAAGGCTGCTGCTTCAATCCACAGCCATACAATCTACACCTATGACTGTGTAGCAATGCATGAGGGTATGACTATTAACTGGTTTGCAGGTGACACCACCATGATTGACATTATTAGCAAAGATTATGAGGCTGCCTACATGATGGAGGTAAAAGACGTGACTGTATGGAGCAATGAATGTATTTTGTGCCAAAGCAATGTAAATGTATACACAGTTTAGTTCATATAGTCTAATGATGTGGTGCATGTGTTAAGTGTTTTGAAAAAGGGGACATGGTATTGAGACAAGTCTGAAAAAAATTGTAAAAACTGTAATCAAAAACAAAGAGGGGATATTTTATTCATAGGGGACTTAAACTACCCAAATATTATCCGGGATAACCTTGCAAAGAGCGAGGCACAAGTTTTTAGACGTAATCAGTGACTGTTTTTTTAACACAGTATGCTAAAGCACCAATGCAGGGTGAAGCCTGTCTGGATTTAGTATTTTGTAATAATAACATTAAGATAGAATTGAGGGTGTAGAGGTGATTGAGCGACTAGGGTCAAGTGACCAAAATATAATCTAGCTCTCCGTGTTTTGGAAGAATGTGAATGTAAAGACTAAAACGGTTAAACTTCACTTTGTAAGCAAACTTTGAGCAGATGTGGCAAAGTCTAAGGAGGGTAGACTGGAATAAGCTTTTAAGTGTGGAGACAGTTGAGGAGCCATGAAACAGGTTTAAAAACATTTTACATGTAATGCAAGACAAGCACATACCTAAATCTGGAATTAGTAGTAAATTAAAAAAAACTCTGCAGTGGATTAATAAAGCAGAGGGTTATGGTGTGAGGAACCCTATCAGAATTGGCTGATGTTAAGAGTGGTGTTTTACAGGGGTCAGTGCTAGGGCTGCCATTATTTTTAATATATATATATAAATGATTTGAAAGGAATATAAGTAAAAAGCTGGTTAGGTTTGCAGATGATACCAATATAGGTGGATTGGCAGATAATCTAGAATCCGTTGAAGCATTACAGCGGGACAGAATTGTGGCTGATGAAATTTAATATAGGTAAATATAAAGTATTACATGTAGGAAATAAACAGGTTAGGTTTGAATACACAATGGAAGGTCTAAAAACTGAAGGTACACCTTATGAGAAGGATTTAGGTGTCGTAGTGAACTCAAAATGTCAACTGGCTCAAGCAAGACAATAAAAAGCAGAGGAGATAACGGAGAGCCCAGCTTAGTACTCCTACACACAGAAAAGGAGCATGACAAATCTGAGTTTGTTAAAACAGAAGCTGTAGGACAAACATAAAATAATTTAATCATGTTCAAAATTAAAGTATTAAACCCCACTTCACTCATGAGTCTCCACAAAAGCTTCCAGCCCATCCTGTCAAAGGCCTTTTCTACATTAACTTTGAAGAGTGCTGCCAAAGCTCAGAGCAAAGTAATTGCGCTTAGAATGCGCAAAAACTGACGCACAATATCATTTGCATAACAAGACACCACAAAATTGGTCTGGTTAGAGTGAATCAGTTTTGGAATCATGGATTTGAGACGGAGAGCCAGAACTTTGGCTAATAATTTAGTGTCTAAGTTCATATGTCACAACAGACGATAACTAAAGCACAGTGTAGGATTTTTGCCCTGTTTAAGGAGGAGTGATATAATGGAGGATTTAATGTTAAAGTGTAAGTTAGATGAGAAGAGAGAGAGAGACACATTGGTCATTTGAAAGAGCAAGCTTGATACTTGTGGACAAAATGCAGAATATACTTCTAGCTGTATATTGTCAGGACCTGGAGCTTTGTTTTTTGCAAATGAGTTTGATGCAGTTTTGAGTTCTTCATTTAAGACCAGGGCGGCCATATGGGCTGCATCAGTTTGTGAGAGTTTTGACATATTTACTTTTTTGTAAGCTTTTTCTAAAGACTATATCCAGACTTTAGTATCAATCTTATTTTCTATTATTCCTTGTTCTATTTGGTATTATTATTCATGCAATAAATACCATGCTTTGTCTTCATATTTACAGTGTTTGAGGTAATAAGGTGCTGTATATATTAAGAGCACCTGGGGCTCTGAACTGCAAGATTTTTTAAGGCTGAGGGTGTGAGCTCCATTCAATAGTAGGGAACAATACATAAAGTAAGGCAATCTTGGTTATGAATGGCATATTGTCAAGGATGTTGAGCCTTTACAGTATATGTTTGAATATATTCCTAGAGACCAAAGTGATATTTAGGTCTGAGATATATTTAAAACATTGTGTGTTGTTCATGCTGATAATAAGTAAGTCTCTTGAAGTGCTAAGAGAGTAACAAGTTGTGTATGTGTTATTCATAAGGCACTTGTGTGGTTTGAAGTGCTAGAGATTAACCAGCTATGTGTGTGTACTTCATAGGGCAATGTGGTGGTTAGGGTCTGTGTGTGTGTGTGTATATATGTGTGTGTGTTAATCTTAAGGTGCAACAGTAGACCAACCCAGTAACTAACCTGATGAGTACACTTATCCTTGAAGAAAATAGGCAAAGGATAAGTAGAGGGAAATATCATAACACAGATAGTAATGGATGCATTTGTAGTGTATTTTAAACACTGCACCCCTCATAACGATGTCATTTAACATGGCTCTGATTTGTGTAATTTTTAGCTCATTTTCCAAATTATTCAGATGTTTCTCAAGAAAGTCAATACTCCTGTGTGCTGTACAGAATAAACTGGATGCAAAAGCAATAGTCAGGTTTCGAATACACCCCTTAATAGCCAGCCAAACATAAGTCAGATCCTGAACAGAGTCTTTATTTAGTGCTACAAACTCGTCAAGTTTCATGGACGTTTGTTCAGTAAAGTTTGCATTTTGCAGTAGAGAGGTGTTAAATCACCAAGAAGAAAGGTTGGAGGACAGAAGGGGAAGGAAAAGATGAAGATTAACATACCGAGGGTTGGATAGAGGACGCAAGGATAACAATGCATTCATCATGCAGAGATCAAGAGATTTTGAAATTAGGATATAGTCTATTCTGGAGAAAGACTTGTAACGAGAAGAGATAAAGTAAAATTCTTTCATATAGGGATTTAACAACCTAAATCAGTCAACAAGGTTTATGTCCTTAACAAATATGGCAAGCGTGCATGAATCAATGATGAAAATTTATCAAGCACAAGGTCAATAAATGCATATGCGTCCATTCCAATGATTAGTTGGAATTCAGAAAAGCATAGGATACATTTTGTAATATCAGCAAAGAAAGTATTATTATATTGAGTTGAGATATAAACTGAAATACAGACAAATTTCCTTCCACCAATCTCTGTCAAAGCATAGCAAAACCTGCCCTTCAAATCACCTCCAGAACCAAGAAACTTCGAATGCAAAGCATGGCAAACTAATGCCAAAACTCACTTCTTACTTGTGGTAGAGGAGAATGGCGCCATTCAGTATAGCTTAGATTCAGCCCTGTGAATGTCTCTCATTAAGAAATAGGATTATTGCAAACAGGCTATATCTGCCTTATTGCGAGATAATTAATCAGCAACACTCAAGCATTTCCAAGAGGAAGAGAGTAACTTTTCGTTCCAGTAAAAGACCTTTAGATTAGCTGTCAGGGAGGAGAAGGAAAAGATAGCAGCAAAGGAGAGCTGCAGAGAAACATAGTAAAGAATAACCATGTATAATGTAGACAATAACTCCCATCCCCAAATCCCAAGTATAAATTTAACAGAAACAACAAAAAAAAACTGAACCAAGGTCTCTTAAACAAAAAATGAGAAGTAACTAACAGGTTGTGCCCATGAATGTTTATACTTAGAGAAAGCTAGGCGAACAATCCCACCATACCCCCGCATCCACATCACATAGATTAACACGGAAGCTTACGAAAATATTCTTAATGCTGGGCCACCTTAAATTCCTTCCTCAAAATGGACCTCCCCATCAGCATCTTTGTTTTGCTAATATGTCAATCAGCACTGGCAGCAGGCAGCCTTCTCACTCATCACCACTAAGGCAGCTGAAGTCACTTTATCTGGGAGTTAGGTGTCTGGAATTGTATAGAGTAAATAATATATTGTTATTTGGAATACATACATTTTATATGGGGGATGAGTGTTAATATAAGAAAATTCTGAGAGACTATATCTTAGGATGAAATTAACAGAAAGATAGATATTACACAACTGTGGAGTGACAGAAACCCCCAGCATGTGGCACTCTGTCCTTGGAGCATATTAGGGCCATGTCCTGTTCCCTCCCAACCCCTGCAACTCTGTGACCATGACAAAAGAGTTTTAAAACACTCAATGAAAACACTGACTGAAGGTCCGAAAAACTCCTTTGTATTGTCGTGTCCAAAGTCGCACTTAAAAGGGTGTTTTGCTATGAGACAAAGATCTTCAAATGGTTGACAACTGAAACTGCCCCAGCGTTATCTGTCACCATGCCAGCCTCCAGTGAAATTCCCTGGGCTTTATTCACCGGACTTGGGTGGGTAGAATCAGGTTGATTCTTTTTTCCTGAATGATCCATATTTATAAGCAACAAACAGGGTTGAGCTTTTCTTGAACACAGCCATGCTACACCTAGCATCATGTGATCCCCCAAGAAAAAGAAGATTAAGATGACACATGATTGAAATTACGCAGTGAACATTTACCAACTTTCTTTCTCTGTGCACGTATTCTCTCTGCCAGCAACTTCTTAATCTCAGTGCTGTGTTCTTTCTTTCCAGTAGCGGCTTCAGGCACATGCTTTGCTATTGGTCAGCTTCAAATTGAAAACACGCCAAAGGACATTTTAGCAGGTTTGGACAAGTACCTCAGCGTAGTGCTGGATCAAACCCAAATAAGCCCAGAGAAGCTTTGTGACTTGCAGGCCAATGTGGAGTCAGTGGGTGATTCGAAAGTGGGCACCAAACACCGGCATTGTCCGTGCGGCATTGTCCCACCACCGCGTTTTCACATGCTGGAGTGCTAAAATAACAGGTAAGCATAATTTACCGCTAAACATATTTACCTGACCATTTGTAAGCTATAAATAAATAGAATAATCACTCCTTTTAAAGTTTCTGCAGAGTCAGCTTATCACACTGCCTTTTGTAGTCTGTCATCATAACCTACATCCTCAAAAAGGCTCTTTTTCCTGAGGATACTAAAGAGCTTTGAGCTGGAAACCAAACTTTAGTGAACTTCTACTGCTGTAATATTAAAAGTATACTTACTGGATGCATCAAAGTGTGGTTTGTTAACTTGACTTGCCAGGAATGCAAGCTCCTCCAAAGGATTCTCCATACTAATTTGAAACTAATTAGGGCTTCATACCAAGTACACCATTTGAGGACAACTGAATCCATCATCTCTGATGCCAGCCATCCAGCTCATCCGGTTTTCACTTCTAACTTTTGGCAAATGGGACTTGAGCCTCACCATATGCTCCTCCTGCTTCAGGGACAGCTTCTTCACTAGACCATAAGGTCAACTGAACTCTTGGTAACATGATCTTATTCGTGTAGTAATGTCCTAACCTGCAACTTTATGTGTAACTCTGCTGTATGTTACATGTGTACTTTTTTAACTACTTCTCAAACTGTGGAATCTCCACATTTGTACAGTTCTGTGTTGCACTTTATACATTAAACCATTCTTCTGCTACTCTAATTTATTGCACTTTTTTACCTATTTTATTTATTTTTAATGTAAATCACAGAAGCAAACAACTTCTAAACAACTTCTTCCTCACTTTATGTGGAAGTCCCTGATGCTGCCTGGCCATCTGAGAGGTATAATCCTACTAGTATATCCTGGGTCTGCTTAATCATCTGCCAATGGGCCATGCTTTGTTCACTTCCCACAGCAGGCAACCAGATGGCATCTTAGCTAAATGCACAAGATACCTAAACTACCTCCATCTAGAGAAGCAGGAGAAAACAATGACCTCAGATTTAGAGGCACCAATTCTCATCCCAGCTACATCAGACACAGGTATGAATCATTCCAGTACAAACCAGTCTGATAAAATAAGCTAAGAGTACAACAAGCCACAAGCCTTATCCTCTTTCCTTTGTATTTTTGTTACCAAATCCAAAAATTATGTGAGATTTCAACAACACATTATATGCACATGTGGATAATAAAGTGAATCCCTGGCTTTATCCTTCTCTAAACTGATTTGCATCCAAATAGCGTGAATGACCTAACTTTGCCTAAAGGTGAAAAATGTGATCCTTTATGCTTCCAACTACAGACCTGAGTGGAAATACATTATAGCCAGATCAGTAGAGCTTCAAGGGGCTTTAGCAGAAGTACTTTGAAGCTCATTTGTTTGAGAGCAATCACAAAGCAATTTAAATGGAACTTAAAAATACTTTAATACTAATGTCAGATATTATGGCTAAAATACTGCATACTGTTCTGAAATATTCACTATATTAGGTTGTCTGTTACAAAATTCAATTGTTCATTTCTGTCATTTTTTCAGTTACTTATCTTGACCTATTTTGTGGAATGTTTTTGATAGTTAACATATGCACATTGACATTCGTTATAAATAGTGCACAAAATGTCCATTAAAAAAAATGACAGTTCACAAATGGAAATAGTATATGGAAACAGGAAAGGTTTACCTGCATTTTCACAGTAGATCTTTTCATGATGCTTAAAAATCCATGGGCTTAGAATTTGCAAGAAAAGAACAGAGCAAGCATTTTCTCTTTTTGCTTTTGTTACTTAGAAATAAGCTCCCAAGGTAAATGTGAATTGACCTGTGTAGGTTTTTTTTATACAATAGTACCTTTAAACATACTTTACAACAGCAATCTGCTTATGACCAGATAACATTTTTAAGAATTTAAGTATATCCAAAGTGTACAAAGTTCTCAACTGTGTATATTACAAAGAAAAATCAATGATCTGTAGTTTTTACTGACATATGTTTCACAAAAAATGGAAGAATAAAATAAAAATGAAAAAAAAAAATACAAAAGCAAAGGGGGACCAGCACTTGTAGCAAACACATCAGCCCCTAACAACAATGAACAATGTGTTTTTATGTTTTTATAGTACTGTGCTGATAATCTTGCTGGGATCCACTTCACGATTCTTAATTTAGGTCTTCTTTTCATGACCGGACTTCACACACAAGGCAAGGATGTGTGCATTACCAAAGGCAATACACTAGAAATTTGCTATTTTCTCTACATGGACTATTTTTCAGTTATTTGTTGTACATTGATATTATGTTTTGAGTATCAGAAGACAGTTAAGTGATGTATTTATAAAAGTACATAGATTCTCACTTGCCAAAACACACTTTATTCACGTCTGAAAATACAATAACAACCAAAAAAATGTGTGCACTCTTAACACACAATCATTTCCCATGCATGCATTTACATTTATTTATTTGGCTTTTATCCAAAGCAACTTACAACATTTGAGATATAATTGGTTACATTTCTTTTGCCAGATTGAGCACAGGCAGGTGAAGTGACTTGCTCAGGGTCATACAGTGTCAGTAGCAGGATTTGAACTTACAACTTTAGGGTTTGAAGTTCAACACCTTAATCATTGTGCCACACACCATTATTACAAAATGACTGTATGTTATCTAACAACTCTTCCTTCCAAAGAATCAAGTATAAAAGGATTTGAAAAAATATAAATATAAGTATCCGGGGTGTTGATGCTCCTAAACAACTGATGGTTGGAAGCCCTGGGACATCAGCTCACAAACAATGTTGAGAATGCCCGCAGGTGGGGATGTTGATGTAAAATGGGTACTAAGAAACTTGGGCTCTTGCACTGTGAGATCAAGCTCTGATATGTTGGGGAAAGACGATCTAGATTAAGTGGACAATCCCAACCAATCATTAACTTAGCTAGCAAACCCCAAATTAATTATGTGTTGATTTACCCTGGTAGTGGAGTTGACAGTATAAAAATTACAACCTTGAGCAAAATTAGCTCATATTCCATTTTTAAGTAATTAAATCTCTCCACTTCCTCTATTTTTCTGTGGGTTTCAATAAGCTGTCTTGCAATGTTTGATACTTTGATCGTTTAGGAATGAAGTGAATTTTACAGAGATGATCTGGGGCCCATTGTCAGTTGTAATTACATGTAGAAGTCTGAAATGAGCTATCAGTGTGCAATACATTGATTACAGCCTTTGAAGTGACTGTCTTTTTTAGATATTGACAGGAAAGAAGTGTGGGACTGATACTCTGTCCTCAAAATGAATGGTTTGCAATACAATTGCACATGCAATCACTCATAAACAGAGATACATGCCTAAGTTTCAGGTTCCCCCGCAGAGTATTTTTGTTCAGGCATGCTCAATGCTCAGGAGGCACATGCACCTTGCACCCCAGATTCCATTCATGAAAAAAACAGCTCCCAAAACCAAGGCAGAGGCATCAAAGGTAACCATGACAGTACTATCTGGGTTAAAAATGAAAGGGATCTGGTGCAGTTGTGAGTTGTTGCTTTAGGAGATGGAATTTATCAGCACATGCAGAGGTATAAGCCCATGTTGCACCCTTTTTAGAAGCTCATGCAGTGGCAATGTGATAGCAAAATATTTTGTCAGAAAGTCTAAGTAACGGGATGTGTTATGCCTAAAAATGAAGCAACCTGTATAATCAAGTGGTCCAGGAAGACTGCAAACAGCATTCACATTAGGCTGCAAGGGATTAATACATTTACTTATATGGCTGACACCTTTATCCAAGGTGACTTACAACGTTTATGACACAATTAGGGCAGCTAGAACACATGCGGTAAGCTATATATAAATGAATATATAAATATATATACTATATATATATATTGTCAGGGATGCCAGGGGCCACGACCCGGCCGGGACACCTTGGAGGACCGGAAGTGGGCGTGTGCCCATCTGGGATCACGGTGGGGCTGCCTTTCTGGTTGCTTTGGGGGCCACGAGTTCAGGGCATGGAAGCCCCACCCTGTAGGGGCCCGTGGTTACCGCCAGGAGGCGCCCCAATGTCTTGGGGACTTGTGACCTCAGCACTTCCGCCACACCAGGAAGTGCTTGGGGGGAAGATTTAGGAGGACACCCGGAGAGCTGCCGGGAGAACAGCCGGCACTTCTGCCACGCTGGGGCGTGGCCAAGATGGGAATGCCGGGAACCTCCTGGAGCTCGTCCGGGAGTATATAAAAGGGGCCGTCTCCCTTCATTCAGGGCTGGAGTCGGGTGGAAGCAGGACGAAGCACGAGAGATTTGTGGAGGCGGCCCGAAGAAGAGGCATTTGTGGCCAGGACTGTGCGTTTGTGGTATTGTGCACGAACTGGGTCTGAGTGACCATTTAAATATTGTAAATATTTGTATAATAAACGTGTGGTGGTGGAAGAACAATATGTCCGCCTGTCTGTGTCTGGGTCAAGTCCACAATATATATATATATATAGTATATACACTACTAGTCAAAAGTTTTAGAACCCTCAATTTTCTCAGTTTTTGCATGCAGTTTAATGGCTTAATGTTTCAAGAAATGGAGACATAGAACCACCAAAAAAATTAAGTTGAAGAATCATTAAGTGTACAAAATTGTATTTAAATATTTGACTCATTAAAGTAGACACTTTTTGCTGATATAGCAGCAAAACAAACATGTGGCATTCTTTCTATAATGGAAATCAAATATTGGTCAGAAATATCTTCCCCACAATATTGCAATAGTTCTCACAATTGTGTTGCACTTGTAGGTTGCTTTCCTTTCTCTCTTCTCTCTGTCCAGTTCATCTCTGATAACTCAATGTGGTTTAAGTCTGGAGACTTTACTGGCCAGTCCATGTTTTGTTCTTTTCTTTCAATGTATTTCTGAAATAGCCTGGAGGTCTGCTTTGGGCCATTGTCTTGCTGTAGCATGAACCCCTGACCTACAGGATGCAGAGCAGAAGGTATTGTGTGGTGCTGCAAAATTCTGTGGTAACCCTTTTCATGCAGATAATGATTCAGTCACTCTTTGAAAGTCACTAACTCTGTCTCCAACAAAAGAAACCCAGATCATCACACTTCCTCCTTCATGTTTACCAGCTGGTGTCAAACACTGAGGTACCATCCTTTCACCTACTCAATGGCATACAAACAGTATGCATGATGAAGCGAAAATTTCAAAATGTGATTGATTGGTCCATAAGACGTTTTTCAAGTCTTCAGTAGTCCACAGCCAATATTTCATGGACCAGGCATGCCTTGCTTTCTTATTTTGTCCTTAAAGGAATGACTTTCTTACTGCCACTCACCCTGTCAAACCTGCATCACAAAATGTCCTCTTCACAGTAGAAACTAAGATATGATTTTCCACCACTGTTAAGAAGAGCTACTGTATAAGCTGTTGTGCTGTGAGGCATCAATCATGTAATATGGTGACCTTCACAAACTTGTCTTCTGATTGTGTTTTGACTTTGGGTCTGCCAGATCTCTTCTTATCAGAGTTTCTTCTAGGTTAAGATTGCCTTCGGATTGTGTCAGACACCGTACTCACTGACACTTTGATTTTTTGCAGTTTCACTTAATGAAAGGCCTACACTTCTAAGGGTAATAATGCCCTGTCTCATATAATTTGTTAATTGTTATTTTCTTGCCATTATCACAGGAATATACAACTTTCTACAATGTAAATTGTCCAGCATTTTTTTGCAATTGTTTGCTTCGACTTTCAAGGCTTAATTTACTTTACTTGCTGTAGACCATAAGTTGGCTGTAACCTGAAGAAGGCCCATTTGTAATATTCTGTCATTTCCTTGGTTAACAATTTTGGCTAAACCTAAACCTTAAATTCAAACCTCTGGCAGTTTACTGCTTACCTTTTCACCATTTTAGGTAATTCATTGCATTTCAACTGATTACATTTGAAATCTTTGTATATGTATGTGTGCATTGCAATGACCCAGTAGAAAACAGAATTTTGTGTGGGTCTAATGGTCAGTTGGTAGGAAATATAGAGCTGCACTGTTAATAATGCTAAATTAGATAGCTGTGCTGCGAATGGTAATGGACCAAGCATTAACTTACAAGTCTGGCCTGATTCATGATGCAAAAGAGTAGCTGAAGGTCACAAGGCCTCCCTGGAAAGAACATTAGAACATTAGGACAGTCTAGATGGGAACAAGCTATTAAGCCCAACAAAGCTCACCAGTCATATTCACTTAATTCTTCTAAAATAACATCAAGTCCCTAAAGTTTTATTGTCTACCACACTACTTGGCAGCTTATCCCATGTGTCTATGGTTCTCTGTATAAAGACAAACTTCCTAATGTTTGTGAAAAATTTACCCTTAACAAGTTTCCAATTGTGTCCCAGTGTTCTTGATGAGCTTATTTTACAATAGCAGACTCAATCCACTGAACTAATTTCCTTTGTAATTTTAAACACTTCAATCATGTCTCCTCTTAATCTTCTTATGCTTCAACTGGAAAGGATCAGCCCTTTTAATCTTTCCTCATAATTCATCCCTATTAGCCCTGGAATCAGCATAGTCACTCCTTTCTGGACTTTTTTTATAGCTGCTATGTCTTTTTGTAGCCCTGAAAACAAAATTGTATGCAGTACTCCAGATGAGGTCCCCGCAGTGCATTATAATGTTTGAGCATATCCTCCTTAGACTTGTACTCTATACATCATACTATGTAACCTAACATTGTGTTGGCCTTCTTAATGGCTTTCTGAACACTGTCTGGTAGTTTGCAGTGTAAAATCCACTGTGACTCTTAAATCTTTCTCATAAGGTGTACTTTTGATTTTTAGACCTCCCATTGTGTATTCAAACTAAACATTTTTACTTCCTTTTACTCAACATTTTTACTTCCTATATGTAATACTATATTTACATTAAATATCATCAGCCACAAATCTGCCCAAGCCTGTATGCTGTCCAATTCCCTCTGTAATGATTCAACAGATTCTAGATTATCTATCTAGCTTGGTATCTTCTGCAAACTTAACCAGCTTGTTACTTATATTTCTATCTAACTTTTTTATGTGTATTAAAAACTAGCTGTGTAAGCCCGTGCTGTACAAACCCCAGGCTCCAAAAATTATTGAAATTGTCAGAAAAAAAATTGAAATGAAGAGTCAGCGGTTTTGTTTTGCAGACGTGCTTGCCCCCCTTGTCTATCAGCGGCTAAGCGAGTTTCTCTCTTGTTCATCTTTCCTCTGTTTTTTCACTTTGGCGACGGAGTCACTTTCTTTCAGCTTCATGCTGTAGCCTCATATTTCTTTCTTCTTCTGACTCGTTAACTTGGGGCCGCCTTACTGGCTCTTTGAGCTTCATACTGTAGCCTCGCACTTCCAGGCCAGAAAGACAGACAGACAAACACACTTCCACGCGTAGACATTTATATATAAGATACCAACAGCTCGAGCCCGAATATACTTGTAATTAAATCCTCTATGATTCACTAAATACAGGATATTCTGGGTAGATAATAAAAAAAATCTAAATAACACCGCTGCCAGTGGGGCAAATTCTCAGACGTCCATCTCTCGCAACGGATGAGACCAACTATCCTACTACCTGTTTCTTGGACAGAATTTAACCAAAACCCCTGAAAAGTTCAATCAATGTTGTGGCAGTACACATTCTTAACATTATCAATACATTATTATTTACTGTCATGTTTACTATCTGTTAATGAAGTAAATTCTTCATTTATGTTTTTAGATTTAAGCACGACTTTTGACACTATTAACCTGCTACTGGGAGATATTGGTAAATAAAATAGTATTCTTTTTCACTCATATGCAGATATACTCAGCCACCAAATGACACTTCTCCTATAGAGTCCGTTATTAATTGTGTCAATGAGTTAAAAGAGTGGATAGATGATAACTGTTTATATTTTAAGCATAAAAATGTTTTTAATTGTTGGAAGTATACAGACTACAGTACAGCAATATTCTGTCTTTTTCAGAAGGTTTAAACTTTAGTTTTACTAAATCATCACACAACTTAGTCATTATCTTGTCACAACTGTCCATAGTTTAAGCAGATAGTTACATTTTCTCATTAAATAGCCTAATTGCTGAGGGTATACACAAACTTATATATAATGTAATAAATTTTGAAGTAATTATGTATCTTGTAATTCTAGCTCTTTGTAGTTCTCATTCTAGCTGCAAATTCATCATGACGTTGATCAACAGTAATTCACAATTTACAATTTGAAGAAATCAATTAACACCAAAAGGTAGAAAACCTTCTCTAATCATGGTAATTTGATATTTGAGTAAACATTAAAGCCATTTATTGTGATTACTTTCCTGTAATACAGTTAACTAACTGACTAGCTAAGATACATTTTTTTCAGCACAGACTACAAGCTTTTTCATAGTATTTAACATTTTAATTTTTAAACAAATATTATGGTGCTATCAGTTTTGACTTTCGACTTTAGAAACACAGACCGTAGAAATGTATTGCTTAGACATATCAATGTCTTAAGCTTCCTTTCAGGCACAAAAATATATCCTGAAATAATATTAGTCATGTCTGTTTCATTCCTTAATGAGTTTTTTCTTAATTATCAACATTTGAGATGGTATGATGTGGAGGAGTTTGCTGTCTGGCTAAAGCAATTTTTCTCAGCCTTTTTTACAGTGTGACACCCACCTTGAAAAACTAAAACAAAATCCAATTACCTTTCAGTTCTACTACAGGCTGCCAGCAGAAATATTTTGAATTCTGTTTTGCTGTGAATGAACCGTAGGGATATTCACAATAATATGCCTGATGTGTACATAGAATAGCATAAAATTATAACAAAAAAGGGAAATTTGGCATTACATTTTTCATGAAAAGACAAAACTTGGTAATGAAAACTTAATCTTGCCTTTTTTTTCTCTGCAGAATATAAGAAATGTTAGCTAAAATTAGAAAAAACACTAAGAGTACAAAGTTACAATAAAACATAGCAAAAAAAAAAACCAGTTACATGAATATTATCTAACAAAAACCACCTCCACTGGAGTCTAAACAGTATGCAAAAAAATCTCAAAAAGCCACGTAAAATAAGTTCAAAGTATCAGTCAATGTTGAGAGATGAACAGATAAGTTAAACTTGTATAAAACAGATGGAAAAATTAATCATTTGATTTATTAAGTACACCCTCTTGATGGGAATTATTAACCAGGCACTCTAAGGCATGTCTCCAATAGCAGCTTCTGTAGATGATTGGGAACATAACCTCAATATACTCTGTCACTTGTTTAATTGTCATTTTGATGTCACTTTAATGTTTTCATTTTTTAAAGTAACTAAACATCAAAATGTACATATAGTGATCCCAAGTCACATTCATACTCATAAAGAATCGAAACATCCATCACCCCTCAAATTTGTAAACAATCTCACATCAGTGTTGTTGGGTCTTTTAGCAACTCTGCTTTCAGTAGGTCACAACTGTGAAGTGAATGGTGTTTTGAGAATCAACTAGTCATTTTACTCATCATATCACACAAGGGCTGAGTTAACCTTACATTTTACACTTGCAATTGCAATATATTAATGCATAGTCTATGGGAGATTCTAATATAACCCCACAAACTATATTGAAATAGAATATTATAATTATTTCTTGTCCCTCTGACTACAGATTAGTTCCAGTTTATGATCTGCCCTGCAGTTGGTAAGGCATGGAAGGCAAGCAGTTTTCAAACCGTATCCCATAACGTATCGTATTGACCACATTGAATGTACCATATACTGTATATAGAATGTACTGAATGTATTAAGTAAAGCATGTGAAAGTTTGCCATAGATAAATAAAAGCCTATAAGTATAGAAAGTAACTGAAGTTTAACAAGAAAAAACTAAGTTTGTAGAAGAAACATTTTAATTTTTTATTTTGTATGTGTGTGTAGTAACTTTTTTCTCTATTTTTGTGTGAACTGTTTTGCTTTGATTTTCAATAAACCTTTTTAAAATAAACTTTAATGGACTGATAATTTTCTTTTATGTGTTTGACTTATGCCAGAACCTGCCTTGCCAGCTCAGCAGTAGCTGCTCGATTTTGGGAACCTGGAAAACATGCTACACTATATTTATTTGAAATTAATATATTAGGGAAAGAATCTTTGCTCATTTGTAGTTAGATATTTTAACATAAAAAGTATTTTTTATGCTTGTGAGCACTCTTTGACAATGTCTCTCACATATCTAAAATAGAAGCAAATATTTCTAAAAAATTTCATGCAATAACATGCAATGTGATCAGTATTTTAGAAATTTTTAAAACAACTAGCTGAAACGTTGCCCTGGAGGAAAATCGTTTTTTTTTTTAAATTGTTTGAGAAAAATATAATTATAAAAAAAACAACTTTAAAAATAAAAATAAATTAACAGACAATGAAGACTCACTAATGTGCTTGTCTTGTGGTCTTGTATGTATGTTATCATCCAGTTGATGCTTGGAACCGGCCAACTCTGTTTAATTTCAAATGCAACAGGGGTGTGGTGGTGCTTAAACATAAAGAATGCTGGCAGTCACCTCCAGTTCACCCTCTGGTATAGTGTCAACTGGATGATAACATGCATACAGGACTGCAAGATCACCCCCCACCCTACCCAGAAGGGGGTGGGTTAGGGTTGATTTCACCCTACAGTATTTTTAGTTGACCAATGAGAAACATGTGTACCAAGTGTCATGAAAATCGCTCCAGCCATTTGGAAGTAATGCTGGAACATACACGCACACACACGCACATACATTAACTTTTATATATTGTCACGCTTGGGTCACAGATTTGCACAACACAGGAGGTTGTAGAGACAGGAACTTTATTCAAACACTGCAAACAAACATGTCTCTTTTTCAGAAGTTTAAATGTACTCCTTGACAAGACGGAGATGACAGTTCCGTCTCACAATTAAAAGAATGCAAACATGTCCTCCTCTTCAAAGTGCGCGTCAGGAGCAGGGAAGGTCAGAGAGAGAGAAAAACAGACAATCAATCAAAAATTGACAGGAGCTGTTCAGACTTTTAAGTCTGCGAAGTACCGTGTGAATCGCGTGATAAATCAACCCAGCAAGCAAGGGAACAATGTGAAGGTAGTCTTTCAGCATCTTTTTTTAACCTGGGTGCAATCTGCAACCCAGCTCACAATATATACTAGGGGGCTCCTCCCTGCTCGCTTTACTCGCCAGTCACTTCACATCTCTGCCACTCATGTTGTGAAGAGGGGGGCTAAACACACCTCAAGAAGATGCGGTCGTTCATCCGAAACCCTCTCTTAAACGGTGATACAATGGGAAACAAATAGTTTTTTTTTTTTACCTCCTCTTTGCTCTATCAGCTGCTGGCTTGCTGCTGCCATGCTGTGTGATCTGCATCTCGCAAGGTGCTTCGAACATTTAAAAGCCTGTACAGCAGCTGTCCTAATCTTTGTCTTTTATTTCCAGCCCCAGGTGTGGTTAAATCTTTTGGCATAAAGTCCAATCTCGCGGGACGTGAATTCTTAATATTTTTTAGTTTATAATTTAGAAACGGAATAAGAATCTGAAAATCTAACAACATCACATTAAAGATCAATAAATTCTGAAAAGAATGATACCAAACATATATATGTAGGTTTTAAAATAAGCCCAATTTAAAGCGTGACAAAAATGAGACATAAAAACATTGCTGTTGCACTTTTAGGCTTAAGATTATATAGAGTAGATATTATGAAAGACCCGCAGTAATAGCATTAAGCAGAACAAATATGAAAATCGTCTGCAGTTTTTTACAACTATTGTCAGCCTTATCGCAATACCATTTCAACTGCATCAAAAGTCTTCACAAAGTATGCGTCACAAAACACACTTGAGCACATCATTTAACTCTTGGTGTAAAACACACTTCAACTACCAAAACACTTTATCTATACTAATAAAAGGCAAAGCCCTCACTGACTGACTGACTCACTCACTCACTGACTGACTCATCACTAATTCTCCAACTTCCCATGTAGGTGGAAGGCTGAAATTTGGCAGGCTCATTCTTTACAGCTTACTTACAAAAGTTAGGCAGGTTTCATTTCAAAATTCTACGCGTAACGGTCATAACTGGAACCTACTTATGTATATACTGTATATACGGCCATAGCCTGCAGCTCGGTCGCCGTGTGAGGCGGAGTTGCGTCCCTCATCATCACGCCTCCCACGTAATTGAGTGCCTGCCCATATAAGGCTGTCCGTCAGCGGCAATCCAATAGAAACACCCTGCCGCTAAATATTCGCGGGTGAAGGACTGTGTTTATGCAAACGAAGATGAGATGGTCAGGGTGGTGTTTGGCACAAACTCAGCGAAAGTGCGAGAGAAACTTTTAAGTGCCGGGTCTTAGCTAACATTAAATAAAACCGTGGACATCGCACGAGATAGCACAAGCACAGCTGAGAACCTTCGATGCATGTACTCTGAGCGGCTCACGTGAACTGACTGTGAACGCAGTACGCAGAGAACAAGGAAGAGCTCCAAAGAGCACTGAACAAAAAAACGCATTACACAATTGAGAAGGCAGCAAAAGAATATGAAGCGAGTGACGCATACAAGCATATTCATAAGTGCAGCTACTGCGGAAACAAAGCACGGTGTAAACCGTAAGTTTAAATTAAATTTATAGACACGCTGCTGCTTGCATTTGTCATGCCTACGATGAGTACGATATTCGCGAGATACAAGTTTAATGAGAAGACGCGGGGTATAAACGAGACTTTGGATCACTTTGTAACGGATTTAAAATTGCTGTAACGGAGTTAAACTTGCTGGTGAAGGACTGTGCTTATGCAAATGAAGATGAGATGGTCAGAGATAGAATAGTGTTTGGCACAAACTCAGCAAAAGTGCAGGAGAAACTTTTAAGTGCCTGGTCTGAGCTAACATTAAATAATTGCTGGTGAAGGACTGTGCTTATGCAAACGAATAGGAAAGCAAGGTGTAAAGCTTAACTTTAAATTAAGTTCATAGACACGCTGCCGCTGGCGTTTGTCATGCCTAAGACAAATACGATATTCGCGAGATTCAAGTTTAATGAGAGGACGTGTTTGGCACAAACTCAGCAAAAGTGCGACAGAAACTTTTAAGTGCCGGGTCTGAGCTAACATTAAATAATTGCTGCTGAAGGACTGTGCTTATGCAAACGAACAGAAAGCAAATGTTACGTTACTTTTAAAATGTTTCCTTTTCTTTTTCATAACTTCTTTAACACACTTCTTCTCAGCTGTGAAGTGCGGGTATTTTGCTAGTACTTAATAAAACGAAGACAAATTTTTAGCAACTGTGTAGTATAGCAATAAAAGTCAATCATTTACTCCTCAACAGCATCACCTAATGTCTAAGTGCTTGCTTGTGACTGGTGCTCTGTATTCATTTTATACAACCAGTTCTTCAATTCAGGGCTGCAGGGAGATAAGAGTCTATCCTATCAATGAAAGCCGAACATGCCAAGTCCTATGCATGGTACACTCATTCACATCAGGCCAGTTAGGAGGTCAGACAAACAACAGGGTACCAGTAGGAAAATCATACATGAACATGAAAACTCCACAAAGATAGTGGTCAGGCTTAGATTAGAACTCATCTGCTTACTGCAGCATTGAATCACTTTGGAAGCTCAATGAAACTTGGAAATTTGTTTTGAATTTCAGTAAAACAATTATAAGTAAACTATTTTCTTGTGTAATGTTATTCCTCGAGATATTTTTGCAGGAATCAAAAGGCATGCTCAATTTGAAGTCTATTATTTAAGACAATGACTACTGTAGTGTACAGTTTATCTCGATTGATTGATTGATTTTGTATGCATTATCAAAGGTTGTATATTGTGTTAATACTTTAAATAGAATGCCTTACTGTTTTAAACACACAGTTAAGCTGAATTCTCCATATCTTAAAAAAATCACCCTTTCTGTTTCTTAATAAAGCATTATTTTTTGTTTGTTTGTGAAAAAGAAAGCCTGAAGTGGTAGAGAAACATGCTTTTAAATATACAATGACACTTTTCAGTTCTGGGGAAGCTGAGAATAGCTGTGTCAGTGTAATGTGAAAACAAGCAAATGAGAACTGATGACAGGCATCTTTGTATTTCTGTCACCAGTTTTCTTCTGAATCCTAGACAAATCTGCTGTGCCATGCAGGATGTCCTGCCAAATGCATAATCACATATCAGTGGCTGTATCTAGTCAATCCTGTTTTGGCTTTATGGACAATACTAGAATTCCTTCTGATTATTCCGTTTTCCTCTCATAGTCTAGTATCCAGTTATTACAGGTATAAAATTAATAATTGGGTAGTAATCACAATCTGTGTTTACCTAGCTGTAATTTTCTTTAAACCCATTATCTGAGCATCCTTATTCCAGTTCAATGACATAGAGAACCTGGATGTCAAGTTAGCAGCATTAGGCACAAGGAAGGAACAACGCCATTTCAGGGCACATTGACTCACATCTCAACTAATTTACACTGAGCCAACTGGCCTACCATACACGCCTTTAGAATGGGCAAGGAAACCATTGGAAAAACAATATTGATAGAGGGAGAACATGTAGACACCAAACAAACAGCGATTAAGACAGGACTTCAAACCAGTCCCCTCAAGCTATGAGGCACTCACATTAACCACTGCATCACCATGCCAACCTACCTATAACAAGTAATACAGACTTACATTGTCCATCCATCCATTATCCAACACGCTATATCCTAATTACAGGGTCACGGGGGACAGACTTACATTGTCATTTCTAAAAATGTATACAATAATATGCCTTCAAAATGAAAATCCACTAAACTATCCAATGCCGAAGCAAACAGTATAATGAGCTAGTCGCCTCAGAATAATAAACCAATACGGTGTAAAATTTAGTTTTTCGTGGTGTTATTTTTTACAGAAATTAAGGAAGAAGCATTAACAAACTACACAGTAAAATAACCAAGGAACTACAGTGTAGCGGTGCTACCATTAGTTAGCACTGCATCTCCCAGCAGTCCCTGCAGGGGCTGTTGGGGTCAAAGGTGGCCAGAGGGGTTTAAAAGGAGGACAGGTGTAGAAGAGAGGAAAAAAAAGTTTTTTTTGTTTGTTTGGTGCGTGTATTTATCTGTTGGACTGCCTGCCGTTTTTCTGCTATACACCTTCGTGTCCTGGATTGTATTTTTTTGTTGGGGTCTGGAATCATTTGTCTACCTGTTTACTGAGGACGGTGTCAGGATTCATTGGCTTTCACGGAAGAAGGAGCGCTCCTGAACCATTCATCTGTCGTCATACTTCGGCAATTACCGGTAGGACTGTGTTTTTCCATTTCCCTCGCTTCATACTAATCGCTGGACACAACTTCACCGCTGATCATTTCATCCATGGACTTTACTGCGTGTTTGTCGCGTTTATCTGTTAAATGTAACATCGCCGAAGGGATCAGGGGTGGTATTATTGTTTCCATTTAGTTAATTTAATTTCATTATACTTTTTTATCGTTTAAGTTCCTAGCGTGTTTTCTTTGTTGTCTCTGTAGTGTGTGTGTGTGTCGTGCCAAGGCTGGGGTTGTCCCTGGTAATCCTCGATTAAATTAAATGAATCACCGTCACGCTCGACGGTGTGAATCTTAGCGGCTTCTGACCGCTACAGATTTTGGCGAGCCGGGTAGGAGCCAGGGTTATTTACGACACCTTCTAGTGCGACTTCACTAACAGCCTTTCAGAAGCATGTCTGTTGTAAGCGCAGTGCAGGGTGAGGAACTTGAACTGAGTGGACCGCTGGTTGATGTGCGTCCGCTGCCTAGGCCGCGTCACGTTACGGTCAGAGCCCCTCTCGAGGAGGAGTTGAGCCTGCTGGATACCCTGTGTGTCTCCAGTCCGGAGCAGCTCGAGATCGGCGAGGGACAGCTTCTGCAAGACCTGACGCTGCGCCTAGATCAGCTAGAGACGCGGGTTGATAACATCGCCCGCAGTTTCATGAATCGTGATGAAACTGTCCATGACCTTATTGATGCCACGGCCGCCCGAGTTTCCGGAGAGGCGGTTGTGAGGGTGCAGCGTCTGGAGCAGTCCTTCGCGAAGTGTGTACAGCGCCTGGAAGCCAATATGAGAGAGGAGATCAGGAGGCAGGTGCAAGAGAGCTGGCATGCCGTCACGCAGCCACTGGGGCAGTCGACTCCTGTAACGGGAGTGAGGAACGACTGGGGACAGTCGTCCTTGTCCGTTGCGGTGCCGCGAATGGAGTTTCCAAAGCTGGCCCCTCAGTGTGCACCCACGGGCATTGTCGACTTTGTAGAGGAGGTCGACATGTTCGTGGAGCTGCATCCTCTGAGTGGAGCCGAGCTGCGGGGATTCCTGAACACGGCACTCAGCGGGCCGGCACGCTCTTGGTGGTTTGCTGAGCGGCACAAGTACAACACCTGGGCGGAGTTTCGCGCTGCTTTCCTGAATGCGTTCCTCTCTGACGAATACCAGGCGCTGTTGGAAGAAAAGCTCCGGACCTTTGTACAAAAACCATCGCAGTGCCTCCGGGACTTTGTCTTTGAATTCCGTGCGTTGTGTCTGAAGTGGCGATCTGACATGCGTGAGGAAGAGATATTGCGACGTGTCCTTGATGCATGTGACCCTCGGGTGGCCACTACTCTGAGGGGGGTCGTGAAATCGGTCGATGAGTTGGTGAAGGTGGGGTCCCGAGTGGAAAAGGATTGGGCGGCTATCGGGCTTAGTGGGTCTCGAAAGGGTCCCGCGTCTCGAGATGTCCTCTGTCCGAAACCACGAGGGAAAGCCCCAGTGGATCCCCGGGCCGCTCTCACCCTGGTGCAAGCCACCTTGCCCCTCTTAGTGGTGCCCGTACAAGTGCGGGATGTCACTGGAGAGGTGGTCGTAGATACAGGGAGCACTTATACCCTTATGAAATACAGCTTGTGGGAAAAGCTTAATGTGCCTCGTGAGCAGTTAAGGGAAAGTGCAAAAGTAAAATTCTTTCTTGCGAATGGAAGGGTGCACGGGGCAAAGGGCAGGGTTCCTATGAGGTTCTGCTTACATGAGACACACTGGGAAACAGAAGTTTACATCCTGGAAGATGACCACCTGTCAATGCCCTTGTTACTGGGAATGGACTCTCTTGTGTCGGTAGGTCTTACCATCCATCTGTCGCGGCTGGAGTATGAGTTGCTGGGGGGTGGAGGCCATCGGTTTGGGACGAAGGCTCAAGGTAATCTGGTTTGGCCTAACTTGTGTTATTACCTCGCGCAGTTGGTGGACGAGCCCAGCCCAGTAGAGAAGGCTATTCTTGAACAGCCGGAGCTCGTTCAGCCGCTGCTTAGGAGGTGGTACTCTGTGTGGACGGACAAATTGGGTCGGACTGAGGTGGTGTGTCACCACATTCACACAGTCGACCCTGTCCCTGTTCGGCACAGAGCTTACAGAGTGTCGCCTCCGAAAAGAGGAATAATCAAGGAGTGGGTCGACCAGATGTTGGCGGATGGGGTCATTGAGCCTTCCACCTCGCCATGGGCTAGCCCTGCGGTGCTCGTTCAGAAGGCCGACAGGACCTACCGATTCTGTGTGGACTATCGGGAGCTGAACAAGAAGACCTTGGATGATGCTTACCCCATGCCCCTCATACATGACATCTTGGAGTCTTTGCATGGGGCAGCAGTTTTCAGCTCCCTTGATCTGAAGTCAGGGTATTGGCAGGTGAGGATGGGGAAGAGTAGCATGGAGAAGACCACCGTCATCACCCCGGAGGGGTTGTTCCAGTTTCGGGTGATGCCCTTTGGACTTAAACGCTGGGGCATCATTCCATTGGCTAATGGAGCAGGTCCTCCGGGGACTCATTGGAAAGACCTGTTTTGTGTACATTGATGACATCATTGTATTCTCCCCATCTGTCTCACAACATCTGAAGGACCTAGACCACATCTTCCAGCGACTGCAGAAGGCTCATCTAACACTAAACACCAAGAAGTGTAGATTTCTACAGGACCATCTGAACTTCCTCGGCCATGTGGTGTCGGCAGATGGGGTCCAGGTAGACCCAAAGAAAATTAAGTCCATTTTGGACTACCTAGTGCCCCAGGAGGTAAAAAGTCTCCAGCGCTTCCTGGGGATGGCTGGGTGGTTCCACAAATTTGTGCATGGGTTTGCTGACATCGCCGCCCCTTTGTTCCAGCTGCTGAGGAAGGGATCCCCCTGGGAGTGGTCACCAACGTGCCAGGACTCCTTTGAAAGACTCAAACAGGCATTGATATCACCTCCAGTCCTGGCACAGCCTGATCCCAAATTAACCTTTCAGGTCCACACAGACGCAAGTGACCTTGGGCTCGGCGCCGTACTTGCTCAAACAAATCAAGGAGAGGAGAGAGTGGTGGCTTATGCTTCACGGTCACTGAAGGGCGCCGAGTATAATTATTCCACCACCGAGAAGGAATGCCTCGCTGTTGTGTGGGCTGTGGAAAAGTGGCGTCACTTCCTGGAGGGGACAACCTTTTGAAGTCTACACCGACCATAGGGCTCTGACCTGGGCATTCAATTGCCCGAAGACCACGTCTAGGTTAACAAGGTGGGTTTTGCGCCTCCAACAGTTCACGTTCAGGGTGTGCTATCGGAAGGGTTGTGCTAATGTGGTACCCGATGCCTTATCCCGGGTGCACGAGCCTGCACCGATGGTATGTGCGGTATCGGTCTCTAACCCTTGGCCTGATCTTCCCCTGAACATGCAGGAAATCGTTCAATCTCAAGCAGCTAGTCCTGTATGTCAGGGGTTGAGAGAGGGCTTAGGGGGGAGGCCTGACCGCATACATTATAGGGAACTTCAAGGGGCACTCTGTCGCTGTGTTCCAACAAAAGTCCGGGGTTACCATTATCAGTTGGTAGTGCCCGAGACATACGTGCCCAAGTTCCTACAGTATTACCATGACAGCCCGATCGGTGGTCACCTTGGACGTACTAAAACACTGTTTAAAATCTTGGAGGTGGCATGGTGGCCAACAATAAGCAAAGACGTCTGGTCCCATGTCCAGACTTGTACCACCTGTCAGCAATACAAGACCCCACCTGGTCTCCCCTCCGGACAGCTCCAGCCAGTAACCATCACTACCCCGGGGGAGAGCCTAGGCGTGGACCTAATGGGACCATTACCCACTAGTAAGGACCGGAAGACCTACCTGATGGTGGTTGTGGACTATTTTACCCGATGGGTGGAGCTATTCCCTATGGCTAATGCCACAACCAAGAAGATATGTCTCACCCTGAAGGATGAGATCTTTACCCGATGGGGGGTGCCGAAGAACATCATCTCAGACCGGGGCCCGCAGTTTACCAGCTCAAAGGCCGAAGAATTTTGGAAGCAATGGGGGGTGGTTCACCTGAAGACAACAGCGTACCATCCCCAATCTAATCGCACTGAGCGGGTGAACCGGACCCTGAAGACCATGATTGCATCCTTCGTCGGAGACCATCATCAGGATTGGACAAAGTGGCTGCCTGAGCTGCGGTTTGCATTGAACACGGTGGTGCACGAGGTTACGGGTGAGACCCCTGCATTGTTAGCTTTAGGCAGACAGCTAAACGGCCCACTAGAGAGGATAATTGATCATAAACCACCCAATCCAGACACCTCAATACATGATCATTTGCAAACTCTACAACTAATCGCACAACGGGTAAAGGAGAGGATGGTGAGGTCCCAGTCCAGACAATCTCGGTCATACAACCGGAGACATAAGCCTGTGCAATTCTCAGTTGGGGAGAGTCTGGATCAGGACTCATCCCCTCTCCAAAGCCTCCGATTAAATTCACAGCTAAACTGGCTCCGAAGTGGTTCGGCCCGGCTACTGTTGTCCAAAAGAAAGGACCAGTAACTTATGCGGTGGAGTGGGGATTGCCGGGGACTAAAAGTAGACACTGTTAACATCGCTAACCTCAAGCCTTGGTTTGGCCGTACACCACGGCCGGGGGGGGGGTGTGACTACCATAGTTAGAACTGCATCTCCCAGCAGTCCCTGCAGGGGCTGTTGGGGTCAAAGGTGGCCAGAGGGGTTTAAAAGGAGGGCAGGTGTCGAAGAGAGGAAAAAAAAAAGTTTGGTTTGTTTGGTGTTTGTATTTATCTGTTGGACTGCCTGCCGTTTTTCTGCTATACATCTTCGTGTCCTGGATTGTATTGTTTGTTGGGGTCTGGAATCATTTGTCTACCTGTTTACTGAGGACGGTGTCTGGATTCATTGGCTTTCACGGAAGAAGGAGCGCTCCTGGACCATTCATCTGTCGTCATACTTCAGCAATTACCAGTAGGACTGTGTTTTTCCATTTTCCCTTGCTTCATACTAATCACTGGACATAACTTCACCGCTGATCATTTCATCCATGGACTTTACTGCGTGTTTGTCGAGTTTCTGTTAAATGTAATATCGCCGAAGGGATAAGGGGTGGTATTATTGTTTCCATTTAGTTAATTTAAATTCATTATACTTTTTTTATCGTTTAAGTTCCCAGTGTGTTTTCTTTGTTGTCTCTGTAGAGTGTGTGTGTGTGTGTGTGTGTGTGTGTGTGTGTGTGTGTGTCGTGCCAAGGCTGGGGTTGTCCCTGGTAATCCTCGATTAAAATAAATAAATCACCGTCATGCTCGACGGTGTGAATCTTAGCGGCTTCTGACCGCTACAGATTTTGACAATGCCCGTGGGTGCACACTGAGGGGCCAGCTTTGACCCCAACAGCCCCTGCAGAGACTGCTGGGAGATGCAGTTCTAACTAATGGTAGCACCGCTACAACAGAATACCTGATATACTATAGCAGGCTGTAAACGGAGATATTTTTAGGGGTTACAAAAAACTCTCTTTGTTGTGTGCATTTTTGTAATTGTTTTATGTTTTGAACTGCTAAGCTAGTTTGTCTAACTGAATCCTGCAGGTATTTTCCTGGGATTAGCTGGTCTAGACTGATTCTCTACTGGGCTTCAAAGTGAGGATCTAGGCCTGGTTTAAGGTTGTTTTGGAAGAGCCTCAACCCCTTTTGGGCGTGTTCAAATCCCTTGTCACAAAACAAACACACATTGCTATAAACACAAAGAAAGGAAACAGTCAGTACAATCAGAAATACAATCAATCTCATCTGGCATATAAAGTTAAGATTGTTAATTTTAAACCAGTCTAAATCCCCACCCTTTCTTACAATAGACAATAATAATAATAAAAAAACTATTAAATTGATTAAATCATTAAGAATTTAGCAGAAATGTTGGCATACTTCAAAAGAAGCCCTGTGCAGTTCCATGTGAAGAAAGTTCAATTATTTTGTAGTTATAGGTAATGTAAGATATCATTTTCACATTGCGTTACGGAGGTTCAATTAAGATTCAGGATGAGCAAGATTAGTTGATTTGCTAACAATGTAGCATGTAGGGTATTATGTATGGTATGTTGGAACTTAGATGTGTTAGAACATTTAATCTTTTGAGTCCATGACACAGATCTGTAACATTCCAACTTACTAATTTTAATGAATATGTGAACTATGTGGGACCAACAAAGCAGCATTTCTCTAAATTTTTACTTTTAGTAAAATTTGTAACTTGAAACTGCTTGGTGTTGCTTTCAATTATAATATTCTGCCAACCTGTAGTACTGTTCTTTCAATAAGGGCATTGAAAGGAATATGCACAACCTCCTCTAAAAACAAAAAAAATCCATTCTAATCTTTGCTCATCAATGACCCAGTGCTCTGGCATGCCAAACAGCACAGTGTGCATCCAACAACATGTGCAACTTAGTTGCCATAAGTAATAATTTACGTTAATCATTGTGAAAACACTTGGTAAAACAGTCAATAGAATTACTTAAGTGATAATACTGACCATAACACTTAAGCTTATACAAATAAAATTTTTACAATTGTTTTCAGATTTAATACTATGTCTCCTTTTTCAGAAAACATGTACACCATAGCAATAGACTATGTTAGCTAAATTGTGTATACGTTTGTAATACATTGATACAAAATGCATGAAATCGCCAAAATTCATGAATACCTCTCTTAGTCAATGTTCAAGCCTACCAAAATTCTGTACAACTACAGTATATTTTTCAGAAATTTAGATACACTGTTCAAACCAGTTAACTTTCAGATCAAACCCTAACAAAATTTAGATCACTGTAGATGGAAATATGCTGCATTTTGACAGAAATGAAATTACATACTCTTGAAATAGACATATTTGTGATCTTAACAAATGTTTATTAAGTTTTCTAGTTTACAGCATTGCTGCCATCTATACAAAAACAATCATATTTGCATTAAAATGTGCATGTTCAATTATGTGGATGAGGCCAGTTTCAACCTGGCCAAAAGATAATGGTGTGGAAGAAACGTGATCGGGGAGAGGGCAACAGTAGATTTTCCAGGCCAGAGGTGGGCTAACATCACCATATGTGTGGCAATATCTGGTGATGGACTGCAGCTGCATAAGCCCACCATTGTTCTGTACCATGCAGCATGCCTTATTGCTTTTCTTGATGAACTGTATGATAGACTTTCAGTAGAATGAACAAGAGAGGAAAAACTTACCAATCTTTGTGATTGTATGGGATAATGTGGTCTTTCATAATTCCACCTGATCACTGTTGTTTAAAACTCAAACTGTGTTTGACTGCCTTAGTTTAGGTAATACTTTGTACAAAACTAGTTTAGGATATTCAAACTAAATGTTAATATTAAAAATTGTATGTTACTTAAAATCTTGCAAGCTTTAGCAGTACATTTATTCCCAGTCTATTCTAGTTTACTGAACATGCAGAGCTTTCAGTTTAGGAGGGGAAAAAACAAGCCATATCTGATGCTGCATGTTGCTTTTACTTAATCTAAGTATAAGAGGCCCTCTTGTAAGCGGTTGATACAAAAGGTATATAAATTCCGTTATTCTCAAAACAGGATTACTCGCTTCTCTTTACTGTAATATGGAATAACATTTTTTCTTTATCCTGTGGGTTTTTTTTTTTTTTTTTTTTTTTTTTTTTTTTTTTTAAATTTGACAATGAAAGCTTATGGAGAATGCTTGCCAGAAAGACAATAAGCTGTTTCAGCTTTTTGCTTTTTCAGTGATAACATCATCAAAAATATTTAATAAAAAGTCAGACATAAATCTGGTGGGGCTAACAAATGCAGTCTTTAACCTATCCAGGATATCAAGAAAATAAAGATTTTTCATACTTGCAATAACTTCTAATTCCATTTTTTTTTTTTATTTCAAAGGGATTTGCATTTATTTTCCAGGACCATTACCATTTCATCTGTAGAACCCATAATACTGTATGTTTCAGATTTTTCAACAGAAGATTGTTAACATACTGTATCTTTCAGATCATCAACTTGAGCACCAAGAATATTAAGTTCTATCTTCATTTAACTAATTTAATTCATAAATTGTTTCATTTCAGTCACAATTTTTTTTCTCAGTACAGTACCTATTTTTTCAAGGTTGTCTTAAAGATTATTCTCCAAGTGCTCAAACCGTTTATGTCAAAGGGGCCCTTCCTTCTTCATTTCCTGTTGAAAATCATTTATATTCTGATGTATATTGAGTATGATTGTTATTTTTTTTAAATTCTGGAACATTTTTATGTTTTTTTTGATCAGTTCAATGAGTAATCCCTGAGATAGCAAGATATCTTCAAAAGCTACTAACTTCACTCTCATCAAAGCCCAGACTGAGAGCTTGGCCAGTGTTGTGTTTATGCACTGCTTCTGTAATTTCAGCATTTGTGGTGCATGTGTGCTTGCACAGTGTTAAATGCAAATATTACCCAACATTACAATAAAATAATATAAAAAGCACATCTGTAGAAGTGAAGGTGTCTCAAGTGACCAAAGACAGATTTTAGGGTGTTAACTTTAATAATGTATTTATGGAAAACAAATCATTATTAATAAAAGAGTTAATCATTTTATAATATTTTTACTTAATCAAGTATGTAATAATATGTTTATATTTAATTATATAAAACTGGTCAATTCCCATATGGTGTTTTTATTGTGTAGAACATAGAGTATATTTCTTACTGGAAGTCTCCCTTGGTGGAAATAATTTATTATAAAATAACAATCAAACATGTAAATAATTGCTTTGAGGCAGCCTTTAAAGGTATGCTAGAAACAACGGAGGAACAAATTCAGAAAAATGCATCTAAGTTTGAGAATAATCTAAGAGTACTTGGCGCTCAGTTGGAAGACTTAAGCAAACATTCATGATTCAAATTGAAACAACCAAACATCTGGCATCTACTGCTGACAGAAATGCAACGGCTGCAAATTCTGAATGCAAAAAACACGGAGATAGACTTGCTGCACTGGAAGATGGATGCCGAATGAATAATATTGGAATCGAAGGACTCCCTGAGAATCGTGAAAGTCCAAAACCAGTGAAATTTGTAGCTGAACTATTCTCTAAAATAATTGGCGATGACTTCAAATCAGACACGAAGATAGCAGCAGCTTACTGCATATGGGGATCAAATACCTCTAAACCTAGGAGTTTTATTGTGCGTTTTGATTTATTGTTATTGTATTAGGGCTTTCTATGCTTTATCCAGGACCACTTTTTAACACCATTCCCTGGGTTTACAATCTTACTATCTCAAGATTGTTGATTATATTTTATGCTTATACTATTTGGAATGTGTTGGCAATAGATACCTCAATTTTATTTCTCATGCACCGCTGCTGGGGAGCTTGTTTTGTTTAAGACATGCTCTGTCTCTAGGTATGTCAGAGGACTGGGACTTTGAAGTGTGGTCCAGCCTCAACTGGGGAGGCAAAATGGGTGAGACTAGGAGGGAGAGAAAGAGAGCAAGCTATCTCTAATTTATCCTTTTACTCCTTATAATTACATGTGCCAACATAACAATTAGCTTCATGGCAATAACTCCTGGAAAAATTGGAAATTGTGGTCAAAACTGTCTTATTTTCAGTTAAGACTACAAAATGGCAACAAAAGTTCAGAAGCAATGTCTCCAAGACTAGACCGTTAACTTTGTGAGCTGGAATGTTAAAGGCCTGAATCACGAATTAAAGACAAAGAAAGTATTCTCTCACCTAACAGGTCTAAACTGCAAAATAGTATTTTTACAGGAGACCCACTTATTAAGCAAGGATCAGTTTCACCAGCACAAAGACTGGACAAGCCAAATGTTCCATTCCAGCTTTACAAAGAACACTAGAGACATGGGAATTCTTATACATTGAACAGTTTCATTTGCAGTATCAGATGTAGTATCTGATCCTGAAGGGAGATATGTGATTGTCATAGATAATTTAACACTAGAATTACCAGAGCCTATGAGAACTCTTAAATCTGGCCCACCTTAAATTTGTTCACACCTCTCCGTCAGCGTCTTTTGTCCTGTAAATGTGCCAATTAAGACAAGCTGCAAGCAGCCTGCTATTCCATCCCCCACCGTCGCAGAACATTCACTAAGTTCTCCCAGCTCATGCCTTGTTTGATTATCTGGGAGTGAACTGCTGGAGTTTTAGAGTGGAAATAATAGATCGTTATTTGGAACACATGCATTTCATGTGTGTTCCGTTTCTACTGTAATCTGTGTAAACACATTGTTAAAACAGAAACTTTTTCATATTTTAGTAATAAATGTTACAAAATGTAGGCATAAACTATACAATGTGTGAAGTCTGAAGTCCAAAGATCAAATAAACACTTTCACAAAAGATTCAAGAACGATACAACAGTTTCCGTGGCATAGCGGTAAGATTTACTGACTTGTAATCAAGGGGCTACCGATTTGATCCCCACTGCTTCCTATATTTGCCGTTTTCAGTAGTGAGCTACTCTTATTGTTAATATTATAGTACACACATACATTTGGTTTGCATCTGTAACTGACCGTGTACATTTATAGTACTGTACTTGTAAAAGTTACTTTTTTTTTTCTATTTTTATTCTCTCAGTCACGATCACAATACATACTACCGCCCTAGGGATCTGACGCTGTTAGTTTTTATTTGAAACTGAGAATAACTGTAGATGTGAGTGGTGATTTGAGGCAATGGAACTGGACATTCTCTGATCTGGAGGGATAAAAGCTGACACACAAACGCTGGTGAATCTGCCTTCATATCTCACTGTCACTTTATTTTTTTTTATTCAGTTTTATTCGGTGTTCCTGCTCACGCAGAATTAGTATGCACCTTATGGTGTATCATGTCAAAAAAAACACAGACATGGGTATATATGATATTTTGAAGAAATCATTTTATGACCTGAATAGTACCAATCAGAAAACAGCATCACACTAGTACAATATTATTTGAAAATGAACACCATCAGATTGGGTGTGAATTTACGCTGGCGCTGTTACTTAGAGTCAGATCAGGAGAGGTGGGGGGGAGGTGTTAGATCGTGATTGAGAGAACAAAACTGAAAAAAGCTAACTTTTACAAGTACCATAAATTTATACCCAATGTCCCATACATTTGTCTCTTTCTTTTTTTTCTCCGTGCTGCAACAACGTCTTTCCTAGTGAAAGTTCTACGACGGTGGGGGATGGAATAACAGGCTGCTTGTCTTAATCGGCACATTTACAGGACAAAAGATGCTGATGGAGAAGTGCAAACAGATTTAAGGTGGGCCGGATTTATGAGTTTTCTCGTAGGCTCTGGTAATTCTAGTGTTAACTAAAGTGATTTTGATAAATATTTATGCACCCAATGTCGGTGATACGGAATTCATGCAAAATGTATTTGCATCCATTCCCAATGTGAACACTCATAAAATTATAATGGCTGGGGACTTTAATTGTGTTTTAAATCCACAACTAGATAGATGTCATCGCCCCTGTGGCAGGAGACCTAACACTGCAAAAACAATTACACAGTTTGTAACTGACCACAACTTATCAGACCCCTAAACACTAAATTACATTGCTTTGCCTAAATTACAAATAAAGACATACAAAATATTTATCAAGTTATATGCAAAATCTCACATCACAACACCTGGAGATTTCTGAACCCAAACTCAAGAGCATATTCCTTCTACTCACCAGTACATCATTGCTACTCAAGAATTGATTGTTTCTTTGTAGATAACAATTTCTTGCCTACAATTAAATCTTGTAAGTACAACGCTATTGTTAGTTCCAACCATGCCCCTTTGATTTTGGAGCTAAAATCATTATGCCCACATACTCCTCTCGTAGATGGCATCTTAATCCTTTTATTAGCAGACAAGAACTTTACAAAATTTATATCCAAACAAATCAATATTTTTAGAGACAAATACGTACTCAGAGGTTTCTGCAGGAAAACCCTGAAGGCCTTAAGAGGACAGATAATCTCATATCTTTCCCACAGAAATAAATTAGAAACTAATAAGGTATCAGAATCCATATCATTGACCATAAAAATGTAACACACACATTTAGAGACTACTATCCATCCATCCATTATCCAACCTGCTATATCCTAACACAGGGTCACGGGGGTCTGCTGGAGCCAATCCCAGCCAACACAGGCAGGAAACAAAACCCGGGCAGGGCGCCAGCCCACCGCAGAGAGACTACTATAAATCCTTATATTCTACTGAATTTAAAGAAGACAGGACACAATCTAATGCATTTTTGGATGAATTACAGATACCACAAATAGATTATCTTAGTGCAGAGGAAATGAATAAACCTTTGGCACTATCGGAATTACTAGATTCTATAAACTCACTTCTGAGTGAGAAAGCAGTAGGCCCTGATGGCTACCCTGCCGAATTTTATAAGAAATTCTCAACTCGGCTAGCTCCCCTTTTATTACCAACATTTATAGAAGGTAGAGACAATAAAATTCTACCTCAGACTTTTTGCCAAGCATTAATTACCATCTTTCCTAAACAAAATAAGAACTTATTACAATGTGCATCATACAGACCAATTTCACTTCTGATTAATAATATTAAGATACTCTCCAAAATCCTAGCTTTTAAAATGGAGAAAGTACTCCCTTTGGTAATATCATAAGACCAAACTAGATTTAGTAAAGGCAGATACTTAGCTTCCAATGTTCGGTGCCTGTTTGATTTTCAGGGTGAATATATTACATTAAACACCCCAGAAATATTATCATCGTTGGATACAGAAAAAGCATTTAATATTGTTATAAAGGTAATAACTACCTTTTCACTACATTGGAGAAATTTGGATTTGGCCCAAACATTTGTGCATGGATCAAACTACTGTATACCAATCCAGATGCTTCAGTTTGTATTAACATTAATTCAGACTACTTTAAACTAGCATGTGGTACCAGATAAGGATGCCCCTTGTCACCACTGCTTTTTGCAATCACCATTGAGCCACTGGCAATTCACTGTTAAAATGCTTATGACATAAAGGGGATTATCAGAGAAGGACCGGAACAAAGTTTCTCTATATGCAGATGATATGGCATTGTATACAGGTATATCAGATCCACAAAATACTGTTCCTGCAGTCCTAAGAACACAAATAGAATTTTAAAAGATTTCTGGTCTCAGAATCAATTTGAATAAAAGTGTACTCTTTCCAGTGAATTCTCAAGCCCACAATATTAGATTGGACACCTTCCCTTTTATCATCACAGTTCAGTTTAAATACCATGGGGTAAACATCACAAGTAACCATAAAGCTCTTTATCAACAAAATTGTGCCATCTGTATAGAAAAAATTAAGCAAGACTTGCATAGATGGTCAACCCTTCTCACTTTAGCTGGAAGAATTAACATTTTAAGATGAATATCCTTCCTAAGCTTCTGTTTTTATTTCAAAACATTCCAATATACATCAAGAAATCATTTTTTAAGAAATTAGATTCAACCGTCACCTCATTTATTTGGAATTCAAAACATCGACGTATCCAAAGGGTGACCCTACAAAGACCTAAGGCGGAAGGTGGCATGGCTCTACCTAACTTTTAATTTTATTACTGGGCAGCAAATATAAAAGCTATAAATACCTGGACATTGACACATATAGATGAAGCACGCACAGGCTTGGTCCGCAATAGGAATAAAATCCTGCAGTACTGTACTTCTTTATATTCCTTGCATTGCACCCCAATAAATACAAGTTATCACCAATATACTAACAACCCAATTGTGCTTCATTCACTCAGAATATGGAACTAATGTAGGAAGTATTTTAAAATAGAGAAGCTTTTATCTGTGGCATCTCTGCACGAGAACCACCTTTTTCCACTCTCTCAAAGGTATGCAGTTTTAAATATCTGGAAAACATTCTGGATTAAATTACTTAGAGATCTGCACATAGACAACATGTTTGCATCCACGAACAATTACACTCCAAATGTAACTTTCCAGCAGCACATTTCTTTCTTTCTTCAAATTAGAAACTTTGTTAAACAGAACCTGCCAAATTTTCCTCACCTCCCACCTACCTCTATGCCAGAAAAAATATTGATCAGTCTTGAGACTCGGACAGCATTTCTGTAATATATAAAAACATTTTAAAGTCCCTCCCTTTCAAAGATCCAAGAGTACAGTGGGAAAAGGATCTCTCACTCAACATCTCAGAAAAGGAGTGGAAGGTAGCAATGCACAGAATTCACTCGAGCTCCATATGCACAAAGCATAGAATTATTCAACTTAAAATTATATATTGAGTACATCTGTCTTGTTTAAAATTGTCCAAAATGTTTCCAGGGCAAGATCCAACCTGCGAATGCTGCAATCAAGTTCCAGCCTCATTGGGCCACATGTATCGAGAGTGCACCAAATTAACATCATTCTGGAGCAAAATCTTTAAAAGCCTTTCAGACAGCCAGGGCATCACAATCCCTCCTAATCCACTAACTGCTGTGTTTTGTGTACTTCCAGATGGGCTTAAAGTGGTGAAGGACAAACAAACTGTGATTGCCTTTATTACACTATTGGCACGTAGACTTATCTTGCTCAACTGGAAGAATACTAACTCTCCTTTTCTAAGTCAGTGGGTCAGTCAGTCAGTCAGTTATTGTCCAACCCGCTATATCCTAACACAGGGTCATGGGGGGGTCTGCTTGAGCCAATCCCAGCCAGCACAGGGCGCAAGGCAGGAACAAACCCCGGGCAGTGCACCAGCCCACCGCAGGGCACACACACCCACACACCAAGCACACACTAGGGACAATTTAGGATCGCCAATGCACCTAATCTGCATGTCTTTGGACTGTGGGAGGAAATCAGAGCACCCAGAGGAAACCCACGCAGACATGGGGAAAACATGCAAACTCCATGCAGGGAGGACCTGGGAAGCGAACCCAGGTCTCCTTACTGTGAGGCAGCAGCGTCCGTGGGTAACTGATGTTCTATACTATTTGAAACTGGAAAAAATTTAATTCGCACTTAAAGGATCTGTGCAAAACCTTTTCAAAACTTGGCAGGATCTAATAAATAACATTTTAGAATTATCATTTAAATTGAGGAAGCAGGTTCTCGCCCCTCTTTTACTCCATTTATCTTTATTCATTTATTTATCTATTTACTTATTTTTACTGGCTTATAGTTTTACTCTACTGGCTTAGCTCTCTTTCTCACTGGTGGGGGTTAATTTGTTTCAAACCTATTTTTGTAAAACTTGAGTTATTTGTATGGAATGTTATTTGATTTTAATAAAATCTATAAAATAAAAAAAATAAAATAACAATCAATAATACTATACACAACCAACCAGCAAGGACTTTTAGAATGTTGCATACTGTACTTGTAATGTATACTATAACCTTCTCAGGTCTCCATAGTCATTTTATTAATTGTTATGCAGAATGGAATAAAAGATATTATGGTGGTGTTCAGTCATCACTTACTATAAGAATTTTTTTTAATTTCTCAGGAACTGAGAGGGGTACACTCATTCGCATTTAAAATGACAACCTTTATTTATTTGATAGCATTTACAAATAGGTCTGTACAAATAGGCTGGTTCATGAATGGCTTTTAAAGGCAGATTTCATTTTAACTATGAAAGAAGGACTATGAGCATTTTGACCCTTTTCATTTCATACACAAATACACATGGTTGCTAATGACACTGCTCTGTCATTGCTACATTGTGCCTATTTTTCAGTTGATCTATGTCCTATCTAAGGCTGTTGTGTTTTTGTTTTTTTTTCATACTTAAGTCATATCTTTAACACTGCACAGCCTTACTTAATGTGTCCATAAATGAATAAGAATGAGAATAATTCTGTTTTTGGTTCAATAGAATATCACAGCACTTCCATACCTTTATTTACTAATGCATGATAGGCTTCAGGGATCTTTAGAATGATGAATCGTTAGTGATATGCTATATTGATCGCTAAATTTCCAAAATAAATTACATGGCCATCTGTCTCAGAAAGAGATAACTATCTCTTGTAGATACTGCTCTTGACTAGTAACTTCAGTCTTAATAATAAGTTAATATTATCTCAATCTCAGCAGTATCTTCTCTTTTGGAAACTGAGAAAAATCCTGATGTATCATTTAGATCTTAAAGTCTTTTTGAAGTATTAAATTTAATCAGTTTTGACAGTCAACATTACAGCTTTGTCTAAACCCTTAATCTGAAGTGCACAAAAACCTACCATCAAAAAATACTAGGATCAGCAGCAAAATCAATTAAATATATCGGCAATCCCTCAGTAGTACAGACAACAGTAATAGGTCCTGTGATTACTTCTGACCCTTTACATATAGTAGACAAATAGTGTTCTCTCCTACTCTCTGGGCGGGAGCAGTAAGAGTTCCTTTCCATTCAGGCCACAAGAGCCATATCTAGTTTTGTGCCACCTTCTGTTAAACTCAAGATTTTTAGATCAGTTGGAAGTTGAATTTACTGTTAATGAATGAGAGTTTTTGCAATATGCACTTATTTATATTTGGCTGTATGGTGTAGCTGGATGCTTACCTTTTTTTTTTTTTTTTTTTTTTTTTTTTTTTTACTCTATATCAGTATTACAATGAACATCACAGTGAACAAAAAGCTTCTAATAAAAAGACATAGAAAATAGACATTTGAATTAAATATAGTTAAAATCTTGCATTAGCTATGTAATCATTATGATTATTTTCATCCATGGAGTACATTTTAAGGGACATGGCAGAGAAGGTTATCATAGATAATACAAAAAAAATGTTAGAGGTATAATAAATGTGTTGAAAGGGTTAATGTTGCTTGTCTGTAGTCTGAACCCAAGAAAATTAACAGTGAATGCTTACAGTGTCAGGAGGATATTGAAATGTTGGAGTATAACTAAGGCTGTTGAAGGTTGCATGCATTATGCATTTGCATGTGACTGGAATTGGATGCATAAAATAATTAATTGTAGGGGGGTAAGCTTCAGGAGTGCAGTTTATTAATTAATGATGTGCCTGAGAATGTAAAGGCTAATAATAGTATGTCATCATGAGTAGGCCAATCACCTCTGAGAACATTTTGAAAGGAGAAACCAGAAGGAGAGGTGAGCAGAGCTACGATTGAGAAATTCAAGTGCAACTGATGTTCTGAGCAATGCTGATGAAATAAGTACCTGTTTGATTTTATTATTTATTAGTTTAATTTATTTTCCCTATAATTATTACAATGGAGGGGTATAATGAAGGCTCATTGTCTATTATTGCTGCCTTTCACAAGAGAGATCTGGATTTGTAGTCAAGAATCATCACTGTCTGTAATGTGCATGCCCACCTCTGTCTTTATTTTTTTTAAATTAATTATTATTTTTTTTAATTGCCACATACAAGGTGCAGGTTTAAACAGACCCAGCATGATTGAGTAAAAAAGGTGTGTTCATGTGAAAAAGCCAAGTAATGGGTCTCCAGATGAGGGCAGGTTAGGATTTGGCTCACCATTACCTTATAATGGAATGACAAAGCTCTGAGCAAGGGTGAATGCATATTTTAGTGTTATTACTGAGAATTTTGCTGATATTATGTTTAAAATTCAAATTCTTGTTATACCAAACCCATTTGGGCTACCGGAGAAGTCATAGCGCACAGCCCCCAAATATATTAGAAGCCTGCATCTTTCATGATAAAGCACACTTTCTTTTTCTATAAATAACGCAGTGTCAAAGAGAAGAAAATCACTCACATGTGCTCTAGTGACAAGAAACACATCATTTGTGTACTTGTGCTATGGTTTTCTTAGTGATCATGTGCATTTTTACCTTTACTTCTAAAATCAAGTTGCAATTTTAATGGCTTTTCTCTTCAAGGAAATTACATTATGTGAGAAAGGAATTCAATTTTAGTGTAGAAAGAAAGAAAGAGAAAATGTATGTGTACATAAATTTGTAATAGTCTAGCCTATAAATAAAATACAGTTTAAATAAAGAATCTTAGTAAAGTTGTATCACACATAACCTATGGCTGGTTGGTTAACCTATTATAGAAAGTCTTGCAGTCTTGCAATTATATTACTGTACTTTACGAAATCATCAAATTTTCCCCATCTTGTACTTTCTAAAGGTCTCGAAAGCAGATCTTAAAACTGATATTTTTTACTAATTCACAGTGCGTGTTCCTGTTTTATTAACAACTTAAAATTTACTTGAGTAAGAAAAAAAAATTTAATTAGCTGATGTCATTTAGAAATACCACATTCAGCTGCTAAAGACTCTGAAGCTAATGTGAACAGCATACATACATTTTGCTATGCATAATACCTTTAATTATGCAAAGGCTTGCCTTTGTAATTTTTTTTTCATTACAGAGCAGTTTGATTTAACATTTTACATTCTCAGCAACACAAAAGTGTTTGCCAATATTTAATGATCATTTTACTTTACAGTAAATTGCAAAACCGTTCTCTACTACCCACTTCATTTTTGCATCTACTGGAAACAATCTGCCCTCAATGCAATTATGAGGACTAGCACAGCAAAGCAGGTGGCCTTAGGGGACATTCCCGCAAATATGATCCAGCAGGAGCAGTGAAGATTTCTGCTACCTAATTTAATTCAGATAGTCTCAAAGAAAGGCCCCAAGTGGCTATTAAAGAAATTTGCAGCCTTAGAGTTATTTTCTGATGCATAGTAAATCATGCAGTTACAGCCCTGAGCAATGAGCAAGTTTAACACACCATGATGCTTTTCAGAGATATATTTATCTAGGAGATTAATAACAACACCAATTATAAATTCAGATATTTCAGGTGAACCGTGTTATTGATGTGGAAGTAAAATCGACAACATGCACCCTCTAAAACATACCATCTGCAGTGTTTTTCCACAAAAAAAATAAAATAATTATTGCAAAAGATATGTTTTTTTTCTATTAAGCTTCCATATTTATCTTGAATTAATTCCCTGTAGGGTTCTACATTTTACCCAAGAAAGATTTATATTAAATTTGCAATTTAAGAAGAGTTGCTCATACCTAAAATGTGCAGCTGCTTTACATATAAAACTAATCCAATTACCCAAACAAGATACACTGTGGAAATTATTTTATATTTTATTACTTCTACTAAACAAGGATTACAGTAGAAAAACTGACATTTTTGGAAAATTCGTTATATAGCATATATTGAATGCTATAGGGAGGCAATGCAGAATTCCAATCAAAGCAGTTAACATTTTATTTATACTTTCATTTAATCTGTTATAACCTACAAAACTACACATACAGCCTAGGTAACAAACTGCTGAAAATACCAGAAGTGGTTGACCAGACAGACATAGCTCTTATGTATTACTCATTTTTAAATAATAAATAAAGATGCTTCTTTATCATCATCCCACCCAACCAGAGACAACATCCTCTTTCACCACGTTTGGAATGATGCAGTCCTGCTATTATTCATCCAGACTACAATGTCTGTTGTATATCATTTTCTCCTTTGCCTTCACAGCGGTCATATCAATATCCCTGTTGCTTTGCTTTGATGATTTTTTTAAGGACTGGTCTCACCACTCAGTGGGAAATGCTACTTACAAAAAAGCACTTACCTAATGAAGGCCCCATCAGCAGCAACAAGAAAAGCATACAAAAAGAAAAGACACTGTTAGTTTCATTTATTAATATATACTTTTCTTTTTAAAGTTTCCCTAGAGCAACAGTAAATGTATACAGCCTGAAGTAAACAGTCCACAAAAATCATGTTTATTAACACAGTATTAGAGAGAAAGAGAAGAAACTTAAAAATACATGGCTGATTGTTAAATTAAGAAGTCAGAGTCAATGGATCTGCTTTCCATGTATTCATTTTATGACCTTGTTTTTACCAGTACAGGGTCACAAAGAGTAGGAGCCATAAGACACCAGTCTACCACAGATATGTAATCATTAAGTCATTTAAAATAAATGCAGCAATACATCTAGAAGTAGAATTTTTACTTCTGCATGACCCCATTCATTCATTCATTCATTCATTCATTCATTCATTGCAAAAAGCTAAAACCTATCCAAGCAGCTACTGAAAACAAAAACAATCCTGTATGGTGCACCGAATGACTCAGCCACCAGGACTTATTTAGACTCACTTTTTAAAGTAACATGTAAGCCTTTAAATGTGGTAGGAAACAAGAGCTTCCCATATCTGTAAAATTGTGTTTCAAGAATGGAATGCTTCTGTATATTTTTTTTTTTTTATTTATATTAATATTATTTGCATTACTTGCACCTTCTAACAAGCCTGTAGAAGCATGTTTCCCTTCAATAACACAAAAGCAAACTACAGGAAAAATGAAATGTATAAATGTATAAAATTACAAAGACAGCCATGGGAGATAAACTAGCCACTCTAATTTAGTCCAGTTTCAATAAGTGTGCCTTGCGATAGCAAGAATTTCAGAAGTAGTACAAGCTCCCTGGAATTATAAACTGAAGTCAAGTCAAGTCAAATTGGGGAGCATGCACTGTTACAGTACGTTGCTGCACCCACTGCACAACGGAACAACTCAGGATCCCGGTTGGCAACCCCCCAGTCAGACACGCGGCCCAGTCCCACCCTCCGGAAATGACCCTCTATCTGCTCAGCCAAGTGTTTTATGTGGGCGACCCCTTGGCCTGGTCCAGCCACTTGGGTCCCCAACAATGAGGATCTTATGAGCCAGATCACCCTTGGGGAAACGCACCACATGGCCGTAGTACCGTAACTGACGCTCCCTCACAATGCAGGTAATGTGCCTCATTCGGGACTCCATGAACAACCACTCATTCAACACAAAGTCAAACCAACGGTACCCTAGGATTTTCCAGAGAGACACAGTACCAAAGGAGTCCAGTCTTCGCCTCAGGTCACTGGACAGCGTCCATGTCTCACAACCATATAGCAAGACAGGAAGCACCAGGACTCTAAAGACTTGGACCTTTGTCCTTTTGCATAGATATCAGGAATGCCACACTCCCCTTTCCAGTGACCTTATCACCCCCCATGCTCTCCCAATCCATCTGCTGACTCCATAGGAAGAGTCACCAGAAACATGAATGTCACTGCCAAGGTAAGTAAACCTCTTAACAAGGTCGACACTCTCTCTGCAAACAGACACACTGCTGATGGCTGTGCCCAAGAGGTCATTAAAGGCCTGGATCTTGGTTTTTATTCAGGACACTCACAAGCCCAGACACTCGGACTCCTCGCTCAGTCTCTCGAGCGCCCCAATCAGAGCCTCCATTGACTTCGCAAAGATCACAGCATCGTCAGCAAAGTCAAGATCCGTGAATATTTCTTCACCAAGGATGCCCCACAGCCGCTGGAGAGCCAATGGGGTCAGATCTGTTGGGGATCGGAACTGGTGTGGTGTTGAGGCGTAGCCAGTTGCACTGCAGCACTCAGGTCCCAATTTGAGGCGGCCCATACAGGTAGGCACATGGAACATCTTGTCTCTCCAGCAAGATGATCATCTTCCCCTGCTGTTGGAGGAGCTGCGTAAACTCTGGATTACAGTGGCGACACTCTCTTAGGTGTGTAGACCAGGTACCGACCAGATTTCTGTAGGTGGATACACCTTTTATTGGTCTGGTCGGTCTGATGGCTGTCATATTCGGGGAGTAGCTGTTGCTGTAGCACATTGGCTTTTTCTGATGGTGTTCAATGTCACTCCTTTCAACGAGCGTATTATGAGACTCAGATTACGGCACTCCCCGGATGCCTTGTCTGTTGTCTCAGTGTGTGCACCGACCGTGGTGAGTGATGTCTCGGCGAGGGAGACATTTTATTCACAGCTTTGCTTGGTGGTTGATGGGTGCCCACAAGGTGACACTCCTCTGGTCATGGGTGACTTCAATGAAGCCACTGGCACTGACAGGGCTGGCTATGAGGATTGCCTCGGCCCCCATGGGTTTGGTGACTATAGTGAAAGTGGCTCCATGTTTCTTGACTTTGCAAAAGATCAGGGGCTGCAAATCACTGAATCCTGGCTCCAGCTCCCAGAACCGCATCGTTGGACTTGGTACTCCAATACTGGTGGTGCGGTGAAGGAGATTGATCACATCCTCGTGGGCAGATGCTGAAGGATCCTGCAAAACTGCAGGGTCTACAGAAGTGCCTACTCTTAGGATCCAGCTTAGGTCCAGCAGGTTACCACCTACTAGGAAAATGAGTCTGGACTTGGCCAGACTCCAAGATCAAGCTGTTTCTAATAAGTTTGCATGCAATATGTGTGAGGAACTTGCAGATTTGGGTACGACTACCAATCCTAATGTGGTGTGGGAGACCTTTAATGACAAGACCCTGAAGGTTGCTGAGGGTTGTGTTGGTGTTACCGGTGTTCCCAGAAGGAGGTGTTTCATCTCGCAGGGCACCCTGGATATCATTGAGAGGAGTCGCAGCACACAGCTCAATTGCAACTCTGGTCTATACCGGGAACTGTGATGGACAATTGCGAGGGCTCTGGGGGCAGATAAAGAGGCGTTTATTACAGGAATCTGTGTGCAAGTGACACACCATCTGTGGTCTAGTGACGCACGTCCTGCTTACAGAGGAATCGAAGCATTATGCACATCTGAATCTGTTCCTCGGAGAGTCGCAGTCTGGGCGGCTGATGGAATGGTACTTACAAATGACATTGGAGTTGTGACCCACTGGGCTGGCTACTTTGAGCAGTTGTTCAAAGCTGATCCTCCGGCTAGGACATTGGACATCTCTCAGTTCACGGTTCTTGAGGCCAGCTGAGGTGGAGAAAGGCTGCAGGAATCTGTGGTATCCGGGGTGAACTTCTCCAGTGTGTTGGTAAGGCTGTCCTCCTGGCATTGCAAGCAGTCTTTGCTTCCATTTGGGAGTCTGGCATCATCCCAACTGACTGGAAAATGGGACTTGTTGTCCCTATCTGGAAAGGGAAGGGTGATCGCCTGGATTGCAGCAACTACAGGGGAATAACACTGCTCTCTGTGCCGGATAAGATCCTTGCTAGGGTCGTCCTCAATAGGATCCATGATCACTTGCTCACCTACCAGTGACCAGGACAGTCTGGTTTTACACCTAAGATGTCTACCATCGACTGCATCCTGGCACTGAGGGTTGTCATGGAGCGCAAACATGAGTATCAGCAGAGTTTCTTTGCAGCCTTTGTCGATTTTCATAAAGCATTCGACTCAGTTGATCAAGCTGCCCTGTGGGACATCCTGAGGGTTTGCGGGATCCCCTCAAGGTTGCTGGATATCATGGCTGGCCTGTACACTGGTACTGTGAGTGCTGTGCAGAGTGGAGGCAGAACCTCTGCGTTTTTCCCAGTTGATTCTGGGGTTTGTCAGGGGAGTGTTCCTGCTCCTACTCTGTTCAATGCTTGTATGGACTGGGTGTTGGGCAAGGTCATGGGGTCCAGCGGCTGTGAACTGAAAAGGCAGGTTGGAAAATGGATAAATGAATGGATCTTATTTTTTATTTCAGAATTTTTTGTGTTTTATGTAGACATAAAATTCTCATACACACTTAATCCAATTCAGGGTCATGGGAGGCTAGAGTCTGTCTAAGCAGAATTAAACAAAATGGAGGAAATGCAGGAAACAGACTGGACAGAGCACCAGTCTATCACATGATCTGTATGTACAAACCTACATTCACTCATATGAAATCTCTAAATAAACTAACCTGGACATGTGTGAGGATGTGGGAGTAAAACTGGAGAAGAAAAACACAGAGAAATGGGGAGAGCAAACAATCTCTACACAAACAACAAGACAAGAAAATAAGATGCGCTATTCGAAAGGCAAAACTCTACCATTGTAATACATTGCCACCCCTCTGCATTTTAACTATAATAAATTTTAAAAAATATACAGGATTTTGGGTGTGTAAATGGAACAATGATTCTTTCATTTGCACTGCGTCCAGCATTAATATCCTGTATAGATGTAGCCTTATAGGATCTGATGAGATTTAGTTAATGTCCAAGGAGATGTTGAAAGTACTAGATGAGAAGTACAAAGTAAAATCATATGGTAATTAGAAGCTGGGTACTCAGATTCTAGCCTGGCAAGCTGGATAGTGGTGTCTCATTTTTAGGATGGTGTTTACAGGGCACGTTTAAGTAAACAATGTCCATACACCTGCCTTTACAAAAGCCTATATCAGACTTATTAAAATGCGACTCTGGTAAACATTTGTTAACATCTGTGTGAAATTTAGTTTTAAACAATTTCAAATTCTTTATTTTTAAACAAACTTTTTTTTACTCTTTTAATGTTAGTCATATAGGTCACTGATTGCTTATGATGAATGGACTCAACTCTATCTCATAAATAAAAGACACAATATTTCTTTAGAAACAATATATGTTTGAAATGCACTGCATATATTTTATATATAGTTATGAGTTTTTCACTTGCCTTTTGATTTGCACAATTTTTTACAGGTTTACACTATGTCTTGGTTCACTTTATGTTCAATACCTATACTCAAAAACGCAAATATACTTAGTGTCAATGAAGTTCACATTAACTATTTTTTGATAGTATAAATGATTGTTCTCCTGGATCTACAAACAATAACACACAATATGACTTTGTATCTCAATAAAGAATGTGAGAAAGAAATCTGAATTCAATTCCTTTGTGATCTGAAGGTTATTGTCTGTTACTGGCCTCAAGTCTAGGGGAACCTGGGCCAGGTACAAGCCAGTGTTGCTACAAGGCTGTAGCCACAGTAATATGCTGTCAAAAGCGTAAACGAAGGATTCAACAGTCACGAGTATCAGACCATACTTCTCTGTTCTCCTTTATTCTCATTTACCCAGAAATATATAAATGCTTCAATCTCTGCATAGATCAACATGACGATCAGTTAAACAAAGATGCATGCCAATTTCCTCTGCAGAAAAATTGTGTAAACACATTTACTTTGATTCAACAATAGTATTGTTATGAACTGTCAAGAAGTATCTAATTAGAAACCAATGTCACCAGAACTCGTTAATTTTCAAAGGAAACAGGCAGTTCTGTATCACCACTTTGGGTGCGGATGAGATACTAATCAAAGCAGCCTGATTATTCAAAGCAGGTGACTCTTTTTGAAGACAGGCAAATATTTATGTCCTGTAGATAGTCATCAACAATAACCTGTAGCAGAATTTTCCAGGAATTTTGTCTTTTCTTTAAAACACTGGTTTATAGCCCATTACAATAAACAACTCACAGAAATGTCATTTTCTTTAAAACTCTGTATTCTAGCCCATTACATCTATCACTTTAGGGCTCAAGGAAATCTGTTTGCTTAATATTGTTTATTCAAGGGACATAATGAACTACATAATAATGCTTGCTGAATCAGGAATTTGCTTAAACAGATGCAGTTATTTAGTGCTGCAATACATAATGTATATATACATTATATGTAGATTAAAAAGACAAATAGTAGGTTTTGAAATTACTAAGTCAAAACCCAGATCTTAATCCCATTGCAGGAGTTGCCTCAAGGACAAAAACTGAAGCTGGGTAGTATTTTTTTTGTATTCCTGTCCTTTGTGTTAGTAAATTATTGTAAAGAGCAATTTTCATTGTTACTTGTTAAATTATCACTTTTATCCAGCAATTTAGTTGAAATGATTGCAAAAGATCAATATCCATGCATGTAAATATGCTGAAGAACACAAACATTTAATTGGGATGTACTTAGAGTTTCAGCACTGTGTAGCTGTACCCATAGGATTACCAGAGATTGTATATTGTCCTTAGTGTGTGAGCAAAATAATGTCCTTCAATGTAGTAACTCCCAAGTTTGACATGAATGATTAATATCTAGTTAGGAATATGTTATGTCTACTCAGCTGCAAGATGGATCAGTCTGTCCATCTGAAACTGACCAATATTCAGTGTTTGCAGAAAACCCAATTGCTGCTTTGCCACTATTGAGCCAAGAAGCATACATTAAGATGTCACATCCATCTAATAAAATCATCTGCTGTCATGAATGACTAAACTAATGTATATTGTTTTTGGCTTTTGCAATGTTTTTCTTATTTATTTATTCCACAATGCCATTCTAAATTTACAGAAGGTGCCAACATGACTGGCATTATGTGGCATGTGTGGTCAGTATCATTTGGCTATAAAAAACATTGGAGCCTGGTAGTCATTTCATTCTCGTATTGGGATAAAAAAAATGTTTCTGCAATTTATTTACACTTTGAATGGTTGGCTCTTGACCATTTGCTTAGAACTTTCATTTTTGTTCAGAATTTCTGTCTTGGTGCTTTTTGGGTTTGACCTTAGTTTTTCAAACTGTATTTTTGTTTATTCCCTCTCAAATATCCTGCTGGCTAAAAACAATATAGAGTGCTGTTGGTGGTGTACTGACATGGGGTGTGTTTTCATGGAACACCCTATATTTTCTTCATTTACAGTAAGTAGAACAAAAACTGAATTCCACAGGAGAGATGAACACCATTGTCCATCAGGTGCATACCATAATACATTGAAGACACCAATGAGTAAATTGGATGTTTTTGTGAGACAGCATTCCATAATAGGCAAAGACATGTAATAGTTTTACAAACGCAACATTGAATTTTTATAATGCAGTTATCCCCCTAAACAACAAATCTCAATCCAAATCCACATTTGTGGAATTGAGATGGAATGAGATATATGGAATACAGATTCACCACCTGGGTTCTCTGCAACAACTACAGGGCACAGTAACATCAACAAGAGTCATCATCCCTACAACTTCAAAACATACTTTTGAAAAAATCTGAAGATTATAAATAAGTTAAAAAACAATCGACAATAAAATATGTACAAGTTGGTTTCATATTAAGTTTAACACATTAAAAAAAACATTTTATAGACAAATCCTATTGTACATTAAACAGACAACTTTTTTGTCAGCAGTGTTTAAGGTTCAGCCCTACACCTTTGCCATGAGCCATCCATCTGCAATTGTCCCATATGTGCTGTCAAAGCACCTACAGAGTATCATTTCAGTTTATTTGAAATAATACATCTATGCATATCCTTCATTTAAATATGAAATTTATGGTGTCTATTTGGTTAATTTAAAAAGTATTTATTGTTAAAAGTAAAAAGTGATACATACAGAAGCATTCTTCCTGCACCACTTACACATGTGGATCATAGAAGCACTCACTCTTGTATCATGTTAGCTTCAGATGTAATTTAAAGGTTTTTGCAAATGTATTTTTCCAGCAAGTTCTAATTCAATTTCATAAATCAACTGTAAGTGGCTGGTGTCTTCAGAAAGATCTCATATGTCTGTAACTTAAACAAATGTGGTTTGTAAAGTATAAGCAAATTTAAAAGCAGTTTAGCAGATGAGGAGTGGACAAGTTAGCTCTTGATGAACAAAATGACAGTAGATTTTTGTTGCTCCTAAACTCTTAATCTGTAGTGAATTCATGGTTTTATGTGAGCAGTCTGCTTAATTAACTTTTTGTCTTATGCATTATGCATCAAGCTATTGGGTATTGACAGTCTTTTTTATGATATATTAGTGATAATTGAAGGTTTCCATTCCAAGATGGCCTAATTTAATTTAGGTTTGCAAGTACATGATCCAGTAATAAAGGTGTCTATACACCATCCATCTGTCCATTATACAACCTCCTATAACACAGGGTCACAGGGATCTGCTGGAGCCAATCCCAGCCAGCACAGGGCACAAGGCAGAAACAAACCCCGGGCAGGGAGCCAGC
>JANRMT010062831.1:4589821-4607245 GCA_026402145.1 Polypterus bichir lapradei
TTTTCTTTTTTTTCATTATGTAAAGCACTTTGAGCTACTTTTTGTTTGAAAATGTGCTATATAAATAAATGTTGTTGTTGCTGTAACAGGAGTTGACTGACATGTAAATAGAGACACACTTTTATTTAGAATGGGAACATATTTTATTAAGAATTTACTCTATCTATCTCCCTTACCCAGCCGGGACGCCTCCATGCTGAGAGGACCAGGACAGCAAGCGTGGCTAGTGCGTTATCTCCCCCGGGATGCTAGATGGCAACCCCCCTGGGTTGCAGTGGTGCCTCGGACTCCCACAGGGCTTCATGGGAGTTGGAGTTTGGTGCAGCCCTGTTGGGATTCGCAGGCACTGCCAGGGGGCGCTGCAGCTGGAGTTGCTGAGCCCTTATGGGCAGTCCTTCCGCCACACCAGGAAGTGCTGCCGGAAATGAAGTCATCAAGCACCTGGAGCACTTCTGGGTGTACTATAAAAGGAGCCAGCAGCCACTACTCCGTAGGCCAGAGTCAGGAGGAGGAGGACAAAGCTTACGGAGGAAGATTTGGAGGAAGAATAAGAGACATAAAAATATCTTGTGGAGTTGTGCTTGTGGGGACTGTGTTGTGCCTGTAGGAACGGGGAAGGTGTTGCCTTAAACATTTATTTGTTTTATCAGTGTCTGTCTGTGTCACGACGGCGCTCATATACTGTAGCACCTTTTTGTCACACTATCTATAATAAATATTTCATAAATATTTTAAGGCAGTTATTATTGGGCTAGTACATTTCTCCTTTTGACCACAGTGTAAAACTAAAGGCTGCTACCTAATAAAAATGAAAGACACAAACTTCCCCTTATATATTTTGGGGCTGTTCTACTTGATTGCGCATGCCTCCATTATATTATCTGCTCAGTCACTTACATGAACATCTTTTCCTAGTTAGCAAGTGAACAATTTAATTTATGAAATCTGATGTAGACACATTTGTACACAACTTACCCTTTATAAGCCACAATCATCTTGTAAATGTGTGCACATGAACCTTGAAACAACCATATATGAATCATGCAAATCATCCGTGTACAATTATAATGAACACATTTATCTGTAATGTAAGACAATGATGACAAGATATGAGAGGCAAAGACAAAGACTTTAAAGAATGAGAGACAGGATTTCTCATCTTTGAAGAAGAGGCACGCAAAGAACTTGTATTTGATGACCTAACCACAGGTATTATCAACATGCACAAACTTGCTGAATGGCAGCATGTTACTGTCACCATGAATGCAGTGAGCTCTACTGGCCACACCATGCCGGAAATAAATAATAATAATAGTAATTATGGTAATAAAAATAATAAGGAATGACTTCAAGGAAGAGGTGAAGAAGTAGATTACTCAACACAGGCAGAGTGTGATTAAAATAGGAAGGGGAAAAAGTACATCTGAGCTCTCGGATTTCGATCTGTGAATGACATCTGTAAGTGGAGATGCCTTATTATGCAGCATTATGCCAAATCACACAAATGTAGTAGATGAGAGTGCTGCAGAGGAATCAATTAAAACACTTAATGCATGCATTAGAGTGAATTAACCACACTAGTGCAATATATACAGTTCTTAGTAGGTAGGTAGGAAGGGGGTTCATCTGACTCATTATCAATAAGGTCATGGGTGGAAGATTATTATAATGTTACATGTTATGTAGCACAGCACATGCAATCACAATATTGTGGACCTTCGTTGGCTGTTAGGGTAACCTGACACATCCAGGCACTGCCAACTGCATTTGAGAAGCTCCATGGTGCACTTCACAACTGAGCGCAAAAGAGAATGTGAACAAGTATAACCCAATTTCAGGCAATCAGCCTTTCTAATATCAGGAGTAATTCAGCACATAGTTCAAAGAGGATGGCCAATGGAAGCCTAGGTTAGCTTATAATGCAGTCATTATTAAGGGTAAAAAATCCTGTTGGTCCCTAAAAGCTGGTACCCTTCATATATGACCATTTGCATAATCTTCATGCAGTGCTAAACATACCATGTTGCATCAAACCATTAGGCTATGAATGGGCTATAAAAAATTCTGTTTTCAGTTTTCAGTACAGTGAATCAGGGAGTCTTAATGCCGTCATTGACAACAAGAGATTTCATTGGTTTCCAGTCTTGAGAAGTGGCAACAGGTAGTCTATATAAACTAATGAAAATCCAAGTGAACCCTTCAGTGCAAATACACAGCACGGACACTCTTAAAAGACAACTAAAATAGTCTATACGTCTTACTTATTAGTTCTGAGGTTTAACACTTGCTGGATTGTTCTTCCCTCTTTTATCAAGCATTCTCCCTTGCTGTAAAGGCATTGATCTTTTTTATACTTTCTTTGCATTTATCCATCCATCCATTTTCCAACCCGCTATATCCTAACTACAGGGTCACGGGGGTCTGCTGGAGCCAATCCCAACCAACACAGGGCGCAAGGCAGAAAACAAACCCCGGGCAGGGCGCCAGCCCACCGCAGTTCTTTGCATTTATGCAAAATATCATTTTCCTTCTGTTAAAGGTAAAGGAGAACTAAACTAGTCAGTGACTACAATCATGTGTCCCAGCAGTACTACAGTGTAGATCTTTCATGTATTGTATATTACAGTGCATCCAAAAAGGTGAGTCTTCTTATTATTATAAACAAACATAAAGATTTACAATGTTCTTGTTTAAATATGAAATCTGAAATTAACCTAGCAGACAAAAAAAGTACAGATTACATTTTAGATCTGAACTAAATGCCACACTCCATTTTAGTTGATAAAGCGTAAAGTACTTCCTCATTACATTAAATAAGGGTGGGTTCACCACATCATCATAGCATACATAAAGAATACTACTTGAACTTCCACAAACATCATAAAATTCATGAGTCATTCATAGAGATTCATATCTGATAAGGAAAAGATCAATATGATTTTAGTATGACTCTGTTGGTTTGTTTGCGCACATATGGGTTTCACTTCACTACAACTCTGTTAGATTGCTGGTACACATCTTGGATTCAGCACAACTAGATCAATTTTCTGGTGCATTTTGGAATTTGGTGCATATATTGGTTTTAGTTCAGTACAGCTCTATTGTTTCATTGGAACATACACCTTTTGGTTAGTTTTGGTTAGTATTAGTTAGTTGGCCCATGCATTGGATTCAGCACAGCTCTATCAGTTTGCTGCTGTACGCACTGAATTAATGGTGCATGTGTTGGATTGCCAGAGCATATTGAGTTAATTTCAGGCACAACTCAATCGTTTTGCTGGTGCTTAAATTGGAAAGTAATTTTATGCAGGTGATCTTTAGACAGCCTAAATGTGTATAGACACAGTAAAGGAATAAAAATGTAGTATATATAAGGTAATTTAAAAATGTCCATGCAAATTAACTATGATTCATTTTAATCTCCCAATATTTAAACAGTTAATCAGAAGTTGCATATTAAATTCATTGCTTGATTGACAATGTTGCTCCTAGTCCACAGCTACATGGGAAATTATGTAAAACATAGAGCTGTGACAAGGCTGTTTTAAAATCAGTTGTTTTTATTTTGAAGAGGTTTTAATAAAATACATTTTCTTCCTCAGATGGTTATTTTTAAATAGATTATGCCATATGTGATTATCAGAGTTTAATGGTCACACCGAACACATCTTTTTAAATAGATGTGTTTTTAAAAATGCAAACTATAATTGTTGTAGCAATGTACAGAGACTTTGTACTGTATATTCAATCCCACCTCACTGGACTAGACTAGAGAGATTAGAGAGGTAGAGATAAGTAAGTACTGGTTGGAGACAAAGTGAGGTAAAAGGCGTACCAGTGTCCAATGATTTTCCAGAATCCAAGGAGCTTGACAGTAACTGGGAAGTAATTATTGTATGGTAGCTATGAAAGGAACCAACACAAAGCTTAGCCAGTGAGTTTCTTATATTGTCCTTCTGGTAAACAGTTAGGAGATCCAAAATTTAAGGAAGTAAGTGCAAAGCTGAGGAACACAACTAACACGGTGTTAGTCTCTGCAGTTCTGCCCTTGTAATGTGCCATTCCAGGCTAGACTGGGAAGATTATGTGTGGTTTCAACCTTAAGTTAGAAATGTATACTTTTAGATGTATAGACATTTGGGTACCTGAACAGGGTCGGATTTGGGATCCCAGATAGAATAGGGCACAAAACAGGAATAAACCCTTGACATGGTGACAGTCCATCACAGGGCGAACACACAGTGACACACACATCCCAACCGCACACTAGGGCCAATTTAGTATTGCCAATCCACCTAACCTGCAGGTCTTTGTACTTTGGGATGAACCCGGAGGAAACCCATGCAGACACAGGGAGAGGTGGCAAACTCCACACAGGAAGGACATTGTCTCCTTACAACGAAGCAGCAGCATTACTACTCCACCACCGTGCAGTCCATTATAATAATGGAGGACTTTAAATATTAAAGAGTACAGGAAGAGGATTTTATAGATACAGTCAGTGACTTTTTTTAACTCAATATGCTAAAAGACTTTAATTTTTATTCTGTAAAAACTCAGGATTGAAATTTGGGAGTAGAAGTACGTAAATATATTTTAATGTAGAATATATGCTCAATTTGTATTGCATTTTTGTGGCTATATGTCTCTATTCAGGATTTGCATTCTGCTCTGTTAACATTAAATCTTATTACTAGGATAATTTTTTTTTTTTTTTGTTTAACAATAAGTAATCAACTGTGTTTCATGTACGTTAAATAGTTTCATACTAGTTATTTTCTTTAAGTTTTAACCAAATCTGTATCTTTATAGGTACTTAAGTATAAGACACCCATAAAATATTTAGACAGGCAGTCATTAGTGTTATGTGAGGGTGATGCAACTTATGTCCTGTTTATGTTAAAGGGGTATCTTAGTAGTGTAAAGATAGGTTCTTACTGATAAGAAAATTATTGACCTCTCTAAGCAATAAAGCTAATAATAAGTTTGGGATGGATTTATGACATGTTTAAAAGAAGGGGTGATGATTTGCAAGCTATTTAGAGTGCACACTGTGTTAGCTGGGTGTTCAGGATTTTAATGTTAAAATTCTAGAGCAGTATTAATGATAATAAAGGCCTCCTTTTCTTAAATTAAATATCATGGCTTATTTTTCTCCCACATTCATAAACAAGTGTTACTGTGTTTGGCAATATTTCTATATTTTTAAAACTAAACATACATTCAAAACTTTATTAAGGCAAATTTTGAACAAATGTGGCAAAAGAGAGAAAAGTGGCCAAATATTTAAGTGCTGGAATGACTTAGAAGGTGAGGAGTAGATATTTGTATATTACATACAATGCAGGAGAAGTTCATACTAAATTTTTAAACAGTAGGGAGTTTAACAGAAGTCACAGTGGATAAATAGGAACCACAGATGGAAGTTGCAATACTAAAAATGGACCTAGGTAACATGTATAAGACTATTAATGTCAGGATTAACCATAAGACTTCTGAGGACTTGAGAACAACATTTTTAAAGCACAATAAATGTCAGTTAAAGAATACTATTACTGGAAAATGAAACAACTGATCTGTAATAGTTATTTTAGTAGTAGAATAGTCAAGAAAGAGGTACTGTATTAGGAAAAGTAAAGGTGCACTTATATACGTATAATAAAATTAAATTTATCCATCCATCCATTCATCCACCGCAGGGCACACACACCCACACACCAAGCACACACTAGGGACAATTTAGGATCACTGATGCACCTAACCTGCATGTCTTTAGACTGTGGGAGGAAACCGGAGCACCCAGAGGAAACCCACGCAGACACGGGGAGAACAAAAAACTCCACGCAGGGAGGACCTGGGGTGCTTACTGAGTTTCTTGACTCTTTCTTTTAGAAGTCACTGCACACAGGGCAAGTTTTTTGGTTACTGATTGAATATGAAAAATGTTCTCATCTGAACAACTGCAAGTCTTTTAAGGCTGTGTTCACATGGCAACATATGCATATCTTGAATGTGCCTTGCATGTGCAAAATGAGCAAAAACAATTTAGTCAGAGAGATGTGATATAATTGACAGATGCTGGTTGCTGCTTTTCATGTCCAAACATCTGCAAACTATTCAGCTCATGATGACAAGCAAGATAAAGAGAAAACAAGGAATCATAGCTGTGGACTCAAGAAAAGAATCAGGACTGGTAGGAGCAAAATGTTTGGATGGAAAACAAAGTTTACAAATGTACTAATCACTATTCTCTAAAGGCATTGGATCAGTGTCATATATGAGTGGAAAATTGGAAATTGAGCTGTAGTGTGAACATAGCCTTATTTTGCTTTCAAAAATCAAATGCAAGGTTGTATGTTTGTTCTACTATTGGGTTTCAGGCTCTTTTGGTTCAACAAAGCTCTAAACAACACAACATCTTTCATGAAAAGGAATAACAGGAAAAGGAAGAATACTAATCTAGACTTTAAACTTTGATCTCATCAACAGAGGTTACACCATCCATTTAAACTAGCTGCATTCATCTCTTCTGCCTCTTTGTGGAGAGCTGAAAGTTGACAACCCTCTCTCTTTGCGGTCAGAAGCAGTCCACTCTTTATGGAGCTAAAAGCTTACAAACTTTCTTTAGACTGGCAGCTACACTCCATAGAGGCTTAGAGTTGGACGCTCTGAATTAGCGCTAAGGTACACTCTGTCAAACTAAGATCTCTATAAATGACTGAGCCCTGTCTGAAAAGTCAGAAAAGCAGCATTACTTCAAGAAGCGGTGGCTCTGAGGCTAAGGATCTGTGCTGGTATCCAGAAAGTTGCCGGTTCGAATCCCTGTCACTGCCAAATGAGATCTTACACTGCTGGGCCCTTGAGCAAGACCCTTAACCTGTAATTGCTTCAGGGGTGCTGTACAATGGCTGACCCTGCGCTCTGACCCTAAGGGGTATGCGAAAACTAACAAGTTCCTAATACAAGTAATTGTATAAGGCGAAATAAATAATAAAGAAGGAAACTTCAGCACCTACACTCTTACGATAGAAATAGTAACACTTTCCACGCCACACAATGGACAAAAAAAAAAACATTTAGCAAAAACCAAGAGTGCATTCCAACACAAGAAGAGTCTTCCAGTTAAACCCTGAGTAACAACAAACATTTCCACACAGCACTGAACATCATCCTTGATGGCATGGAATTGTAAAACTGTTTATTTGTACCAAGATAAGATTAGTACTCTAAGTAGCCAGTAAATAGCCAGTCTGTTCTGTGTTAACATGTTTATCTGTCTCGACTGTCTGGTGTCCTGTCTTCAATGTTGATATATACTGTATCCAGTTATCATATTTCTATAAGCTTTGTGCTTATCAATAAATTGTATTATACTGTTTCTTAAAAGGAGTGTGTTTCACTTCCCTTGATATTCAAAATCTAAAAACCAGGAAATAAAGAGGCAGCCTTACCAAATTATTAAATTATTTAAATTATTCAGTTAATTACTGGCATTTTTTCTTCAACAGTTTCCTTCATGTAATAATTTTTAGTTGGTCCCTAGAGAAATAGTAAATGGAGGTTCTTCTGCATTCTGTTTTACTATTTAATCTCTTTTTATGTGCAGATTACCACTTTACTGACAGGGTAGAGCCTGTCAGTTCTCTTCTGGACTGTTTGCAGTACTACCAGGATATGTATATTTTTACTTTTTAATTTTCTAACCATGGTAAAGAATTTAGCCAGTACTTAAAATAGAGTTTTGAAATTGGGTGGAAATTTAACACAAGGGAGAATTTCAGACTCTGTGGGGGAAACAAAAGTATTTTGGGAGTGTATTTCAAAAACCCACAGTGTAAAAAGAACTTTGATAGTAATTTTTCAGGCATTCTTCAATGTCACAATTTATTCTGATGTTTAAAATTGCTTATAACATTTTGTACACATACATTTATCAGCCTGCCTTTCAAATAATTTGTAATTTTTACTTTTTTAAATGTAACAAAATATTTAATTAACTTTGCATGCAAATATTTTTACTCATTGTAACAAGAATGTAAGTTTAATGTCACTGTGCTCTGTACAAGAAATTATTTTATAAATTCATTCACATGTGCAGGCCAAAGTTAGCACACAGGGGCTGACAACATTTTAGAAACTACTAGCCTAGCATTTGAAGAATGAAGGGGACCACTGCGAAAATAGGCATTGTACTATTCCTGTATGTTAGAGATGAAATTGAATCCTTTCCTTTCCTTGTTTGGAAACCAAGGAAGGGCCTACGCGTGGAGAAGACAGTATATAAATACTTGGATAGCAACCAAACACTTCGAAGCCAACAGACAAATGAGTGATATCATCATTTGTCCCGAAAATCCTTTCAGCGCAGCGATGGAAAATGGCAGACTGTATAAATCAAGTTCCTACCTTGGTATAGTCTGCTATGGCTTCCTCTGTTTGTAATGCCGTGTAAATCGTCAGTAAAGAAAGCTAAGTTATTTCCTCTTATGTGATTTTTACCACCATATAACTATGGGAGAGGTATCGCCTTTTAATATCATATCTCTATATTTTTCGGTTACTTAAAACACCGCAATTATAAAATAACTTATTCCATTTAGGGAGCTATATCGACCCCTAAAGGAAACACTCATTTTAGCTAAAATGCCAGACTTCCCAAGGAAAAATTGTGTCAGTATAGTAATATAAAAAATTCTAGGGAATGCAAAATAAAATATGCTGTTTTTCCTCTAATAGTATAATTTTCGGCAGCTTTAAAACAGTTCTGTGGTCAACATAAAGTTTTAAGTGTGAATTGAAGAAATTTTAGATATGTATTTAAAATATAGTTAACATATTCTTAGCTTAGGTGGCACTGTAGTGCACAATAGATTAGCACTGTCATTTTATAGTTTCAGTGGGTTTAAATCCAGCACCCAATTGTTTGTGTGGAGTTTGCTGGTTCTCCCTCTGTTGCTGTGCGTTTCTTCGGGGTATTTCAGTTTTTTTCACACATTCTCAAAAACCTTGCAGGTTTGGATAAATGGGCCCAGTGAGAGTGTGGGTGTGTTTATGATTGGACCCTGTGATGGACTTGTACGTGTCCAGGTTCTTTTTCTGCAGTGTGCCTAGTACTGCCAATATAAGCCGTTGTGCTGTGCTCCTGTGAATTAGAGCAAGCAAATTTAAGAATGACTAAGAATCTTATTAGTTTGCCAGTGAACATATTTACTTCGAGATTACCAAGAACAATTGCCAATACCAAAGAAATTTCAAAGTAAAATAAAATAATTTTTCAACTGAAATGATCTCTTATTCAGAGTTAAATTGATGGCAGGCTTCGCTATGGGTTTATCTGCAGCCGATTTTCCTGAAAGTTGTCCTTGGGAACTGTTTATGTTATTGTTTAAATCACTGATTTTACTTTTCAAATAAGGCTTAAAGATAGTCAGTACACCATAAACAAGTCATGAATTAACAATGTTTAGTAAAACAAAGGAACAAAACTGAATATGAATTCACTAAACAGTCCAACTTATTTTCGTTCATTTTTTTCATTGAATTGATTGCAAGTGTATGCATCAGCCTGTTTTTAGCCTTCAGGCTAACAAAGTACTGTCAAATTTCTTGAAATGTGCAGTTTAAAAATAGGGCATTGCATGCTGCCCATGTCTTTGACTCCTGCTGTGCACTTGTACAGCTCCACTGAACAGCTGAATGGCAAATACAGCAGCTGCATCTTCTGATCAAGAGCAACTGCAACAATTATGTGACCTCCTATGCATGCAAGCTTAATGAAATGTAAACAATGAAATAAATAATTAATTTTTAAGTACCAAATTAGGCACAATTATAAAATAGGAACTTAAAAAAGACACTACGTATTCTTGCAAAACACAAGAGAGATTGCTTACCAGATAAATGTGTGTAGACAATGTGTGCATTAAAATTTTAAACTTGCAGGAATAACTAGATTTGTAAGGGTTACCCCCAATTTTGCTCCAGATTTCAAGCTCTGTGGGTCAACTCTTTATGTCTCTTTATGGTGGGTTTGCTTGATTTTCCTTGTTTGGAGATGTATAGTATGCTTTACATTTTTAATTCTTATATGGTTTTCCTAGGTGAAATAGCTCTCACTGATTCTTTACACAAATGTTTTTCAGAGGTTCTACTGGAAGATGAGAAGAAAATCTTCACTTGAAAATGTTCAAACTATAGAGCCTGATATACTTACATAGGTATTTATAACATTGCAGTTATAATATTTGGTGACTGCAACCATGAGACTTTCAAACAAACAATGACACATTTCTATCAGTTTGTGACCAGGTCCACTTAAGGAAATAACCATATGGACCTGCCGTATTTAAATGTTAAAGATGCCTTTAAGTGTAATCTACTTGCTCCTTTAGGCAAATCTGACCACAACGTGATTCATCTTAATCCCAGCTAAACACCTGTTATTAAAGAACAACCTCTTACCACCAGAATATTGAGGAAGTGAAACCTGGAGGCTGAAATAACTCTGACTGACTGCTTTTAAATGACAGACTGGGAAATGATGTGTGAGTCACATGGGAACAACATTTAGGGACTCGAGAACTGCATCACAGACTATATTAACTTCTGTGTCAACACAGTGGTACCCACAAAGACAGTGTGCTACTTTCCAAATAACAAGCCCTGGATTAATAAGGAGGTGAAAGGTTTCCTGAATAACGGAGAACATTCAAATCTGGTAACAAAGAGGCTCTGAAGGAGAAACAGCTTGTGATTAAAAAAAAAGCTGAGTGAAGAAAAGGAAGCTTACAAAGCTATAATAGAAAACAAACTCACTCCGAATAACATAGCTGGAATCAAGCAATTCATGGGTCAGGTGCTAGAAGGGGATGTAGACAAAGCTAATGTCCTGAACCAATTTTTAACAGATTTTCCCTCCCACTGCCACCTTCTTTTAATTGACCAGCCTCCCCACACTATCTCTTACTACATCAACAACTCCTACCACATCAACTGGAATGGCTAGTAACAACTCCACCCCTGACCATCAGGGTGGACTATTCATAGCTAAAGGCCAAGTAAGGAGACAACTGAGGAAGCTACACACAGGAAAAGCTGAGAGACCAGATGAAGTCAGACCTTGAGTTCTTAAGGCCAGAGCTGACTAACTTTGTGGTGTCCTCTGTCAACTGTTCAGTCTGTCCCAAAGGCTTCAGAAAGTGTCACTGCTGTAGAAAACATCCTGCACTGTTTCTGTTCCAAAGAAGGCAGACACCTCTTCATCTAATAACTATGTCTCATATCATGAAGTCCTGGACTTTATGTGTTCTCTTGTGGTAGACCACCTGGACCCACTGCAGTTAGCGTATTGGACAAAGATTGGAGTGGAGAATGCAAATTATTTGTCTGATCCACAAGGCTTCTTCTCACTTGGAAAAAAGTTGGCAGCACTGTGAGTGTTAATTTTTTTTTATTATTTCTTTAACTCCTTTAACACCATCCAGCTGTCCCTGTTAAGAGGTGAACTCAGAGATATGCTGTTGGATGAGCGTATGGTGTTCTGGATGATGGACTATCTGTCGAGCAGACTGCAGTTTGTGAGCCCCAAGAACTTGGATGTAAGTAACATTGGGGCACTATAACTATAAAAGCCAGATTTCCTTCCAGGGACAAATAAAGTTCTATCTATCTGTTCAAGCTGCTGCATGACATCCACACTACTAAATGAACTTGGCTTCATAAGTAATGGGTCTAACACTACCACCATGAAGCATAACTTACAGATGGTAACTGTAGTGTTTCATTCGATTTGTAGTTGTCCAACTGTATATATATACTGTCACAACATGTGTGCATGGGATATGGTTTACAGACTCAAATAGTGTTTTTCTTAGCCAGACCAGGGCTTGGTGCTGTCATCTGATCCTGTTTCCTCTTGTACCTCTGCAGACAATCTGAAGACCGTGCCTGTCAGTGACATCATCACTGGTCCACCTACTGATGACATCCCTTCCGATACCCAGACCGCATCTACCTGCCACATCAGTTCCTGTTCCGGCCTCCCTGACTCCACCTCTTCCTCTAATCCACTATATTTATAGCCCAGACTCATCCTGTTAATTAGTTCGGTTTTGAACTCCACCTTGTAAACACACATTTTCTTTATTTTCTGATTTTTTAGTAAACGGGTGGCCTTCCCCATACCTTTTTCTGTCTGCTGCCAATTTTTTACCACAATACACATAATATGAGAGGAAATCACAAAAATAGGTGAATACAACAAAACATGCCAAAAAATGCAAAGATGATTTTTGCGATTAGTAGGCCAAAACCCATACTTCCAAAAGTGTTCAGGAAGCAAACCTTTCTTTATTCAGTGTTTGACAGTACCACAGCTGCTACATGGGAATGGTTTCATGGGAATAGTATGGAGGCAAAGTGTGTATTATATCATAGTTTGCTCCAACCCTTTTGTCTATCAGTTTTTGTGTTTAGTTTGTGCATTATTCTAATATGTGTTGTTTCTCTCTAGACAGTATTAATGTTAGTATGTTTATTTAATCATAAATTTATATAACCCAGCCACAGGGGATACATAAACCAGTATGTTTTGTTGTGCTGGTCCAAAGCACGGATAAATGGGGAGGTTTACATCAGGAAAGGCATCTGGTGTAAAATTTTGCCAAATCAATATGCAGACAACAATACAAATTTCCATACCAGATCGGTTGAGCCCCGAGTTAACAACGACCGCCACCAGTACTGTTAGCCAACAGGGTCCTGGTGGAAACTGGGCTACTGTTGGCCAAAGAAGAAGAAGAAGAAAGAGAAGAAGAGGGGGGAGACGTGTCAGGAGGCAAGAGGATAGAAGGAAGGTAAAGAGAGTGGAACTAAAGGTTGGAACTTTGAATGTTGGCAGTATGACTGGTAAAGGGAGAGAGTTAGCCGATATGATGGAGAGAAGGAAAGTTGATATATTGTGTGTGCAAGAGACTAAATGGAATGGGAGTAAGGCCAGGTTGATCGGAGATGGATTCAGATTGTTCTGTCATGGTGTGGATGGGAGTAGAAATGGGGTAGGGGTTATTCTGAAGGAACAGTATGTCAAGAGTGTTTTGGAGGTGAAAATAGTGTGAGACAGAGTATGTGTGTGATGATGTTGTTAGTGCATACGCCCCGCAAGTTGGGTGTGCGATGGAGGAGAAAGAAGATTTTTGTAATGGACACTGTACCCAAGGGACAGATAGTGGTGATTGGAGCGAATTTCAATGGACATGTTGGTGAAGGGAACAGAGGAGACAAGGAGGTGATGGGTAGATATGGTGTCAAGAAGAGGAATGAAGAAGGTCAGATGATAGTGGATTTTGCCAAAAGGATGGACATGGCTGTGGTGAATACGTATTTTAAGAAGAGGGAGGAACATAGAGTTACGTGCAAAAGTGGAGGAAGATGAACACAGGTAGATTACACCCTATGCAGAAGAGTCAATCTGAAGGAGATTGAAGACTGCAAAGTGATGGCAGGGGAAAGTGTAGTTAAGCAGCATAGGATGGTGGTCTGTAGGATAACGTTAGAGATCAAGAAGAGAAAGAGAGTGAGGGCAGAGAGTCAAGGATCAAATGGTGGAATTTGAAAAAGGAAGACTAAAAGGTTGAGTTTAGGGAGAAGGTGAGACAGGCATTGGGTGGTAGTGAGGAGTTACCAGACAGTAGGGAAACTACAGCAGAAGTAGTAAGGGTGACAGCAAGAAGAGTTCATGGCGTGACATTTAGACAGAGGAAGGAGGAAAAGGAAACCTGGTGGGTGAATGGGGTAGTACAGGAGAGTATACAGAGGAAGAAGATGGAAAAGAAGAAGTGGGACAGTAAGAGAGATGCAGAAAGTAGACAAGAGTACAACGAGATATGGCACAAGGTGAAGAGAGAGGTGGCGAAGGCTAAAGAAAGGCGTATGATGAGTTGTATGAAAGGTTGAACATTAAGGAGGGAGAAAAGGACCTGTACCGATTGGTTAGACAGAGGGACCGAGCTGGGAAAGATGTGCAGTAGGTTAGGGTGATAAAGGATAAAGATGGAAACATACTCACAAGTGAGTAAAGAGGACCATACCTGTGGAAGCATGGAGGAGTTTAGGAGAGATGGCAGTGGAGTTTTTAACCAGATTGTTTAATGGAATCTTGGAAAGTGAGAGGATGCCTGAGGAGTGGAGAAGAAGTGCACTGGTGCAGATATTTAAGAATAAGGGGGATGTGCAGGACTGTAATAGCTACAGGGGGATAAAATTGATGAGCCACAGCATGAAATTATAGGAAAGAGTAGTGGAAGCTAGGTTAAGAAGTGAGGTGATGATTAGTGAGCAGCAGTATGGTTTCATGCCAAGAAAGAGCACCACAGATGCAATGTTTGCTCTGTGGATGTTGATGGAGAAGTACAGAGAAGGCCAGAAGGAGTTGCATTGCATCTTTGTGGACCTGGAGAAAGCATATGACAGGGTGCCTTGAGAGCAGCTGTGGTATTGTATGAAGAAGTCGGGAGTGGCAGGGAAATACGTAAAAGTTGTACAGGATATGTACGAGGGATGTGTGATAGTGGTAAGGTCTGTGGTAGGAGTGACGGATGCATTCAAGGTGGAGGTGGGATTACATCAGCGATCGGCTCTGAGCCCTTTCTTAATTTCCAATGGTGATGGACAGGTTGACAGACGAGATTAGACAGGAGTCCCCATGGATTATGACGTTTGCTGATGACATTGTGATCTGTAGCAATAGTAGGGAGCAGGTTGAGGAAACCCTAGAGAGGTGAAGATATGCTCTAGAGAGGAGAGGAATGAAGGTCAGTAGGAACAAGACAGAATACTTGGGATCAATAGTACAGAGTAATGGGGATTGTGGAAGAGTGGTGAAAAAGAGAGTGCAGGCAGGGTGGAATGGGTGGAGAAGAGTGTCAGGAGTAGTTTGTGACAGACTGTTATCAGCAAGAGTGAAAGGGAAGGCCTACGGGATGGTAGTGAGACCAGCTATTTTATATGGGTTGGAGACGGTGGCACTGACCAGAAAGCAGGAGACAGAGCTGGTGGTAGCAGAGCTAAAGATGCTAAGATTTGCACTGGGTGTGATGAGGATAGATAGGATTAGAAATAAGTATATTAGAGGGTCAGCTCAAGTTGGATGGTTGGGAGACAAAGTCAGAGAGGCGCAATTGCATTGGTTTGGACATGTGCAGAGGAAAGATGCTGAGTATAGTGGGAGAAGGATAATAAGGATAGAGCTGCCAAGGAAAGGGAAAAAGAGGAAGGCCTAAGAGAAGGTTCATGGATGTGGTTAGAGAGGACATGCAGGTGATGGGTGTAACAGAACAAGATGCCGAGGACAGAAAGATAAGGAAGAAGATGATCTCCTGTGGCAACCCCTAAAGGTAGCATCCAAAAGCAGAAGAAGAAGTGTGGCTTCTCTCTAGACAGTATTAACATTGGTAAGTTTGTTCAATCATAAATGTTTATAGCCTGCTTAGACTACTGCAGGTTTATGAGGAGCTGGAGGCCATTCTGAGAGTGTTATCCATAAAGAAGGAGATAAGCATGATCATGGCACCCATCCATCAAAGGGTTCACTTGACTACTTACCCACACTTATTCACACCACCACAGTTTACAGATTCCAATTAAGTAGTATGCTTGTCTTTGGGATGGTTTACATGGTCTAACAGTGTGACTGTGTTTGTGCGTTTTATCTTTGCTGCTGCTGGAAATGATTATATATAAAATGAAAAAAAAATTAAAAAGGGTGGTTGGAATCTTGCACAAATATGTTAATATGTAATTTTAAAGAAATGTAAAATTATTTCCTCAGTTCTATAGTACTGTGACCTTATTAATTGTATTGGCCCCTGCAACGGTGTAATAGAATATACTGGTTCAGAAAAATTGTGGAAGTTTGGAACTGAATAATTTTAAGGATTTCCTGTGTAACATTCATCCATCCATTTTCTAAACCCTCATTTTATCAGTGTTGGAGAAAAAAAAACTACTCTGTGGAAAGATTTCTATAAAATAACAGAAACAGTAGATTAATCTAACACATTTCTGTAATTCCAAACCTTGGACCTATTGAGATACTTTGTATCATGAACACTATGTTCCTTTTGGATGATAATTTGAGTATGTCTTTATTAATGTGTTGTATATTTTTTTTCTATTCTAATACATGGATGGGTGACTTCATGTGTTTATATTACAATGAGAGGGAGATAAACACACCATAAAATACAAGAGATGGGTTGAAAATAACAAAAAATGGTTTCAAATATTTCAACTCATACATTCTTGCAAAAAAATAAAGGGCAAATGCTACAGGCTGAATTCTAAATTGTTACTGATTAGACAATATGCCATAATGCCAGCACTATCAAGTAAGCTGCGTCGCCTAACAGAGCAGGAAGAAGAACATTCATTTTACTGACAGCAAACCCACTGTATTCTGAGTAGAAAAAATAAACAGCAATGTTGGCTGATAGGAGAATACCTGTTTCCTGGCATTATTTCAGTAATATCATAACAGTAATTTTAAAAGAGGACTAATTTGTTGATATGCACTCTGTGGTAAAATGTGTCTGTCACTACCAAGTAATTCTGAAGGAGGTAATATAAAGCTTTGAGTAGGACCTGAAAACTGGAATTGTTTTTATTTTGTCTTGTAACTTTGACATATTCCTAGATCTGCTGAATAAGGTAGTGATATATTGGTTAATGTCTTTGAGTGTGTCATTGACTATAACATCATCAGCAATGACAGCAGACATTAATATTGGAAAATGTAAAACATTTTCTTTCTGCCCACCTTTCAAAAAAGCATTATATTCAGAAATCTGTACAATAACAAAAATAAAAATTGGAAATTCACATATACTTTGAGATCTGAAGCCTGAACTAATTTTCTCCTCCTTCTCCTGATAAAGCTGAATAATACTTAAACTGTAAATAGTCTATTTACACCCTTCTTACACTCCATCCATCATACTATTACAATTCATCAGCTAAGTGCCCTTAGAAAATATAATTATACAGTTAGAAACACAAGCAGTGTAACTGTTGCATCTTTCTTAAGACTAAAACTCCACTATTATTCCACTAGTGCAGCCTAAGTATGATAGATTTTACAAAATAATTGATTATTTTTAGTTTTTAAGATGGTGATGCCAGTATTAAACATTTTGGTTGTCTTCCAGCTTGTTCTAGTTCTTCTCACAGTTGGTACCTTAAGCAGCCATGTCTCAACAAGAATTCTGAAGTGTACCTTTCTTTTCTTGGCATTCTAGGCTCAGCAGCTCTCTTACTGCTGTATGAACTTAAAACTCCTTTGTATTTATTTATTGAACTTCTTTGTACTTCTTTCTTTAACTGAACATGCAATATACAGTAAATGTCTTTAACCTATAGAGCTCAATAGAA
>JANRMT010062831.1:4622245-4656354 GCA_026402145.1 Polypterus bichir lapradei
TCTATTTCCGTGTGAACTGTTTTTCTTTGAAATTTTACTAAAACTTTTAAAATGAAGATATTTGGTCTGTGGAACTATTAGTAAACGCATCACACTGGTGCCAGAACTGTCCTATGAAACAAACTAAAACCTGCAGAACTTTAGTAGTTTGGGACAAACACAGCTACACTAGGGATGTAAATTTGGTTCAAGTTAAGCAATTGTGCATAGTTTTAGTATGTGTAACGTGATGAAAAGGAGAGAGAGGAATTACGAGTGAAACCTTTGGTGGGTTCCCAAATGGCACCAGTGCAGTCCACAATACCCACGTTTAACTTCAGAAATTCATCATGTTTAGATGCACACTGCTCAGAAAAATGTTTTTTATTCAAAGGGGATGTGTTAAATTTCTATCTTGGAGCATGGGGGACTAGGAGGGTGTACGAGGTCAGATAAGGCAGAAATGGACAAGGATAATTTGAGGATAAAGAGAACCTGAAATAAAAATATAGCTAATGTGTGACTGTGAACAATGCCTAGGCAAAAAATAAGAATATTCACTGGCTGAGGGATGAAGCAACCTGAAAAAAATGAATAAACTAAGACCACATGCCAGTTTACATTGAAAGAGAATGGAAGGGGATGTACATGCACCAGTGGGGAATGGAAATTTATCTAGGACTGAACTCATCTCAGTATTAGCAACTATGCCAAGTTCAAGTTCACAATCAGAATATCTTAGAAGAAAAAATTGGGTGTACCCATATACACAGACAAACAATAAATTATGACCACCAATCTCAGCTTGCAAAAAGTGCAAGCACCCTATATTATCACCACCTACATTCAAATCTGAAAATTAACGATTTCATTTACAAGAATGAGGACACCACACTTTTTATAAGAGCCAAAGAAAAAGACTCCATGCAACAAAAATTATTAGTATAGTGTGGCACATCACAGGTCAACAGGTAGGATTCTTGAATTAAACCTATATCCACTAATACACAATGCAAAAGGTCAAAGATACAAACTCATCTGTGACCCAGGTTTAAGACCCTGATGTTCCAGGAAACTACATTTGGTTTAGGCATAGACATCATAAGAGAGGAAAAAGACAGAAGGGAAAATACAGTGAATAATAAAGTAAGAACAGAATTAAGGCAGTGTGGAAGTTATAAAGCTTCTTGACCCACTGGACCAAAATCACTAAAGTCACAATCCCATCCAATACCCTTGACACAAGCCATGATTAACCACGTGGATAATCCAGAATTCCCAAACTGAAACAGGCTCCCTGAAAGTTACAAAAAGCACAAAATAATTAAACTAAGAACATTTAGGTGACCCAGGCAACCTGCCTCCTACCAATACATTTAGTAACAAGCCTAAATAAAAATTTCTAAGGAATAAAAAGTAAATAGTAACAGGGCAAAGACCAGGTAGAAGGAGCAGAATAATATATGTGACCCGACAGACCAGAATGCGGTTGAGCATGCAGAAGAGCCAAGGAGCCCAATAAAAATAAAGTTAACAATTTCTAATTTCAAATTAGTTAAGGAGCACCCAACCAAATCTACATTGAAAATAAGCAAAGAGCAATTATCATTAAAAGCAGACTGTTAAAGTAATGCATTTAACAAACTATTAATGGGTTCAGAAATAATGGCAGTGCAAGGCAGCAAGACCTGTGCTTATCACCATGCATAAAGACAGTGCAGTGAAGGCGCTGCAGGAATAAAGGCCAAAGACACTAAGAAGGTCACAAGAAGAAATTACCAGCTGTCATAAAATCACCCAGTACCCTCAAAGCTTTCTCAAGAGAGTCAAAAGTACAGTGAGTGGAACCAAAGCTCAATTTCAGCTTAGACAGATAGATAGAACTTTGCATGTCCCAAAGGGGAAATCTGGGTTTTAAAGAAGCACTTAAAATACAATTAATGAATTAATATATATGCACATACTGTAGTCTGAACACACATCAGAATGACTAAAAATAGAAAAAAGGCAATTAAAAAGAAAGAAAAACTTCTGTCCTGACAGTCACAGACACAGTGGGGCATTATGCATGCATATTGCTGTTGGTATAAGGGAGCTCCAGTAGCATTTCTTGACACACTTCTGCTGAAAAATTTGTTGGCTTAGTGTTAGTGTGTCAAAGAGAGGATGTGCAGCATTGTTCATAATGGCACTGTTTTTTTTTAATTCTCTCCTTTGCTGCTAACTACAGGGGTGTGTAGAATGCATGCCCTTTTAATTAGCTTGTTGATTCAGTGGGCCTCTCTTGAAGTGATGTTACCACCCCAGCACACAACAGTGTAGCCTTTGCAGAGTTGTAGAAGCCACATTAAAGAATGCAGTCCCCTATGAATCAAAGAACCTGCTCTGTTCTTTCTTATATACCTCCTCTGTGTTACGACACCAGTCCAACCTGTCATTAATATGGACCCCCAAGTACTTGTAAGAGTGGACCACCTCTGCATCTACTCCCTGAAAAGTAACTAGACACAGTGGGGTACAGTATAAAAGACTGAAGCCCTACATCTTTGGCTTTGTATATGAATAGAACAAACTTTTTCCGACATTGCTCTGTAAAGGAACTGGAAAAAGAAATTAATTGTAGTGATTATACTTGGAGGCAGCAGGCCTCCTTGAAAATATGCTGTAGATCAGAAAAATTCAAGAATTTAATAATAAGAGGGTGAGAACTAGTGGTATCCATTCACCTCATGTACACACAAAGCCCCTGCATTATCTTATGATTGAAATTAAGAAACCAACTGGACTACAGTTGAGAGAGAAAGAGGATCAGATTGTCCTTTTCAATGTCTTTCTTCAGACTCACAAGTCTTAAATTATCTCGCAAGTGAAGTCTTCTTGGTCAACCAGCTTCATCTTTATGGATGCGACTTTGTGACACAGCACCCTTATGTAAGCAACATAGCAAGACACTTGGTTGTATTTAAAGTAGTTTATAATCCAAAAGGAGATTTCTCATAACATCCCGATAGGACTCACCACCATCTCTACGTTCTGTACTTGAATTCTGTAATTTCATGTAGTGAGTTAAAGGCAGAGGAATGAGATCTCTTGTCTTTTAAACACATCTCTATGAAGACAATAGAGAGAGAGAGAGAAGTAACTGCTTTTTAACATATTTTGAAATAATCAGTATTTAGACAAAAAATGACAAAGGATGAGTACTCTGTTTGGAGTGGTGAGACAAGATCAAGTTTTAGCACCATGGAGCACCACGTGACTCCCCCAGTATTTGAGATTTAAATATGATCAGGGTTCAGAAGTTAACCTATAGGGAGAGCTATAGAAAAGAGTGGATAGGTTTAAATAACTAGGATCAGTGGTGGCCCAAGATGGAGAAATGGATGCAGAGATAACTCACAGAGTGGATGGATAATTGGAAGAATGTACCAGGAGTATTGTTTAATTGAAGAATTAAGAGGAAAATTAAAAGTAAAGTTGTAAGATGGTGTTGAGACCAGCAATGATGTATGAAGCTGAGACATTGGCAATAAAAGGAGAGCAAGGGAAGAAGTTGGGTGTAGCAGAAATGAGAATCTTGGGACGGAAGTGTGGATTTACAAAGAAGGAAAAATAAGAAGTGAGACAATCAGAGGTACAATAAAAGTAGGAGAGATTTCTAAGAGTACAGGATAGTAGGTTGAAGTGATATGGACATGTGATAAGGAGAGACAATGAATATGTGGGTCAAAGACTGATGGAAATGGATGTACAGGGGAAAAGAAAGCATGGGTGACCGAAGCAGAGTTGGATGGATCAAATAAAAGAAGATTAGACAAAAATGGGTCTGACCGGGGAGAAGGTGCACAACAGAGCTTTATAAAGAGGGTTTATCAGGCACATCAAACCCACATACATGTGAAGAAGAAATAATGAGGAAAACGAAAAAAATGATCAAAATGTTTTTGAAGATGAGTTCAGTGAGACTTACCTTTGACACACTGACTCATGTGTGTATTCCAATCACATATTCAAGAGATGGAAATGGAGAACATCTCAATCGTGGTAATGAAGAAAACTTTGAGCAGAGAATCACACCATGTTTTTTTAAATGCAAGAACAAAAACTTCATGTCCGTTAAAGTCAAGGGACTATTGGCACAAAAGCACAAGGATGGACTTTGTTAAGTGTTTGGCCACTTCAGCACTCAAGTACATGGTCTGTGTAATTCATGCCAGAATATTTGGCACCCATGGAGGAGTTCTCTTCTTTCATGTGGATGGATCTGAGTCAGGTTATTAGTCTGAAGAAATTTAAAGGAATACACAGAAAGGTGTAACTGGAACAATGATGGAGATGTCAGTGATCTATAAGCCCAACAAAAGTGGGCCAAACAAGGTTCGAAAGTACTGAGTTTTATTTAGAGCTGCTAATGATTACACCATTTTTCTTTGCTATTCCCTTTCATAATGTAAATGTAGAGAAAGCTTTTTCATTGAATAGCAAAACCAGAGGAAAAAGAAAAGCAATCACTTGACTGTTGAATCAGTCAAGTGTTTTCTGTGTATGCAATACAATTTTAAACACATCTTGCAAAGACCTTCATGCCTACTTGATTGGCAATCAAGGACAGCTGGGAAAGATTCAATTTTCAGGAAAGTATACCTGGGCAAATCTGAAGGACTGAAAAGTGTCAACCGAAGATAAGTGGATTTTTTATAGCAACTGATTGTTTATTGTATTGTATTTTATGGCCATTAAAAGAAACAGTGCCATGTAATAGGTGGTAAAAGAAACTTTTTTATTAGATTTATTGATATTATTTATAAGGGTTATGTAAACAATTAAACTGAAATCAAGACGATTGTTCAGCCATTTAAGCTATTAAGATATTTTCAGTTAGTCTTGTTAAAAACATTAACATTGTTTCATGGTATTGGAGACATTTGCCAACTTTCTATTACACACCCACCCACATGCAGTCAGGTCCATAAGTATTTGGACAGTGACAGGTTTCATAATTTTGGCTATGTACATCACCACAATGGATCTGAAACAAAACAATCAAGATGTGATTGAAGTATAGACTTTCAGCTTTAATTCAAGGGGTTTAACAAAAATATTTTATGAGCTGTTCAGAAAAGACAGATATTTTTATACATGGTCCACCTATTTTCAGGAACTTAAAAGTATTTGGACAAACTAACATAATCATAAATATAACGATCATTTTCAATATCTGGATGAAAATCCTGTACAGTCAATGACTGCCTGAAGTCTGGAACCCATGGCCATCTCCAAGTGCTCGGTTTAGACCCAAGTGATACTTTGCCAGGCCTTTACTGCAGCTGTCTTCATTTGCCGTTTGTTTTACCATTAGTTTTGTCTTTAGTAAGTGAAATGCATGCCCAGTTGGGTTGAGATCAATGGATTAACTTGGCCACTGAAGATAATTCCACAACTTTGTGTTGAAAAGCACTTGGTTTGCTTTCGCAGTATGTTTGGGCTCATTGTCCATCTGTACTGTGAAGCGCCATCCTATCAGTTTTGCAGCGTTTGTCTGAATCTGCGAAGACAGTATAGCCCTATACAGTTCAAAATCCATCCTGCTACTACTGCCAGTAGGCATATCAATAAACACTAGTGACTGACTTCTATTCACAGCCATGTAAGATTATACCATAAAACTGCCTCCACTGTGCTTCACAGATGATGTGGCATTCATCAGGCCATGAGCGATTTCTTCTATTCTCCATAGTCTTCCCTTTCCATCATTCTGGTATATACTGATCTTAGGTTCCTTTGTCCAAAGAAAATTGTTCCAGAACTGGACAGGCTTTTAAAAAATGTTTTCTGGCAAAGTCTAATCTGTCTTTTATATGGTTGATGTTTACCAGTGGTTTGCATCTTGTGGTAAATACATTGAGTTTACTTTCATGAAATCATCTCTTGATTGTAGACTTTGGCAATGATAGGTCCATCTCCTGGAAAGCATTCTTGCCTTGGCTAAATGTTGTGAAGATTGTTTCTTCAACAATCATTGAGAACAGTTGTGTTCTGTGGTTTTCCAGACCTTCTGATGTTGCTGAGTGAGTTCCTTCTTTTAAAGAATGTACCAAATGGTTGATTTGACCACTCCTTGTGTTTCTGCTATCTTTCTAAAGGGTTTGTTTTGTTTTCTCAACCTAATATTGTACTGTTTTTACTTTCATGGACAGCCCTTTGAACATCAGATTGAGAGTTCACAGTAAAAACTTCCAAATGCAAATTCCACACTTGGAATCAATTCCAGAGCCTTTTCCTGCTTAATAATTAGTGAAATAATGAGGGAACTGCTGACACCTGGCTATGGAACAGCTTGTCAGTTAAATGCCCAAACAATTTTGAGCCCCTGGAAATGGGGGGAGCTATGCCAAAAACTGGCTGTTATTTCTAAATGGCTTATATGATATTTTTAGTAAACCACTTAAATTAAAGCTACTCTACTACTCTACTCTTCAGTTACATAATAATTGCTTGATTTCAAATCAATGATGCTGGCATACAGAGCCAAAGTTATGAAAATTGTGTCACTGTGCAAATACTTATGACCTAACTGTAAATACACTTTGCTACTGTGCCTGGTTCATGTTGCCTGTTGTCCCAGTTGTCTTCTTTTTTGATAATTAAAATTTGGTCACTCTAACATAAGTGTTATTCACTGAGTTTATCATTTGGTTAAAATCTTAACTAAATGAATGTGTCATGCATGCGCAACACATTATAATCTCCAAACTGTTGGATTTGCCTTTTTTGAGATGCATTTTCTTTTGCATCTTTTGTTGTTGTTTTATAAATGCATGATTGTGTGCCTGTTATACGTTTTATTTTATACTTGGTGTGCATCCAGAAAATACTCTGGATGTGCCAGTAATGTAATTTGGATCCACTGTCTTTCTAAAAAGTTTTTGTCATGTAAGGCATGATAAATAGTAAATGCTAGCGAAGTCTAAAATCACTTGCAACTAGTAATCTGGATATATTATTCTAATTAAAAATCACCTGTAATCATAGCAAATAGTCATCAAATTAAGTCACTTCTGAAGAATGGCTTAAGCAAAGTTAGGAAAAGCGACACAGAAAAAACAATTAAAATTCATTGTATTCATTGTATGGAAGACTTTGCTTGGATACTTCAGTTTCTTTATAGCTCACAGAAGGATACATGTTTAATTCATGGGACTTTATATTGGCCTGATATGAGTTTCTTAATGGCTGGTTTACATGTTTACAAACTACATTTTTAGTTTTTTTTTACACAAAGTAATGTTATCTTGACACTGAGTAAAAATACCAGATTTATTCCATTTAGTGCCACATCTGATACAGTAACATAGTGATAATCTCAGAGATCTCAACACATGAATTTTATTGTTACATTAGAAAAAAGGCATGTGGTGATTGACCCAAAATTCCATGTTTAATCTGACAACTGTTAAAGCAAAAAAATGATCATTTGTATCCTAGGGAAAGATGCAATTGGAAATACAATAATAACTGATATTTCCTTGTGGTATCATTTTCATTACTGTGACTAAGTGGAGTCTGATTACTAACAGCAAATTGAATCTTCCAAACGCCAACTGCGTATTTTATTAAGGTTCATACGCACATAGAGAAATAATAGGATAAATCCCTGAGATGCCTTTTGCTATTCAAAGTGGTAAGTGAATATAATATTACAAGAGAAGACATTTTTTTTACATTTTTAATAATGTACAGGTATCATGGAATTTTATCTGAGTATGCAGTAGAATATTATGATTACAGCACATCTGCAGAAAAATATTTATATAACTTTTTGATATATTTGTATAATAGAAAGGCATGTTAGCTATTAACAGTAGTGTGAATATAATATATACACAATAATATAAGTTCATGGAAGGTGCAAAGTATAAATTGCAGTACCCTGTAAATCTTACGCTCTTTGAGTTTAATGATTAAACTCCCATTTCCTCTGTCATCAATGTGTTTAAGGTATCCATGCAAGCTTTAGGTTTAAACTTTAAAATGGTTATGAAATCATGAAATCTATTCATAAAAGGCCTTTGCAAAAAAAAAAAAAAGACAAAAAAACCCAGATATATTCACGTGTACGTTGGGTCTTGAAACACGAAAAATCAATCATAAATCAGACCCCGACTTATACACCCATTCAGAAATATGACACTTAAATTTTATTTTAATTTTTTTACATCTTCCTGCTTCCTCCAATCACGCACCAGTTTCTCAAATACAGTACATCGTATTTTGTTGCAACAGTGGAGTTACCAATTTCTTTCACCACTTCAACAACATTTAATTTAAAACCAGCCTCATATTTTCTTCTAATCGAACGCTCCATTGTAGATAAGGGATGCTCTTATGATAAAGATTATGAGGTTGTGAGATACAACAAACACAAAACAGTTTAAACGTTTCTTCAGAATAGTTCAGGTATTACCGTGTGGTCACATAGGTACAATACATAGAAAAAAAGGTAGTGTGCTCTGTGGATACTCTCTCAGGTGGGCGTTAGCATATCATAATCTCTTGGACCAATAGCGTGAGTTTTCCGCATTCAACTTATACAAACAACATTATATGGTAAAATCAAGCCTTGACTTATCAACGAGTAGTAATTATATTTGTTCTGACATTGGACATGAACTTGCTGTACTTGTATCAAAGTACAACTATGTAGCAGCTTATTGTATAACCTAATGTTGTTTCTCTCTATCCAAAAAACTGCATACTTTCTGTAAACAGAATGCTAAACTGAAAATTTGGCATTATTACAATACAATACAATACAATACAGTTTATTTTTGTATAGCCCAAAATCACACAGGAAGTGCCGCAATGGGCTTTAACAGGCCCTGCCTCTTGACAGCCCCCCAGCCTTGACTCTCTGAGAAGACAAGGAAAAACTCCCAAAAAAAACCTTGTAGGGAAAAATGGAAGAAACCTTGGGAAAGGCAGTTCAAAGAGAGACCCCTTTCCAGGTAGGTTGGGCGTGCAGTGGGTGTCAAAAGAAGGGGGTCAATACAATACAATACACAGAACATAAATCCGTTATACAGCATAATAATACAAATTTTAGAAGCACGGAGCAGAATTTAACTGTAGATGATATCCCATAATAAGATTTGGATATTTTTAGAGTCCTGGAGACCTCATCCATCAAGCTGCCTCCCCATTTGGCCATCCCACGGCTGAAACGTTGCTCAGCCAGCCAATCCAATGAAAGGACCCCTTTTTCCCATGATTCCTGTGATCCTCCATCAGGGATGACTTTACCATAGGCAGGCAACAACTTGGCAGGAGGGTCGTGGCACCAATTGCCACATTTGAGTACCGCAATTATTACTTATGAGGAGCTGAGATTGAGAGCCTAGCCCAGCCCTTATACAATACAATACAATTTATTTTTGTATAGCCCAAAATCACACAAGGAGTGCCGCAATGGGCTTTAACAGCCTCTGCCTCTTGACAGCCCCCCAGCCTTGACTCTCTAAGAAGACAAGGAACAACTCCCAAAAAATCCCAGTAGGGAAAAAATGGAAGAAACCTCGGGAAAGGCAGTTCAAAGAGAGACCCCTTTCCAGGTAGGTTGGGCATGCAGTGGGTGTCAAAAAGAAGGGGGTCAATACAATACAATACATAGAACAGAACAAATCCTCAATACAGTATAAAAATAAAATTTTAGAAGTACGGAGCAGAATTTAACAATGGATGACTTCATATAATATGATTTGGATTTGTTTATAGTCCTGGAGACCTCATCCATCAAGCTGCCTCCCCCATTTGGCCATTCCACTGCTGAAACAGTGCTGGGCCAGCCAATCTGATGAAAGGACCTCTCTTTCCCATGATTCCAGCGATCCTCCATCAGGGATGACTTTACCATAAGCAGGCACAACAACTTGGCAGGTGGGCCATGGCACCAAGTGCTACATTTATCACTTATCAGTTGGCTAGTTTACATACTTGTGTTCATTTGGGTTTTTCTGATACTCTCTTATCCTTAAACTTTTTAAATATAGGCATACAAAGTATATTGGTATCACTGAGTTGGCCCAGTGAGTGTGAACGTTTATTAGAATGTGCCCATAATACTACAGAATAGCTCAAACTCCCTGCAGATTGGTACTGGCTAAAGTAGGTGCCAAAAATGAATAACTAAAAGTTTATAGTTACGTCTTTCAAAATTAATTTATTATGCATTCACAGCAAACACCATCAGAGGTATCATATTCAATATACATAATATTGAGACTTCTTTTCACAGCTAAAATTGCAAAAACAAGATGCAAAAAATCAATGAGGAAAATAAAGTTAAAATAAATAAAGGTTCTTGCAAAATCCAAATATCTATTATCTTCTCATATTATATCTCCATAATACATTACAGTGTATGAAAACATTAACTGTGAACTTTGCAAACGTGTTTCACTATGTTCAACATTAGCTGTAGCATTAAAACAATTGTACTGTAATACTTGGTAATTTTTTCCAGGTATCCATTTCTCTGTGTAACTAAAAACCTTCTAACATTTGTATGAAATTTGCCCTAAATAGGTTTTCAACCATGTACTTATTTTCTTGTTGAAGAATTTATTTTAAAGTAACAGCTGGTATCCACTGTACTAATTCCCTTTATAATTTTAAACACTTCTATCATGTCACCTTCTAATCTCTGTTTGCTAAAAAAAAGGTTTGACTCCTTTATTCTCTCTCCTCATAGCTCATACCCATCAGTTTTGAAATCAGCCTAGTTGTTCTTCAGGAGGACAGGAGGACTTAGTATAACATTAAAACCTCAGTAACTTGCACAATATTCTCTACACATTGTGATATATAACCTAACATTTAATTAGTCTTCTTGATTGCTTTTTGATATAGTCAGTGATGAGTCCTTTATGACTTCTGGATCCATCGTATGATGCATACTTTCAACTTTCAAAATTTCCACTGTAAGCTCTAACATTTCTACTTCCTATGATTAATATAAAAAAATCCTGGAAAGGAAAAGCAGGGCGACGAGATGTGATCTCGGAAGTTATCGGAAGACACTTAAAAGACCCACGAGACAAAAGAGACTGGCCATGGAGTGTCAAATGTTCAAGTAAAACTTTTGTGACACTTTATTACGTCAGTCGCTACAGTATCAAAAAAAAAGATAGTAAAGATTGCATTAGCTTAAACAAAAGGTAATTAATCATCAGAACCAGGTGTAATTAAAAAAATAGCAGGACAAATCATGATTAGAATTAAAAGGCGAAGAGCAGAAAACAAAGTTTTTTGCCTTTGCATCATTCAATGCACAAAACATGGATTTACACAATAATGGACCATATGCTATGAGAATCTGTGGTCCCACAACAGTTAAAGCAACGACAAGTTTAATTTCAAAGAATACACAATTTGGTCAGGTGTATATTTATGATCATGGAGAAGCGATGCAAATTTTAACAGGCGACAAGAAAGGTAATGTATATATTCCGCGAATAACATTAGACACCAAAGGAGATCGTGATATGCTATTCATATTAAAATGTTTACAGTTTACCGTGAGAATAGCTTTTGCTATGACAATTAACCAATCACAGGGACAAACATTAGAAAAAGTCAGATTATTTATTAGAGAAACAGAAACAATATTCACTCAAAGGTGGTTATACGTTGCGTTGTCACAATATGTCTCCAAAAACTGAATCAAAATTCTATGCGATCTTGAAGAAAAGGTAATTCTAAATATTGTTTTTAATGAAGCTTTAGAGTAAAAGTGCAAATAATGAAATTAAAACAATTCCAAAAAAAAAAAAAGCTTTTAAAATTGTATATCCGATTAACCAAACACTGGGGTTGGCGAGCGAAGCGAGCAGGGGGAAGAGCCCCTTAGTCTACCTTAAATTAAATTTAATCTGACACAAATCTGCCAATGACTATATGATATGCAAAACCATCACCTCAAGAAAGATGTTTTTCTGAAGGCAGAAGCAACACAATACAGTCACTAACACAAGTCAAAAGACAACTTAATGGAGAGAGAGAATTTAACAAATCACTTGTGTAATAAATGAGTGTGAAGGAGAGGCTTATAAATAGCTTATTACTTCAAAGCTAAATATACCTAACCCTTTCCACCTATCATCTGCAGACTTAACCAGCTTGCAGCTAATGCTCCTATCTAAAATGTTTATGTGTATTAAAATGTGCATCAGATCCAACATTGAACCCAATGGGACACCCCTTTAAACATCACCTAATTTAAAGATGTATCCCTCACCATAACCCTTTGCTACCTATTTTTGAGCTACTTTTGTACCCACATACACAAAAAGCCTTGAATTTCCACTTCTTTTACTTTGACAACTGATTACTTTCATGTGGTACTTTATCAAAACTAATCTAAAAATTAAGTTAAATAATTTCATATGAAGCTCTTATTATTTGCTTTTTCATAGAATTCCATCATGTTTGTGAGACACAATCATCCCCATTTGTTCCCCATGCTGTTTGCTATTATACCTGTTCGTGACATTATTTCTTGATCTTTTGTTTAGTAATTGCTTCCATTAATTTATCTATGATGCATGCTAAACTGACCTGACCATAATTACCTGAATAAGCCTGATGACCCATTTTATACAACATGAAAATATTTTCCAAATTCGAGTCTTCAGGAATTTCTCATGTACATCAAGGGTTTACTGCATATGTACTCACTAACTTCCTTCAGCACTCAATGATAAATGTACATACTCCTGGGGCCTCATGTATAAACAGTGTGTACGCACAAAAATATTGTGCACGAACGTTTCCACGTTTAAATCACGATGTATAAAACCTAAACTTGTCGTAAAGCCATGCACATTTCCATGGTAGCTTATACCCTGGCATAGACAAGTTCTGCACTCGGTTTTGCAGACTGGCGGCACCCAGCATCAAAGCAGTGCTACTGTTCCTCTGTGGTTTCCCTTTGTTTTTTAGATCCAAATCCCTGATGCGGCTTTATAAATACACTGAAATTAACCGCATATTGTTTATTAGTTTAATGCATCTGATTGTAATTAACCTGCAACAATTGTGAGACATGCCTGGACACCATCAGACTAAGGCCACATCTTTATAAAACACACACGTTTATTAATCACCAAACAACACAGTCCTGCACAGCACACAGTGCTCCCAGCACTAATCACCCTTAATTCGGGCCTCTCTTTAAATGTCCGTGGGCCGCCTTTCCTCTCTCCACGGAGCTTCGTCCTGCTCCCACACCTGACTCTACTGTAGCTCCCAGACTGTAGGGAGGCGGCCCCTTTTATTCCCACCCAGATGTGCTCCAGGTGCTCCATCTGACGACACTTCCTGGTGTGGCGGAAATGTCAGGAGAGCACTCAGAAGCACTCCGGGCTTCCCTGGAAGGATCATCCTCCATGTTCCCAGGTGTGGCAGAAGCAGATGTTTCCCGGGCCCTCTGAGACTCTGGGCGCCCCCTGGCAGTGGCCACGGGCCCCAATGGGCTTGAGCCTCCTTGCTCCTCTCCCGTGGTCCTCTCCTGATCCAGGGCGGTTGCCCCTTCATGGCTCGGAGGACATACACGCCACTTCCCGGTCCTTCCAGGCGTCCCGGCTGGGTCTGGCCCCCAGCTTGTGACACAATATAATGGTCCATAGAATGGTCAAACTATTTTAAATACAATAGCTGCTTTAGCGTTGTTACTCTCACTGCACCTTTTTCTTCTTCTTCTTTCAGCTGCTCCCTTTAGGGTTTGCCACAGCGGATCATCTTTGTCCATATTACTCTCACTGTTCCACTCAGAGTATTTATATCACTGTATCTGACTGGGGAATCACAGCTGTACAGCAGCTGATTAGAAAGAGAATTATCGGCATACAGCATCTAGCACATGCTGTCTCAGCCATGCTGTCTATTGAACTGCTCTCATACGGCAAACGCTTCAGAGCCATTCCTGTACGGACCTCGCGGTTCAGAAACAGTTTCATCCCAAGAACTATAAATGCACACAATCAGTCCATCAAGTGCTCATTGTAGAACTATTTGTACTTATAAGTACAATTACCTCACTGTAAACTTACGATACAGTTATAATATTGCACAACCTGAGCCACTTTATAAAGCGCGTATTTACATATGATGACGATATAAATTTTAAAATGAAATGCAGCAAAATATGTTTATTATATTATACAGATAAGACTTTAACTTGATTTAAATAATCTATATTGTTAATAAATAAACATGTGAGGACAAGGTGTCGCAGCGCTAGGAAGCAGCTGGTGCTCCGCTCACGGATAGTTCCTGCCGCGCGCTGTATTCTTGATGGGACTGGTGTGACACTAGATGGATAGAATAATTTAACATTTACTGCGAAGATATTTCAATGTTCCTTAAAAGTTTTGAAGAATCGGCGTTCTAAGCTTACAGATGGTTTAACGTTTTTCACAGAGCTTATTGTGCGGCAATTGGGTATTTGGAGAAAGAAAAGTAAGGACAGGAATTGGGGGTTAGTACGTTTGAAAGAGACAGTACTGCTGCAATAAATTATTTCATAGATGGTCGCGCACGGCGCAGCAAGCATCTTGCATGAGGCATGAACAATCACTGCGCCACCGTGTTCCCATGTTTAATAACATGCTTTAACCCATATCATCATGTAAATGATATCAAGTATACATCTCAGTATTTTAATACTGTAATATCACGAATGTAATGGATTCTGTGTCTTGTTGGAGGAAGAAAAAGCGTGTTTAAGAAGTACGTAGTGATTCACACACATACAGCACATAGTAGATCAAATACAAAACAAAGCATTTAACATGCTACTTTAGTTATGATGGGATTTGAGAAGCTAGTAAATTAAACAATTTTAAGATAAAGTTTATAATGTTCTACTTTAATGACAAAATAAACTATGTGATTAAAGTGGAAATTTCGAGATTAAACTTGACATTTCGTACTTTTTCCCACTGTGTGCCTATTTTTTTTCTCTGTACCCTAATTAGCTTTCATATGACACTCAGAAGGTGGGCTACGACTCACCTTTTCACGGTGACTTTGATATCTGACAACTTCTTTTTTATTTCGGGCACTGTGCAACTTTGTGATTTTGAGCTTTCGAGTTTCTCCAACACTCTATGTCACTCGATCAACTTCTTTTTGTTGTTTATACCACTGTTTAAACCAACAAATAGTACGTTTTTCCTTGCCTCCACTTGGTATTCGCTGAAATTATTCTATTTACCCCCGTGCTTTTGCCATTGCCTTTTCACAGAACGCTGAGCTTAAGGGTTATTTTTATTGATTTGCATATTCAAAGAGGCATAATTCTGGGAGGAGTTTGGGAGTGGCAGCAGGCGCATGCACATGCGTTACTTTTCTCACTGACTGGGATTTATGTAGCAGAAGAACGTGGAAGCTGGCAAACGCACAGATTAGGCATCTGGATTTTTTTGTGCATACGAACATTTCCGCTTTTGCCCGTACGCCATGTTATAGTGTGAATTCTTTGCACGGCGTTATGCATGAAGCCCCTGGTGATTTGTTAGGGCTGGTTTATACTTCGTGCTCAGAATGCTTATGCACATGCACCATGGCTGCCATATGTTGCCAGCATTCTTTTGACATGTCTTCTGAACATGTCGACTGAAATTAATGTGACACGTGCATGAGTTGAGGTACCAGCAAAAATATGTGTGGCATGTGTGTTCAAGCTTTGGTATGTGACATCAGCATCATTATTTACTATCAAAATGTGACAGCATGCCGCAATAAAGCTCCAACTCACAACACAGCGAAACCGAACATTGTTTCCTCACTGTGATGATTTCTCGCACTGCCACCTGGTGGAATCCTCCAGCTTTACTTAAAGTGCACGTGCAAGTATAGTCAGTACACTACTTGCGTAGCAGCAGTATCCTCAAGTGTGTGCGTCACATAACGTTAAGTATATCAAAGCCTTAGAGTTCAGCCTATTTAACCTGAGCAGTATTTAACTCTCTACAACTTCCAAATCACTTCTTTAGTGGTCCCTATTACATTTGGAAGGTTATTAAATTTTCACATATAAACTTCAGAGAAATGCACATTCAAAGTGTTATCACTGTCTGTATAATATTCCAGGTCACCTTTACCTTGTACTCCTTGCCTCATCCTTGAACTTTCCTTGACTACCAAGATATTTAAAGAATCTATTTGGAACATATTTTGCCTCTTCTGCAGTATTTCTCTCTAGCTGTCTTACAGTATATCCTGATATCCTTTTTAATTATTGTACTTATATGTCCAGTTACTGCTAAAATTATTAGTACTATATGCATTATACAGTGTTTTTTTTTTTTTTTGTGAATTCTCTTTTTACCTCCTTATTTATCCACCTACATGACATGTAAAACACTTTTAAAACTGCTCCACATCTTAAATATCTTCATGCAGGGCCCATTTACTTTATTTAGGCTTTGCTACATCTGTTAAAAATAAACTTAACTATTTTATTTTTTTATTATCCACTCAGCCAAAATACTGTGAAATGTATTATATTATGGTCACTGGACCATAATGGTGCAATCACAGCCATCCTGAGTATTATAGTTTTAAATGTGCCAACTTCCATGATTGATTTTGCATCATAATAACGTGTCTGAATCTAGTATCAGAACAGAAAGATGCCAATCTACTGTTAACTTAACCATACTATAATATAAATTAACAGTTGCTTTACATTTTTAGCAAGCATTGCTATGATGATCTATGCCGTTCCGTTTTATAAGCAAAATGTTATAAACACTTAGGCCAGGTTTATACCTCATGCAACACGGCTCATGCTCCAGCAAACGCTACTGCTAAGCAAGCGTTTTACTGTTTATACTTGCGTGCATACTTTACGTAAATCTGGAAGATTCCACCAGATGGCAGTGCGAGATATCATCATGATGAAGGTTTGGCTTCTCTGTGCTGGGAATTGCCTGAAACATCCATTAAATTCCGAAGACACCTTGTCGCAATATCTCTGAAAAGGATGTTTAATTATTAAATCCATCAATCCAGGGATGCGCCCATTCCAGCTAGCATTGGGCACAAGGCAGAAACAATCCCTGGGCGGGGCATCAGCTCATCACAAGGTGAATACAAGCACATACACACACACACACACTAGCATCATTTTAGCATCACAAATCCCCAAAGCTGCATATCTTTGGAAGGAAACTGGAGCACACTGTGGAAACCCAACAGGAAAACATGTAAATTCCAAGTAAGAAACACCAGTGACGTGACTCTGTGAGACAGCAGCCCTACCCCTCTGCCACTGTGTCAACCTCATGTACGTAATTATTAACAGTATTCGTTATTTAAACGAAATTAACAATTTATCTATAAAATATAACATACATACTTTAATGCATTTATTTCATCATGAAAGTGATATCAAGTATAAATCTAAGAATTTTAAATGTGCAGAGAGTTGGAATATCATACATTTAATGTGTTCTGTGTGGTGATCAATTGCTGCTTGCCGCTGCTGTCAGATCAGGAAGAAGCCCCAAAAGCACATAGCAATTAACAATTGGGTCGGTTTTAAGATGATGTTTAAGACAGTCTACTTTAATGATAAAGTAAACTATGAGATTATAGTGGACATTTCGAGATTAAAGCCGAAATTTCCAAATTAATCACAAAATAAACCTTTTCACCGCGTCCTTAATTTTAAAATTTTTTTTTCTTCTGTGGCTCAAATACAGCGCTGTATATTCTGTTGCTATTGTGAAGGTGCAAAAAAAAGAAAGACGGCACAGAAGATGGTATGTGAGACTTTTAAAATGTATCATGTCATTACGATGGGGAATATATGACGCTATATAAAAGCACCACGAATGCATTTGTATGTCTGCATTTTGCTTCACCACATCAAACCATTCATCAAACATCGAAGCCGGCACATCAAAACTATCAGGACCCTCAAAGTGCTTTCTGTCACATATGGATAGTAAACAGAGACTCCGACGTAACATTCTGACTTTTATCACACTGCACCTCCCGATCTTTTGCTGATACTGTGACTCATGCATGCGTGCCATTAATTTCTGAGGACGTGGTCAGAGGACACATCAAATGAACGCTGGGAACGCGTGACAGCCATGATGCTTGCACGTATGCGTTCTGAGTGTGAAGTATAAATTAGCCCTAAGGGTTCTGTATTTAAACTTCAAATCATCATGCAAACTGCCCAATCCATGTTAGGTAGAATTTAAAATGTAGATGCTTCATTTGCTTAAATGAGTTTCTTCTTAACCCACTCTAGTCATAGTTAGTGGTTCACTCTAATATGTCTAAGTTGGCCATTGTGCTTATAAGGAACAAAATGAATGCACAGGGAGGACCAGAAGTTGCAGAAGAAGACTATAAGGCCACAAAAAGTGTTCATCCAAAGAATCTGCCCAGTGAGGTCTGAACAGCTACTAAAGTTACATCTAGTCAGATGACCCAAAAGCTTAGTAATAGGTGGGGTGGTGGCAAAATCCCAGATACTGGTAGCATACATGAAAAATGGTCCTTAAACTCTAAAATAGGACTAATGAACCCAGAGGGATTACAAATAAATGGTTATGTTTACACTGTTTAATGCATTCATGGAATCTTTTAAACCAGAGCAGGTAGCAGGGACCAAGGAAATCTGAAATATAATTATGAATATAAACCATTTTCATGTGGTGATAAAAACACAAACTACGTGGTGTTTTTGGCTTCTTAAATTGTTCCACCAACGGCAATGACAAATATCTGTCTCACAATTCGGCAAGTAAAAATTGTCAAGGATTGCACGTGATGAATAAATACACATTGAAACTTCCATGACTTTAATATCACCTGCTTTAATTTCATGTAATTACATTTAAAATTAATCTTTTTAATAGATAATTATTTTGTAAATAACAGTATCAATCCTACAAAAATAATCCTGAAATATCTGCTTGTTTCTTACAAGAAAGCTTTCTCTTCACATAAAACCTGAAGTATTACTTTATGTATTTTTTTTAATAATGAAAACAAAAAAACTGCAACAGGGGTACTCAAGTCCTAACTTGAGCAGAGTACCCCAGAACTAGAGTGTCAACATTTATTCATCAATATCTTGAAATTGGACAATCCAGTTCACAAACTGAAGTCTATTCTGAGAGCACTGGACTTCAGGATCCTACAGTGGAGGCACCAGGGCACACACTTCCAACAGATGGTGATTAGGCAGTGATTTAAACCTGGTCTTCTCCAGCTATAAAACAGCAGGGCTAACTACTTTGCCTTTCTGATGCCCTATACAAACTGTCTGTTAATGTATATTGTTTCTTCACTCATGTTCGCTCCGACATTGCAGTAGAAGTAGATTAACATATTTGATTATTCCAAAATAAACATATATTTTAAAAATGCGCCATTGTTAAACCCACCCCAAACAGACTCGTCCACTCCTCCGCAACCTCTCTTAAACAATGATACAATGGGAAACAAATAATGGTTTTTTTTTACCTCCTCTTTGCTTGATCAGCTGCTGGCTTGCTGCTGCTGCAGTGCCGCGTGATCTGCACTTTGCTCGCCTACCCCTTTTTCCCCCCAGCAGCGGTCTGCGCTGTTGTGAAGAGGTAGGCTGAACGAACTCCAAGGAGACACGGTCACTCCTCCGAAACCCCTTTTAAACTGTGATACAATGGGAAACAAATAACAGTTGTTTTTTTACCTTCTCTTTGCTTGATCAGCTGCTGGCTTGCTTCTGATACCGTGCTGTGTGATCTGCATTTCATGGGGTGCTTCAAATGTTTAAAAGCCTGTTCAGCACCTGTCCTTTTGTCTCACTGCCTTGTCTCTCTTGTCCCCCAGACATCCTCAAACAATATGCGATCTCTTTTCGCTGCCCTGTTATTTCACCTAGTAATATTTTTTGTTTGCACTAATGCGATCTTTACTCTCATTTTTTTGAGATTTTCTAATTTTCCTACTTCCAATATCTCTAAACTGTTCTGCATGTGTATCACAGGACTTGCTTCCAAAGATTGAAAGTATGACGTAACTTGTCTGCCTCGCATGACGTGAAAGTGCCTCTCTGTCTCCCTGCAAAAGATCTCTCTTACAAAGATCACGTCTCATCGCAGAAAAAAAGTCTCGTATTGTCGCAAGATTTTTTTTTATAATAGAGAGATACATTTTTCATTTTATAAAATGTAAATATGAGTTGTAAATTTGAAAATGTAAAATACATTGGTAAAGAAAAATGGCTTATTCATAATTTGAGCAAAGTTTTTTAAGGCCAAAGTATAGAACATGCTAATGCATAAGTTCACACTGAGACAACATAGCATTTTTGGTTACTTATTGAGTTGCAAAAAGCACTTTTTAAAATTTATCATTAAAGAAAAGTGACTTTTAACTGTAATTTTTGATGTGAAGACCAGAATACTTGGCTGTGCAAAAGCGAAAGGTTTCATGAGCTTACAAGATGCTGACATGAATAGATGGGCACCCTATGTAAGTCATGATCTGTGCCTGGTATAAGCCTTTGGCTTTGAAATTTTAATCAGGACAACATGCTTTTGCATCAGTGCCTGGCTTGTTGAAAGGATGCCAAAAAGGCATGCACGTAATTTTGCATTACAAGTCTCAAACCCACCTTGTTAATGAAAAGAAAAAAAATAGTACAAAAAAAATCACTGGCATCTTCTTGGCACCTTCATTGGCCATGCCGAAAAATAAAGCTAACTTCCCAATGGGTTTAACTAAATCTTGGTGAAATAAGCAGAAGCATTGTAACTGGACAGCAGTAAGTTGTATGATTTCTTTAAAGAATCCTAAGACACAAAGGAACACGGTATCAAAATACTCACCTGTACAGAGAAAATAATCTAACATGATATGAAAAGTAAGACAAGCATGCAGTAAAAATAATCATATGAAATTCAGCCAACTAGATCAAATTGGTAGTGGTCATTAAAAATAGTCGCTTGTAGTACCAAAATTACTTTACTCTTCAGTTTGTGAGTTTGTACTTTATAGTACCAATGTGTTTTTATGGAAAAAACTGCACTCAACATTTTTCCAGTTTACATCAGTCAGGGTAGTTCTGGAAAGTATAGTATAATCTCTTTACAGAACTTGCATTTGAATTACAATAAATGAAGTAAGAGAAAATGAAGTGCACAGTTTGACAGTTTTGCTACAGAGACTTCAGTTTCCTTCCACTTTCTGAAAAAGAAATCCTATTAGTCTAACTAAAATATTGAACTGCGCTTAAAAATGTATTTCTTGTCACATGAAAAGATTGTTAGTAAATTCAAAACAGTCTGCTTTAATAAGCTGAAATTATTACAAAAATCACAGATACTTGAAAGTTTTAAAACAAATTATATATCTGACTCTTTATGTTAAGTCTAACCATTACCTAGGAAACCACAGTGTTTCCCTAAATTACTAGTTTAATATATGCTGTTTGCTTTCTAAAAATAGTTTGTGCCTTTTTTTATTTCATTTCACAATGTAACATTCTTACAGAGCTCTTCCAAGCATACAAAACCATGTACAGTAGTTTTTAAAGGAATAGATCCTATTTCCAGTTGTCACTGTACTTAATAGTCAGTGTAGCTATAGTCATAATTTTGAGACTATGAATATGTAATCTTGTTATTCCTGCAAAGTATCTAGTGATGGTGTGGGCTGGTAATGATGTTATATAAAATAAAGAGAGAATGATTAATTTAGAGAAAGTTACAAGATAACACAGCATTTTTTACATGCTACATAACTACAGACACAGTTGGAAAGAAGCACTCATACTGTATTTCTTTTGCCATTTTCTGATGGAATATTAACATTACTGTAACATAAAGTGTGTTTTCATTATTTGGAAACCTTATTCAGTCTAATTATTTGCATTTATAAAGAATGCAGGGTATTTAAATAAACCTATTCAAAATATCCCCTTAATAATAAGAATATTAATATAATTATCTATGGAAAAAAATATTTTTCAAGTACAGTAATTCAAGAAATAGTATACAGTTAGTGTAGAAGCCATGTTGATTAAAGAAATAAGCTGTAATGTTAATGCACTACATCTATACTGTAGCATGCACATAATGATACATTATTGTATTATGTATACTGTATGTGCATGCTAAAGGCTGCAACAGCAATTGCATGTCTGGCAAATGTCTTAGTTTTTTAGTCATAATATTCAGTCATAACTGTGTGGCAAGGAACAAGTGGTTAATAAAGATAATTACATGCTTGAGCTCAAAATTAGACAGCAGGTAGTCTTTTTAACAATAAAAATGTAAAATCTCTATTACGTCAATTGAAACAGCAAGAATGTCTTTGAGTTACAGGTGGAAGCTATAGCCCCCTTGAACAGTCAGTGCAGACTTGGAGAAGACATGTTAACACAACACGGGCATTGGTCGAGCCAAGAATTGAAATGGGGGCCTGTGGGCTATAAATTAGTTAAACTGACAAGCATGTTACCATAGCACTTTTCTAATTAACTGCAGTGGCTAAAATACTAGAATGCGGCATATTGTTTGACATTCCCATTGAACAAGTTATTACATAATTTGAGCAAGATACATGTTAGAATGTTAGAAAATAAATGGTTACCGCACGTGGACTAATATGGCATTTTAATCAATAGGATGCTTTACCTCAAGAGCTATTTTGTAGAGAGATGACAATTATGACTAAGGTAGAATGTATTGCTTTTTTAAATAGTCAAATACACACATGAAAAGTAGTCTTTGAGGTTTTTAAGTCATTTTTTCATAAAAGACGAAAGCATAGATGCAAATAGGCAAGTTATTTTATCATGTTATTAAAAAGCAAGATTAGAAGAAAAAAACAGGGACATAAGTTAACATGGGACTTATTGTGATCAGTTTGTTAAAAAAAGCACAAAATCAACAAGTTGGGCTTATCTAGACAGGCATCAGTAATACACTTAAACAATGTGGCTGGTTTGAGAAAACTAGCATAATGACAATTGCAGAGAAAATGTGAAAAAAACCCTGCAAGACTGGAAGGTGGGTTGCTCTCTGTGTACTCCTCATGCCACCTTGCATATGAATCAACACCTAATGTTTATATTCTTGGCTATATATGCCATCATTTAACTATTTCTGTATATTTGTTGTTTGCAGAAAAGAGTCCATGAAGACTACTAAGTCTTTTCAATAGTTTGTAGCTTTCCCTTGTAAAAAAAATCTATTTTATTAGAATATTACTTCATTTTGGTATTTTTTAATATTTCATGACCTGAGTGAAGTATTTTTCCTTGTGTTAGTAAACCTGTGAGCAACTACTGTAGTTTTCTTGCAAAGTTACAGTTTTTACCACTCAAAAAAATGAAGCATGAATAATGATGGCACTGCACTGTGTTTCCAAGGAGGACTTGAGAATGAGGCTTTGAACCTTTTAATTGAATGCCCCCCCACGGTATACTGTGGATTTAGAATATGCATTTCTATGTCAAATGAAAATAATTGATTCATCTATTCATTTTATAGAATGAACAAGTAAAATATAAGGCAATCATAAAGGAAAACTAGTGATTTTTTAATGAGCCATGCCAACTATATAGATTATCATAGTGTATATTTTCTGTGGAGCTGCAGCTTTCATCCTCATTTCTACTGTGCACAATAACAAAATGTTTTTTCCAAGATTTGATAATATTCTTGCAACTTTTAAGATTAACAGAGAAAATACCATTATTCAACTGACAAATAAGTACAACACAAATGTTAAATTAAATCGGAAGGTCATTACAGTTAATAGGTATGAGCAATGCCTCACTGATACTATACCTTCTCTCAAAAGAGTATATTTTAAAATAATGTAGAAAACAAGAAACTTACAAGTTCATCATGTGTACAGGCTGATAGGATTAAACACTACAGAAATATGTTGCTTGATTTTTATTATTATTTAACTTAAAGATAAAATAGCCTTATTTGATTCAATGCAACAGGCAAGTTGACTACAGTATAAAGATATAATTTTTTGTGTACAGTTTCTTCCAACACGTGTATTTTTTCTTTTTTAGCAATAACCAGCTGTTAAGGAAAGAAGCTACACATAATACCTGAAAATGAACTTGAGCCTCTTGTTCTGATGAAGACTCCAACCAGATAAACATCTCTTGGTCACTATGATTCCATGCTTTCTCAGAAGACTTTAAAGTCTCTCTCTTCTTCTAAGTGAAAAATTTTGGAAAGCTTATCTTAGCCTACATAAAAAATGCATCCTCTTAATAATTAGTATACACTCTGTCTCTCTGTCTTTTTGTTTGCTTTAAAAAATACTTTAACAATGCATCTTGCCCTCCGGCTGCACTTTCTCTCTCTCTGTTTAAAATTGTTCATCTTGTTGTTAAATACTCAATGTATAATATAAATACGAGGAAGAAAAACATATTTGTGAACAGTATATATATATATATATATATATGTGTGCTAAGACATTTAAAACATGACTTATAGTGAGAAACTGATTTTTGATTACTATTTTTCTTGGTACAATGACTATATATAAACCTTTGCTCAAAAACTTGTGTTCATTCTATATAGGCACTGTCTGAGTGAGTATTTGGGAGTGGGTAGTTATTTACTATGATTAAGTCATGTCCTACTCTGCGTTGTTTCCTCTCTTGCACATGGTGCTGCTGAGATAAGCTATGGCTCCCCATGAGACTAGAGTTGACAAAGCAGGTGAAGGAAATGGATGGATAAAAAGAAAAGGTCTTTCAGTATTATGTTTGTCTTCTGGTAACTGTATGAAGTTAAACTACTGAATTTAAATTACATTGTTTATATCCATTGCTATTATGTGCCATGGCATATTGTGGGTGGTGGGGTGTGTCTTGAATTTAACTGCTCTTGCTTTCTAAAGCCTTCATTTACCAATGAGATATCTATTTAATGCACTAGGCAGAAAAAATTGTTTAAAAAAAAAAAATATATATATATATAGTAACAAAGCGCTATATTGTGCCCGACCCGACACAGATTGGACACGGGAGGCACATATAAAAATAAATAAACTTTTATTTTCTTCAGCTGGAGGGCACTTCTTTTCTGTGTCCCCTAGCCACAACACAGTCCCAAGCACAAACTAACACACCAAGACACTCGTCTCTCTCTCTTCCACCACCACTCCTCCTCAAGCTTTCTCCTCCTCCTCCCATCTCTGGCTGCTGAGTGGTGGTTGCTGGCTCCTTTTATGGCCCACCCGGAAGTGCTCCGGGTGCTTGATCACCTGATTCCAGTTGCACTCCCAGATGGGGCTGAAGATTCGTCCAGCTGGGCTCAGGGACCTATGCCACGCCCCCTGGCAGCCACCCCAGATCCCAACAGGGCTGTGGAGAACTCCAACTCCCATGAAGCTCTGCGAAAGACTGAGGCACCTCTCCAACCCAGGGGAGCAGCCATCCAGCATCCAGGGGAGGTACTACACCATCCAGGGCTGCTCCCCCTGAATACACAGCTGTCCACCACAATATTTATATACTGTATATATATATCCATCCATTCATTATCCAACCCGCAATATCCTAACTACTGGGTCACAGAGGTCTGCTGGAGCCAATCCCAGCCAACACAAGGCAGAAAATAAACCCCGTGCAGGGTGACAGCCCACCACACTACACAAGTGTATATATATATTTTTATATATATATATATATATATATATATATATATACTGTGAACGCTGGCCCGGACACAGAGACAGACGGACATCGTTGGCTCCACCACACACTGTTTATTTACAATATGTACAATTTTCGTGCACTCACAAACCCCAGTGCCTCCAGCACCGATTCCCCCAATGTCCAGGCCTCACAGTCTTTGTGCCTCTCTCCTGGCCGCCTCCAGTCTTCTCTCCAGCTCCGTCTTCTTCCACCCGACTTCCGCTATCGACTGAAGGGAGGCGGCCCCTTAAATAGGAACCCAGATGGGCTCCAGCTGCTTCCCGGCATTCCTCTGTAGCCACGCCCCAGTGTGGCGGAAGTGCCGGCTGCGCACCCGGAAGCCGTCCGGGTGTCCCCTGTCGTCTTCCCCCCAGCACTTCCTGGTGTGGCGGAATTGCTGGGCTCCAGGGATATTCAGGCACCGGGGCGCCGCCTGGCGGTGGCCACGGATCCCTACAGGGCTGGGCTTCAAAGCCCTTTACCCGTGGCCCCCAACATAACCAGGGCAGACGCCCCCTCGCAGTCTGGAGGAGGCACAAGCCCTCCTCCAGTCCTCCTGGGCGTCCCGGCCGGGCTCCAGCCCCGGCCGGATACCACAGTGATTCAGGCACCAGGGCACCGCCTGGCGGTGGCCATGGGTCCCTACAGGGCTGGGCTTCTAAGCCCTTTAACCGTGGCCCCCAACATAACCAGGGCGGACGCCCCCTCGCGGTCTGGAGGAAGTCCAAGCCCTCCTCCGCTCCTCCTGGGCGTCCCGGCTGGGCTCCAGCCCCGGCCGGATGCCACAATATATATATATATATATATATATTTTAGGGCTGGAAATCGATTTAAAAAATTAATGAATCACATAAATGTAAGTAATTAATCGTGATTATTTGTATCTAACATTAAAACATGTAATTATAGAATTAATACATAAATCATGAAGTAAATACACACTGAGTATGTTGTAGAATCAACATAAAGGAATTAAAAAAATGGCATAGTTTGAACGTAAGCAATGACCTAAAACCCGAACTTTTAACAAAATACTACTTAAACAAGTACAAACTGAATTTGAATACCTTCCTAAAAGGCAAGTTAAAAAGAAGGCAATAAGAAAATGAGGCCAATGTATTCATTCTCAAATAGACATATCATATGAAACAAAGTAAGAAACGATAGAAACAACTGCTGACTTTGAATGCACTACTAAAGACTGATTAAATTGAAATAATATGCATCTCTTAAATGGGCATGTATTGAAAGTTGTGTTAAAACTCTGCAAATACTATCCTCTATTGCACATTTATATTATGGTTCATATCCCTATATATGAAGTCATTGAATGTCAATAAAAAAAATTAAAAAGATATAATTACTACAGTATTTCAACAATATTTACTTTCAGTTTTCAGTAAGGACTTGAAATATGTGAACCCTTTGAATTTAATTGGCCTTGTATTTGTAGGGAATGCAAAAAACTATCTTTAACATAATATATAAAACAAACAACTCTATTTAAAAAAAAAAAAAGTAGGCCTATCACATTTTCATTTTAAGTAAAAGAAAACAGAACGATCTGAGAAAAACTAAAAAGTGCACTTCTTTACAACGGTCACAACATAAAATATTTTTTTATGCCCAAAATCCACACTACTTTAATAGAACATTCATTTGCTCACTGCTGGGCTGTAAATGAATGTGAGAGGACTCTGACGAATCTGTCATAGTGGGCTCTCAGTTCGGGTATTTTACATGTCCTCATTTCAGACTGCTGCAGATATGTTTATGGAAACAATCCATGTTTTCTCTCATAGTGGTGCTTCACATTGCTACTTTTTACTAAAACCACAGTTTCGGAACACATGAGACAAACTGGTTTTGAACTACCCACAGAAAAAATGAACATATAATGGTGCGTCCTTTGAATCTTTGAAAGTTCAGTCTTCCTATGCACTGTAGCAATCAGCTTGATTCACTCTGTATTGGGTGACACGAATAGATGCACACTACTCAAGAAGGAAAAAAGAAAAAAAAATGCTGCATGAATGTTATCAGTCATTCTTATTCATTTGTCAGGAATGCGTCATGGTCCAGACAGGGCTGTCACTTAGAGATGCCTGTGCTAGAAACTTATTTTGGTTTTAATGGCACTCAAAGATGACTTATTTAGCACTTCTGTGATATGACATCAAATTGATTTTCTTACAAAAACATGAAATAAAAAGAGAAAGTAATTTTTACCTTTGCAAGTTTTCTCTAGCATTGCACCAGGACTGTCGTAGACCCAACATCCCCACATATCCCATGTCCTCCCACTCCTCTGCACCCATGTCAGTATGTGTAAATAAAGAAAATGAACACCAATGCAACATATTGACATGAAGCATATAGCTGTGAACCACGTAATATGAAATTTTAAACCTTTAAATGAAAATTTTATTTCATAAAATTTTTAATGGTAGTATATACATACGGCAAAGGATGTGTATGTAACTTTCTAGGTACACACAAGTTTTTGTATTATTTGTATTATTGTTTTTTTGTCTGCAATACACAGTATACTGGTGTTTGGCTATATATATTGGGATTAATAAAGTATCTATCTATCTATCTATCTATCTATCTATCTATCTATCTATCTATTGTCACATGCATGCATATTGGGTGCAGCTTAAAGGCACAGATAATGGTAGTTTCCGACCAGAACACAAGAGGGTGCTGTTGATTAAGACCTTATCTCTTCCTCCCTCTGCAGATCAGAAGATTGGCAGCTTTAATACCCTTGACATCAACCCATCTCTTCCTGCCAGAAGTCCTTAACAACTTAAGCTCTGCCATCTTGAGTAGTCTGTTTTGGAGACGTTTTTTTTTTTTTTTTTTTTCTTTTAACACAATTATAACTCATGTTTCCTTTGAATTATATGGGGATTTCCTATGCGTGCCCCACTTCTTTATAGTTGCCTATGTTCTTTCTTAATATACAGATAAATTCAAATGTGACTGAATTCAGCAGGTGATAAATGCTGCCACAGAGATGCACACCAAGTTCTTAACATTTCTTACAGCATGCAAAAAGACAGGTGGGAAAATGGAAGCTTTCTTTTTCAGAAAAAAAATCTCACTTAAAGAATGAACCTGAGAAACATATAACTAAAGAGTCATATAAGTATAAATTAAATTTCCTGAATGTTCATTTATTTTTCTAGGAACTTATAATCTAATTAAATATTTACAATTTGTTTTTTTTTTCTTTATTTATATGAACATTTTACTTTGTAGATTACAGCTTGATGTGGAAATTAATAATTGCTGGTGCTCTCAGCTATTTTTGCTTCCTCTTCTTAATGTCAATGTGGTGTAATTTTACACTGTTTTGTAAATGAGTCCCCCATTGAGTTTTGAACACTTTGTTATAGGTTCATTACATTAGAGACGGGAGGATGGGTGTCCCCCCTTGGGGTTTTGAGCACTCTGATAAACATACAGTATATTGTATTCATTTATGCATACCTCAGCCCCCATCCCACAAAAAAAAATTGCTTACATTTAATGTGCAATAAGCTTGACAAACCCAGTGACTTGGAAACAGAGAGTCATGATTTTGCTCCTCATATGTTTTAATTAGGCAAAGTACTATTGAAAATGGATGGGCGAATAATTGCTGTCATTTACTAGTGGTTTAATACTTTGCCTGTTGCAATATCAATGATCAAGGGTCAAAAAATACTATTGCAGATGTTAGGTTCATAATAATAAATGATAGAAATTATGTTCTGAATTTTCTTAATCATTTTCTAAAATCATGTTTAGTATTTAACCCCTAAAGGGAGAAAATAAGGGAAAATGAACAATCTACATGTTCTGTTTCTCCCCTCAAGAAGCAGTCTTGTCTCACAAGGGTGGACATAATGTGGTCTAGATTGCTGAGGCTGCCTTTTGACTTTATAGGCAGTCTTCTTAAGTCAAGCTGTGAAGCTGTGATGAACTGGCAAATAGATAAATACTAGTCACTTTCTCTGAATATCTCTACATGAATGTAACTAAAAGTTTAATTGTGATGGTTCTAACATTAAAAAAGTCCTCTTTAGTATAAAAATCAAAATAGGAGAGTCATCAAGTAAGATGTTTGATGAAAATGAGATACTGAAAGGTGCTGAAGCATCTGCAAAGAACAGACAAAGTTAATTTGATAATTGTAATCAAATCCATTTTATAATGTTTGTGCAGAATCAGATACTGGTTAATATTGTTACTTGGGATTTTACAGAGATTTTCAAGTAGTAATATTAAAGGACAGAACTTTTTTTCATTTCTTTAAGGTCACAATGGTAAGTAAGCAGCTGTGGAGAGTCAAGAATAAAGAGGCAACACAAAGCAATTCTGCCAGCAGTGGCAGTTACATTGAGAAATAAAAAGTGAAAAAGTATTGGGAACATAGTTATAAAAGAAAAAAAATTGGTAAAACTATGAAAAAGTTCCCTAAAGAGCATACAACATGGGAGGAAATGTTAAAATAAGTATGAGGAAAGCATTATTAACAACGAGAATGTGTGTCATTTTAAACTGCATATGAGAAGATTTTCTGTAATATAATAAACTTATATTGTATATTTAAAAATCCATCCATCCATCCATCCATTTTCCAACCCGCTCAATCCGAACACAGGGTCACGGGGGTCTGCTGGAGCCAAACCCAGCCAACACAGGGCACAAGGCAGGAACCAATCCCGGGCAGGGTGCCAACCCACCGCAGATATTTAAAAATTGCACCATAAAAACTGCACTACAGATTACAGCATGTTAAAGTCCATCCAAACATTATCCAACCTGCTATATCCCAACTACAGGGTCATGGGGGTCTGCTGGAGCCAATCCAGGGCAACACAGGGCGCAAGGCAGGAAACAAACCCCGGGCAGGGCGCCAGACCACTGCAGGGTACGCACACACACACACCCCAAGCACACACTAGGGACAATTTAGAATCACCAATGCACCTAACCTGCATGTCTTTGGACTGTGGGAGGAAACCGAAGCACCCAGTGGAAACTCACGCAGACACGAGAAGAACATGCAAACTCCACACAGGGAGGACCCGGGAAGCAAACCCAGGTCTCCTTACTGCGAGGTAGCAGCGTTATCCATTGCGCCACCGTGCCGCCCCACATGTTAAAGTCAAAATGTCAATCTGCTTATAATACAATTAGTGAGTCAACCTTTGTGTCAACACCCATCCACCCAACATTTTTTCATATAATTTCTTACTTTTTTTTTCTCTTTTTGATTTCACTTTTTTATGAAGACTGTTTTATTTTAATATGCCATTTGCAAATTATTGCATTTTATCCTTAAGAAAGGGATGTTAGATGTGGATCCCGAAGGGCCGCAGTGGTTGCAGGTTTTCCTTCCAGCCACTTTCAACTTAGTAATCAATTACTGATGATGGTGGAGCAAGTTTGTTGTGTCTTTGTTTTAACTGACTTGGTTTTTTTTAAAGAATTACTACCTTCGATTGTTAGTTTATTCTCAAATTTTCAAACAATAACACCAGTAATTAGTTGCTAATTAGGAAAAGTGGTTGGAATGAAATCCTGTAGCCACTGCCACCCTCCAGCATCAAAATGTAAAGCCTTTGCTGTAAGATTAACAAAATATGTAGCCAACACGCAGCCTACATTTATTTTTAATAAAAATTCACCCTTTCGGTCACTCAGTTTGTAGTGTTAATAATGTGTTGAACATATTGAAAACATCATCAGTTGTGAGGAACATATTGGATGATGAGCCCCATTTTAGTGTGGACATGTCACTTCACCTGGAAAGCATTAGGGAAGGAAGAAGTCTTATTTCCAGAGTGTGTTATAGATCGTCCAATGCAGACAGTAATTTCAATGCACATCTTTTTAGTAATATTAAAAGACAAGTTTACAGGGGGATATTATAGTCTTGGGGGACTTTACCATAAAAATGGGACTGAAAACTAAACCTGTTTTTTTTATTGTGATAGTGAATTGTTTTGTTCAAATGTTTGAAAAAAAATGCACATTTTGTTTAAATTTACCATTCAACCTTTATTATAGGGGTCAATCCTGTAAAATTGATGTGGGTGGAAAATGTTAGGGTATTTAATTCAGTTTACTTCACTGAAACTAACATTATACATCCATTAACTTATACTTTAAACTATGACTAGTTGACGACGGTAGTGAGGAAAATGAAAACTCCAGTCAGAAACATCCCTGGAGAAAATAAGCCTCTGGGTGGTCCACATTGTTGTAGCAGATAGAATCAAAAGACTTAGTCAAACACAACCATAGTTAGGGAGACCTAGGCCAATGGACTGATCACCCAATCCTGGGCATTCTACAGTGTACGTCTGCTTGATTGTCAAATACAACGACACAATCTCTTTCATTTTATGGCTCTGAATATTTATTTAGTATGAGCAGGAAAACAGCTTGGAAGTAGAGCAGTGGCAATGGCAACCGCTCATTCAACACAAAGTCAAATCAACGGTACCCAAGGATTTTCCAAAGAGACACAGTACCAAAGGGGTCCAGTCTTCGTCTCAGGTCACTGGATAGCATCCATGTCTCGCAACCATATAGCAAGATAGGAAGCACCAGGGGCCTCATGTATAAACGGTGCGTACGCACAGAAATGTTGCGTAAGAACTTTTCCACGTTCAAATCGCGATGTATAAAACCTACACTTGGCGGAAAGCCACGCACTTTTCCACGGTACCTCGTACTTTGTCGTACGCAAGTTCTCCACTCGGTTTTGCAGACTGGCGGCACCCAGCGTCAAAGCAGTGTTACTGTTCCTGTGTGGTTATACCTTATTTTCCTGACGCGGCTTTATAAATACACTGAAACTAACCGCATATTGTTTATTAGTGTAATGCATCTGATTGTAATTAACTTGTAACAATATAATGGTCCAGGGAACAGCCATAGTATTCCAAATACCATAACTGCTTTAGCGTTGTTACTCTCACTTCTCCTTCTTCTTTCAGCTCCTCCCGTTAGGAGTTGCCACAGCGGATCATCTTTTTCCATATTACTCTCACTGCACCACTCGGAGTATTTATATCACTGTATCTGAGTGTGAATCACAGCAGCAGCTGATCGGAAAGAGAATTATCGGTATACAGCTTCAAGGACACGCTGTCTCAGCCACTGCAAAACGTTTTAAAGCCTTTCCTGTACGGACCTCGCGGTTCAGAAACAGTTTCATCCCAAGAACTTTAAATGCATTCAATCAATTGCACCTTGTAGAACTGTTTGTACTTATAAGTACAATCACCCCACTGTAAACTTGCACTATAGTTATAATATCGCACAACCTGAGCCACTTTATAAAGCGCGTATTTACATATGATGACGATATCATTTTTAAGGTGAAATGCAGCAAAATATGTTGATTATATTATACAGATAAACTTTAACTTCATTTAAATAATCTATATTCTTCACTGGGAGTGTCGTGAAGGATATAATAATTAAACATGTACTACGAAGATATTTCAATGTTCCTTAAACGTTTTGAATAATCGGCGCTAAGCTTACAGATGGCTTAACGTCTATTACAGAGCTGATTGTGTGGCGATCGGTTACTTGGGGAAAGAAAAGCAAGGACTGCAGTGGCGGCTAAGCCAATATATATTGAATATACAACAGAAAGAGAAAATAACAACACAGCTAAAAACGCAGCGACAAATTTCGGCAAAAGTGAAATGCTTGTGTCATGAACATGAGGCGGCTATGCAGTGTCTGCAACGGACGTGGCCATCCACCGTGCATAAGATACCTTACTGACATTGGCGGGCGAAGGAGCCACCGATTCTTCCTCTGCTCAGTGCCACCACAAGCCTAGAGCCGCCCCTGAGTACTGCTGCAAAAAATTATTTAATCGAAGTGAAACCCATGTTTAATAACGTGCTTTAACTCCTATCATCATGAAAATGATATCACGTATACATCTCAGTATTTTAGTTATTCAGAGAGCTGTAATATCACGAATGTAATGGATTCTGTGTCCAGTTGGAGGAAGAGAGCCGGTTTAAGAAGCACGTAGTGATTCACACACACAGAGCACATAGAAGATCAAATACAAAACAAAGCATTTAACGTGCTACTTTAATTACGATGTGATTTGAGAAACTGGTTAATTAAACGATTTTAAGATGAAGTTTATGATGTTCTACTTTAATGACAAAATAAACTACGTGATTAAAGTGGAAATGTCGAGATTGAAGTTGACATTTCGTGCTTTTTCCCCACTGTGTGCCTTTTTTTCTCTGTACCCTAATAAGCTTTCATATGACACTCAGACAGTGGGCTACAACTCGCCTTTTCACGGCGACTTTGATATGTGACTTCTTTTTTATTTCCGGTA
>JANRMT010062831.1:4656454-4672451 GCA_026402145.1 Polypterus bichir lapradei
TGATAATATAGATTATTTAAATGAAGTTAAAGTTTTATCTGTATAATTAAATAAACATATTTTGCTGTATTTCACCTTAAAAATGATATCGTCATCATATATAAATACGTATTGTTGTAACATTAAATTAACTGCATGAGTAGTCAATGTAAAAATCATTTAAAAGCTCAGGCATGCAATTAAGAAGAAAATAAAATGTTCCAAAAGTGTTTGTGCTTCTTTATTTTTACTTTCTTTAAAAAACATTCCTTTAAGAACATATGGATGCATCTATCAGGGTTAAATGTATTAAACTCCCACCATAGGAAGAGCTTCTCCGGCATCTTAGGAAAGGTCATTGTTAGGAAATATTTTCAGTTTGTGTTTTTGACTGTGCCTGCTCTGTACAACTAAGACATTCTGTATCTTTTCCTATGAATTTACCAAGGAAACGATGAGATCATATGACATTTGAACTTTTTAACAGTAGTATTATTTATAAGATGTTCCTATTTAATGATAAGATGTTTTCCAAACACTTTAATTGGTCAAATTATTTGTGGACCTTAACATATGCAAAGAAATAAGGAGTGTTATGAACTATACCACTTGTCTGTATAATGATTGGTACAAACTAATGTATTTCTTAACTGTGTTATGCAAATTATCCTACTATTGGTAAGAAACAGCTCTCCCAATTTTCTTCAATCCAGTCATACTGAACTGAGCTGTGCACATGACTGTGCTCCATTAGATCTGATTTAAAAAAGAACATCCGTCTTGGAAACATTGTTCATGGTGGTCTCTGCTGTTTTTTAATACAATTTTCCAAACATCAGGGACATAGAGACTGAATTGACAGATTCTCTGGATTGGCAGACTTACTGTAGATGGTGGTTTGTATTCTTAAGAAAACGGGGAGGAAGTATTCAAATTAATGAAGACCTTGGAGTAGAACCATTTCTTTTTTGGACCGAGAGGTGCCAACTGAGGCATTTTGGGAATGTAGTTAAGCTGCTGACTGGATGCCTCTGATGGGAGGGGTATAAAGCGTACTAACTGGTAGAAGACAGAGGAGAAGATCCACTACACACTGGATGGACAATATTTCTTCAGTGTACTGGCAATATCTGAATATTCCTCAAAAAGACCAAGAAGTTGCTTGGAATAAGTAGACCTGGCCAGCCCAGCTCAGCAAGCTGCTAATACAACCATCAGCAGGACCAAGTGGTATAAAAGTGAAACTTCAAACCCACAAAATTACAATTTATAATCCCTGTATTTCCCCTTCCCTTAGGCAGCACTTCCTTCACTCCCTGCTGACTGCAACAGTGTCAATTCTTCTCAGTGGGTATGATACTTTTGAACCCTAGTTCATAAAGATAGCTCAAAAACAGCCATGCATACCACAAAACAAGCAACAATGAAAAAAGCAATCTCGAATACAAGAGAAAAATAGGTTAGCTTTGAATGTTAAATGAACTTCTTGAAATAAACAGTTGTCATGGCACAAAATGACAAAGCGTCTTTAGAACAACAGTCTCTGGTATACAAACAAGAATAAGTCTCTAATTTATGGCACAGGTTTTGTCTCTTTAGTTGTGTTCAGGGGGCTTGGTTCTGGGGAAAAACCTCAGGACTGAGTGACTTGATGGCTTCCAACAAAACAGCATTCAGATGACAAACAACCATGATAGACGGACATTGCATGATGAAGTGAGCCAGCAACCCAACTTGTTTTTAAAATATTATTATATTATTATTAACATCCCTTATTCCCTATTTTCCTCTATGTAACCAAAATATTTCAAGAAGTTTTTGAATATATAAAAGATCCTGTACTTGGCTTTCAGCTTTGTGTTGTTGTGTGATAGGTCTATGTATGTTTACATTTCAAATTGACTTTACTTCAGAAATAAATATAAGCTAAATCTGTATATATCAATGTAAATAGAAAGTAAAGTCACAAACCATCCATATCCACTTCAAGCATAAAGTACTTGTAATGGATTTAACTTCTCCCTGCATATACAAATTATATTGTCCATGTACTACCTTAAGGAGTGAGAATTTCATGAAACACATTATCTCAAGAATAATTAATCTGACAGCACATATGGGAAAATCAATACTTAGATCAGAGTAATTTACTGTATTATCTATTCAACTTCACACACACCTACAAACACTACATAAATTGCTAAAAATTAGTTAAATGAGCAAGTAAGGTACCTTATTTGAGAGGCAATAAAAATTAATTTAGGTATGAAATACAGTATGCAAAACCAATTCTACACTAATGGAAACTGAAGTCGTTTTTGGAATTCCCACAAATTTCAACCTATTCAAATGTTTTAAAATTCATAAATAATTCTTTTCATCATTTTATATTAAATTTAATTTAAACTTTACAAGCTGAATGCATATGAACCTTCATTTCTTGATTAATTGGAATGAAGTGGTTTTGTTTGTGGTTTTCACATTTGATTTAGAATCATCGTGAAAAATCAGTTTCAAAATTCAAGCACTTTAAATAGCATTGCACACTGTGCAACTTTTTCAGTAGTTGAGTGCCAGCTGCTTACAAAAGACTGCTTGTCGCAAACTCTAAAAATGTAAATGGTATCCTAAACTGCAAGCAAAATATTTGAATGAATATAAGCAATTCCAAGCACAGTGCATTAAAGTTTTGGGCAATACATAATAAATGAGACTGGTAGAGCATTAGGCAATTAAAAATGCGGAGATTGATTCTGTGTGACTATAAGCAGGGATTTGTCTGATTAGCATCACTCTCTGGTAGTCAGGTTGGAGACACAAGCAATAGCAGGAAGTGAAAAGGTTGTATATCAGAAAAGATAGAAGATTTTATTTAACTGTTCAGATGTTAATTGTTGCTGAATTTCCACTTAAGTTAATGCTCAGGGGAGATCTATGTGACAAACAAAATTTTCTAGCAGACAAAATGCATCTGTTTTCTTTTCAATTATGAGATTTAAAGTTTTTCATCTGACCTCACATTTTTAAATTATATTTAGTTCTTTATGTGAATTCTTTAGCATTTTTGTACATGGTCCACGTGTGAAAAAATGCACAAAGGATATAATGACTCCTTTTTTACATCAGTCTGTTTTCTGTAAAAAGATGTGCTGCCGAAAAATACAACCTTAGACCAAATGACATTTCCTTCTTACTTGCACCACCGTGACCGCTCCTCAGCTAAAAAATATGACTCAAGCCTGGAAAATGATCAAAATTAGTGTTTAGTTAAAACCCAAAACACAAGAGAGATGCGGAAAAAGAAAACAAAAAATATTAGAATAAACCCATTAGGTTTCCTTTCATATTACCAAAGGTGTGCCTGTAAGGTCAACTAGTGATTTTTAATAAACTTGGCCCCACATGACCCTCTAAATGAATTAAAATATTAAAATATCAGAACAATCTAGAGAAGAACAGGCCATTCTGCCCCACAAAGCTAGCCAGTCCAATCCACTTAATTCTTCCAAAATAACATCAAGTCGAGTTTTGAAGGACCCTAATGTCTACCACTATTAAGTAACATATTACATATGTCTATAGTTTTCTGTGTGAAGAAAAAAATCCTAATGTTTGTGCAAAATTTACCCTTAACAAGTTTCCAACTGTGCCCCAGTGTGCTTGTTGAATTCATTTTAAAGTAACAGTCTCGACCCACTGTACAAATTCCCTTCATAATTTTAAACACTTTAATCATGTCACCTCTTAATCTCCTGTTTCTTAAACTGTGGGCCTATAGGCTCAACTCTTTTATCTTTCCTCATAACTCATCCTGTACAGCCCTGGAATCAGCTTAGTTGCTCTTCTCTGGACTTTTTCTAGCACTGCTATGCCCTTTTTGTAGACAGGAGATCAAAACAGCATACTGTACTCCACATGAGGCCCCACCAGCATGTTTCAAAGCTTCAGCATAACCCTCTTTGACTTGAACTCTACACATCGTGCTATATAACCTAATTCTGTTAGGCTTCTTAATGGCTTATGATTACTTTCTGGAAGTTGATAGTAATGAGTCCACTATGACTCCAAAATCCTTCTCATGAGTTGTACTTTTAACATTCAAACCTCCCATTGTGTATTCAAAGCTAACATTTTTTACTTCATACATTAAATACTTTACATTTACATACCTGCCACAAATCTGCCCAAGCGTGTATGCTGTCCAAGTCCCTCTGTAATGATTCAACAGATTCCCGTAAATCTGCTAATCCACCTTGCTTGATACCATCTGCAAAGTTATCAGCTTGTTATTTATATTCCTAACCAAATCACTTTATTATATTAAAAATAGCAGCGGCCCTAGCACTGACCCCTGTGAGAACCCATTCTTAATTTCTCCTAATTCTGATAAGGTCCCCTGCACTATGATCATTTGCTTCCTGTGTTTCAGACAATTTTGTACCCATCTACACGCTACACTCAGAACTATTTCTTTTAGTTTGATTCCCAAACATAGGTTAGAAGTCCATGAAAGTATAATTTTCTGAATTTAACTCACAAATAATAGGTCCCTATTTCCAAAAGGCAAATACCATAAGGTGTTTACCTTAAGGTCATAAGCTACTAAGGGAAATACTGGTGGAAAAATTAGTTTGTAAGTCCAATGAAAGCAAACACTACATTGTAAGAGTATAACTTAAAATGGGATGCAACCCTAGCAAACCTAAAAATGGATTGTGTCGAAAAATGGCTGAATGTAACTTAACAAAAAGCTTCAAATAAGGACAGGAATATTTTTATAAACAAAGTAGACCTCACAATTCATCCTATTAAAATTTGTTGAATAACTTCTGAATTTCTTAACAACTGCTGTCTTGCATCCAATGTAACAGACTTTTCAAATTAACTTACAAAAGACAAGATCTGCCTTTGGAGAATCCATGTTGACTAATTATTATACAAGCAATCCTTCAATCCACTCCTTATTATACGCTCCATTGTTCTGCATACAAAATATATTAAACTGAGCAGGATACTGTTGGCTTATTCTGATTCTTTTCAGTTTTGAAGCCTTGCATAGTAATTCATATTTGCAGTTGATTGATATGGATTTATTTAAAAATACTGATAAATAAAATTCCATTAATGCCTTCTGATAATTATTAAATTATAAAGATGTGCAAGCAAGTACAGAATAAGGGATGCATCATTATGTCAGTTTGGTAGAGCAGCCTTCCTGCTTTCCTAACCACCAGTTATTCAAATGCTGAGATTATATAAAGATTTCAATAACAAGTAGATTGGAATCATCCATAGACTCTCTGAAAAGAACAAATAGACAATAAGGAAAAATGTAAGTATTGCCTTCAACAGAGATAAACAATGTAAATTTTACAACAAAATAGCAAATACACAAAGCAATGTTACAATGATTCATTCATTGGTAGCAGGTCACATAAACATTTAAAATTATTTAGGAATCACGTTAGTAAGGAGACCACATTTTACTGTGCCTGCCCTATATCAAAAAACAGATATATGTATGTACTGATCTGGCTAACATAATATTTACATTTCAGTGCAATTTCAAAATTTGGTTTTAAAATGAATTTTAAATGAATTAGCAAAAAGAGAGGCTAAGTGTTGAATCAAAATCAACCTATGACAGTACTTTATTTACCCCTATTTCAGATGTTTGCTAAAGGATAAGTTTGGTATTTTTCTGTCAAAATGATTTCTTCAGTATCACAGTATACATCTAGCGTTTTAAAAAAATACTGAACATACTGAATATGTGCACTTTGACATGGCATTTTAGATTTCGGAAAACATGCTTTCCGCATATCTGAGGCATGTTTGTTGACAACAAAAGGAAATTGGAAGTACTAAAATTTGTCACATATTCTTGGTACTATTTTTCTTCAGGTAAATGATACATTTCGTGTTTGCTTGACTACCCACAGTTTCCATAGTGGAATTTTTATATTTTCCACTTGTGCATCAGTTGTCTGTAACTTCTGTGCACATATTTTGCTCCTGTTATCTCTAAAATTCTGTTTCATCATTGGTTGTTGCCTGTACAAAAAATTGCTGAATGTCTGATACAGTGACAAAGCTGTTAATCATCTGATTTGAACATGCATCCAGTTAGGGAAAACCATATGTAAAATTACAAGGAATGGCACTATAATGTTTTTCACACACATTGGAGCAACTTACATGCAGCTTGCACAAGTTTCCACATGGAGAAAAGCTAAGAAGATATAGAGAAAATGGGGCAAGCCGCAGAGCACAGTGCTGGAAGGCATCAGACTCCAAACAGAGCAGAGCTCATAATGCATTTAAATGTGTCAATAAATAGCAGTTTTTCTTCAGGTTGATGCTGACACACATCAGACATTACACAAAGGCTGTAGCCACAAGAGGTGATGCAATGTGGAACCTGACTGAATATGAATCAAGATTTTGGAAAAAAAAACATATCATTTAAGTATAGATTTGCCATCAAAATAATTGTGCCAAGACTACATATAACAAAATATGTTTAGTACATATGGCATACAAAAATAATATGGTTTGCACAGAGATGCCTATCTCTAAAACATTAGAAAAACGTTTAGGTTTGAATTTGCCCCAAAACATTTTCAACCATTTCAACATTAAATTAGAACACTCCTAAACTGCTTGTAAAGTTATTTGCCAATATTTTCAATGACACTATTCATATCTAAGCATTTTAGCATGGAGCAGAAAACTTCTGTCAGCAGCAGTTTTTGTGTGGTTTCAACTAAACACGTGCTCCATGGAAATGAATGGTAAAGTGAAGCGGTAAGTGAAGGTGTAATGTGCATTCAATAAGACTTTAGTGTTAAGATGTTTAAATGTTCTATCCACTGCGAAGTTCCTACTTGTTTATTTGTAGTCGGCTTGTGTTCTGCTGTATTCCAGAATAAGCCTCCTGCCTGCTTCTTTCGATCTCTCTGAGAACATAGCACATGTGTATATAAACAAGAATAAACCAATGAGATGTTGCAACAGGTTGAAGATAAGAGAAAAAAAGATACAGAATTTAAAGGACAAAAAGAAGAAAATATGTAACCAAAAGCTAAGAGGCTTCAAACAACTGGTGAGATAACCTCAGATTATTGCAGTCACCATAAAGGAGTTGATGGAAACCGCAAAAAACATTTTAAAATTTCATTTTACCATCCTCAATACGTGCATTTTCTGAATTATATGGATAGAAAGGCAATGTTGTAGTAACCAGCGTTATACATATGCCTGGTTTTGTATTGTTTTACTTCCTTCTTTACATAAAAACTCCCCCGCCCCCGTGTAATTTTTGAACAGACAAGCTAACAGAGCTGACTGTGTTGCATTCACATGGCTTATTGGACAGAAAGTAAATTCCAGGGATTTCATGTTCAAAATTTCATGTAAACACCCAATGAACTTGAAGCTATAAGATGGACTATTTAGAGAAAACAAAAATACCCAAATTCGCCAAGTTGTGGCATAATACTGACCTTTTACCTTAGTCATTTCTATAAAATTAATACATATAAACTGGTAGGCCAGATATGCGATTTTGCATGTGTAGTGGCATAATCCATCCATCCATCCTTACATTATCCAACCTGCTGTATCCTATCTACAGGGTCACAGGGGTCTGCTGGAGCCAATCCCAGCCAACACAGGGCGCAAGGCAGGAAACAAACCCTGGGCAGGGCGCCAGACCACCACATGGAGTGGCATAATACACATTTAATATATTTAGTTTTCTCTTTGTTTTCACAAAAAATATACAGTTTATTGTTAATTGCTTTTTTATAGACCAAGTAACAAACTGCAACATTGCGATTCTCAGAAGAAGCCCGACTGACAATTCACATAAACACACTGAAATAAGAAGGTGAAATGTCACAATTTGCAGCTCTAAAGACTTTGACAGTATTAGCTCGGGAAAAACAGTGCCAAGAATCTATCATAAAATATATTATTTAAAATATCTTTTCATTGTCATAAACATATCTCAAAAATGTGGAAAGTATTTTTTCTGAAATTGAACATTTTGTAGCCTCAAAATACATTGAATTTGGTAAGTTTTAATGCATTTGTATAAGGTTTGGACTTGTGTCCATTGAACTCCATATTAAACTGCAAACACAATCATTATTATTTTTTTAATTTATAAAAAAAATGCTTCACGTCAGACCATAATTTTCCATGGAAAATGAATGAATACCACAATTTTGAAAAAAATAACTGACTTGAAAAATAACAAACTTATCTTTCAACTTTTGAAATATCTTTATAATAAATTATGTATGTATAAAACCAACCTTCTGGAAGCAACAGTAAGCAAGAAAAATTACTTATTTAAGGAACTTATTGAACCTGCATGAGTCATATTTAATCAGTGTGTAAAAGAAAAATGATCAAAATCTACAGTATGTGTTAAGATTTGGGCCAAAACTTTTAGTAATATATTCCATCTTTTTGTGTCACAGGCAGCAATAAAAAGTAAGCATCCTTATAGTTTGCAAAAGTATTAACAAAAAAAAAAGTGAATGAAAATATTGAGGTTGTATTCATATCAGCTTAGCGACTCGAACACGATCATCTGGGTGAAAATACATTAAAACAATTTCTTACCTACATTTAAATGATCAAATGTTAACACTGGTGATCTTGAATGGTTTATTAACTGTTCAGTAAAAAATGCTGATAAAATATTGCCAAATAAAGAGACTGATGATAGAACCTATGGTTATCTTTTTCTTATTCTCAAATCAAGAGCTGTAGCATGATACATAAAGGACTGAATCAGAGTGGAATTGTTTCATAACACAACACAAGACAGCAGATTCTTCTTCATATTCTAGCTGTGTTTCCCATGCCGTGTACAATTTTATATACTTTATGTACTTCTGATTTGCCTTTTGCTTATGACCATGAGAACTACAGCTTTATTTATTTTTTTTATATTACTACATTTTCTGTATTTCTCCAACACTGCTAACTGGCCTTAGCCTAACATAATTATGCATTACCATTTACTTACAATGAATTGGTTAGGAGCCTTAAGAGTATTAATATGAACTAGAAATAATATTTATGCATATTGCACTTGTGTGAACAAAGATATACTGTACATAACTGTATGTGTGTTAGTTTTAACTGTGTTATATTTACAAATATGCACATCATTCTACGCTTAACAACTTTGACAAAAACCAGAACAAAAGACATCGAGAGCCTCCAAAACCAGCATCCAAAGCAACAAAACTGTAGGAAGACTGCCTGCCATCTACCTCTTCTTGTTCATTCATGTTTCCTTATCCGTCTTTTCTGACTTGTTCCTTCATTAGTTTTGGTCACCTGCTGTTCTTTGCCCCCTCACTCATCAAGGCTCATGTCTGACTCAGGGACTTCAATGTTGCTCTTAGTTGCCAGCTATGTCCAAAACAGTCTCTGGCCTCAGCAGTGCCACTTATTTATGATAGGTGAGTAGAATTACCATAGATTGCCGAGCCATAAAGCATCTATAGATGGTAACAGAGAGTACTTTTTAACATTTTGACATTTTGTCTGTCAGCTATTTCAATCCTCTGAATAATAATATGAAAAAGATTTGTTTTGACATATCAAATCAATCAAATGGTTCATTGCTTTTCAAAATGATTCATAATTAGGCACTTTGCTTCCCTCTTTCACAGTCATGCAGTAATCATGCCAAAACTAAATAAGGTCATATGACCAATCTGTATCATGAGGTGGGGTGAAGGACACCCCAAGAGGATGGAAGGGGTTTTCTTGTTTTGAGTAAATTAAGTAACATGCCCATTTTCCTAAGGGTTGAGACTGCTCTTAATGCATGACGTCCCTGTATCTCATTATATTTACTCTTTTTAGATCATGTATGTACAGTATCTTTAGATGCTGATTGAGAATGTACAGTTTTATTTCATTTAGTTTTTGCATGTGGAGAGAAAAACAATGTGCTCCAAACAGACAGTGAGTGAAATGTAATGAGTTTCCTTTACTTTTAATTTAGTCACATTGATTGAAGGATCGAACAGATACAGTATGAATTAAACTATAACATGCTTTTGTATTTCATTTCAAAGTGGCATGAATGTTGAGTTTGGCATTGAGAAAGAAATTAATTATTTCATTAGCTTCTTTTTAATAATGACATGAAATAGATCATGCTAAAATGAATGTAATTTACAAGTTAGATTTCATTAGATTTCAACATGGATGGTCAATATCATGGATAGTCATGGATATTAATCTACCCACCTGTGGCCTCAACAGTTAACAATAGGACTGCAACTCTTGTTACTTTCCTCATCCTTTCAGATACATGACAAAATTCTAACCAACTTAAAACAGTCAGGTGGTAAAAAACGTTAAAGGTGGTGGTAGACCTTCCAAAAGTTAATTATAAGTACCAAGGCTGCAAGTATCTGTTTATACTTAGTCTTAAGGGTGTTAAACACTGCCTTTTAGAGGTCCCTAATAATGAAATAACTGTGGTGTTCTACTACATGTAAAAATTAGGCATTCAGAATTACTGTTAAAATGCTAACCTAATAAACCCAATGTAGACTGTCAGTTTTTCTACGTGACCATTTCTGCTGAATTTTATAATTAACCTCTGATCAGGAGGATGAATAAATATATTGTTCCTTGATACAGTAACTTAAAAAGAGACTAGTTCTCACCTGCATTCATTATCTCTCTGACCATAGTAAAATATCAATATATGACTGTAACACGAGATAACAATACTACTTACCTTGGCTTGTTTTTATTCTAGGCAGATATTGTGGATAATCTAGTCATAGCCTGAAATGCAGTATAGAAACAACTTCTGCTCATCTGCCTGTTTAGATTCAAGCTATGATTATTGTTTTTGGGATAGGACAGAATCCATAGTTTTAGATATACAAACCCTTAAGTTCTAATAGCATATGGTAGTTAACAGTTATGGAATACTCCAACAGGTAGCCTATATCTTCTACCTACTGTAACTTCCCTTAAAATACTGATAAAATATTAATTTGCTGTTAATGGTAGTGTTCTTTATGACCAAACATTATGGAATTTCTTGGTATACTTGGTACCTCCAAGGATACTGGAGTATCTTTTCCATACAGGGACTCTTTTCTCCTGCTTAATAATAAGGAGAGTTTTATGGGTATTCTGTAGACCACTTTCTTTCTGTAGAACATTCAAGATTTACACCTCTGAGGCACCAATTAAACAAATTCTATTTACAACACTCTGGCATCACCTTTTTACCTACACTGAGAATCCCTATAACTGGAATGTTCCTCTTTTTTGCATGTAATAAAGAGACCCTGTCATACCCAGTTCTTGTCTTGTGCCCTCTTATACCCATGTTGCAACTCTTTGTTAGCTTAAGAATATGTAGCTACTTTCACAATTTAAATATTTCTAATTTAAACAGTATTTTTTTCATCTTAAAAATGCATGCAGACATAACTATTAGCAGAGCCTTTACAAATGTTAATATAGAATCTAACTAAAATTGGACGTGAACAAAAATAAATGTCTTTTTAAAAATGAAAAACAAAAAAAGATTTACAATAAATCCTGCAGTTGCAGCAGTACATGCAGCTTCCTCCTCTCTTTTCCACATTCTGATCCTGGATAAAGTCCATCCCTTTTGTATTTAGCATTAATTTCCATTGACAAGTGCATTAAATAGCTAATTGACCTATGCTGTAAGTAAGAAGAGAAGCATTCACTTTTTCCACAAAACCTTGATAAGGAGACCCCAAACCACCACACCAGCCAGGTCCCAGAGATGAGTGATTCAGAGATTAGTACATCATCAACCCTAGTTAGAGAGTTTGATCAGTTGTTCTGTCATGTTCCAAAATTCATCTGAAGCCTTTAGCTTCTCAAATGTTGTAGTTCTCTTTGTTAGTATTTTAGGAGAGTTTTATTATCAGTCAAACAGTACTTTCATCAAAGAGTTTCAGTCAGGCAGGCTATGAGCTTCTCTCTGGCTCAGGGGCATCTGGAAGTGCTCTTTATAGAAAATTCTGTTTCTTCCTGTTATGAATGAGCTACAGTAGCTTGGTTGAGTCATGTACTATATCAGAAGCAAAAGTCCAAGCACAGAAGAAGGCTAGACTTCATTCAGCTAGAGAAATAGAAGAGATATTTACAGCTATGTGAGGATGTTCTTGAAAACACAAACTTCAAGCAGTGAAAGCCACTTGAGTATGTCCTATCCATTAAGCAGAATTTGGGTCCTTGACTAAGGCTCATAGGGAAAAGTGCCACCATACAAAAGTACTGAAAAACAGGATGAATAGATTAATAATACTATAATTAAGTTGCAGTCAAATGAAGAAACACAGTGATGTCGTTGTCTTGCAATTCCAGTTAGGTTTAAATCTTAGCCAAAAAAGTTAGCTTGATTGCCAAATCTAGACTGGTTCTATGTGAAGCAGAGTGGATATGTGCTTCAATGTTGCATGTAATGGACTTGTATTTCTTCTAGTCTTCACTTCTGTCTTGTAGCCAGTGCTGCAAAGAATGTGATGCATCTATGCACTGGAATAAAGATGATTAGAAAATACATGGATTGATGAAACTTTCTAAGCATTTTATAGTGATAGTATGATTGTTTATTTATTTCTGTCTCTGAGACAATGCATATGTCAACTGCATGATAAAAAACAGATGCATGGGTACAATTTTTAAATTACACATGAAATTGTTTGGTAGTATAAATCCATATCATTTTTCATTTTAAAGGTAGTCTTATTATACAGGATCACAAATACAATTTACTGGGATTGTCTTCAAAGCTTTGTAAGCAACAAAAAAATCATTTAAATTAAAAATAAACCCCCCTTGCAGTAAAGAAGCCTAATTAAGAAACATTGTGCCTTTTCTTCAAAATAACAAAGTAGGATTGAAACCTCTTCCTGACATTTTGCGGTTCATATTTAAGAAGATTAACTTAAATTTCTAACTTCAAGTAAATGCCTTCAGCTGTTAAAAATGAAAATCTCAGGGTCAGGTTCAGAATAAACACTATCAGTCCTCTATAATCTACCAACTCTCACTGTAAAACAAAAAATGAATCTCATTCTTTGTTTCATTTATATTGTGCTCAGTGTTCCATTAAATGTTTTGTACCTCTAAGCCTGTTGCAAAACATGTTAACAGAAGAGTTAGGATATAGCTGGTTGGATAATGGATGGATGGATGGATGGAATATCATGTAATAAAGGAGAAAATGTCAACACCCTGATACTTGATAGAAATTGAAAACTGAATAATTAGTGAAAGAAAGCATTATTTACTGGATCAATTAAGAGGGAGAAGAGTGGACATAGACCAATTAAGTTTATAGCCAGAGAGGCTTTCAAAGTAACAGACAAGATGAAGACTGGAAGAGGCATTTTTTGAGGAACACCAAGATGTCATTGGCTTAATTGATGGTAGGTGTTGTGTAAGGTAATAGGTGAGATTACATCTGAATCACATATAGCAACAGCTAGAGAGTAAAGGAAAAGTGTGAAAATAGAGAAGAAAGTCAACATTCCTGTCTGGCACCTTTAAAGGTCTGAAACAGATGCAGTATTACAAAGTTGGTAAAAATAACAGTTGAAAGGAGCAAATTGAATAAATTTAACATTTTGATGTAACTTTTAACAAAACCCCTATGATGAATGACCAATCTCCTTCATGGGGAGATTGTTTTGTTAAATTTAATGGGGCACTGGTGGAGAAAGATGATACAGGAAATAACGGATTTACAGATACTAAGATTGTGAACCCAGTTTTGGAAAGGAAATAAAGACTTACACCCACTTATTACTCATTCACCCTGTTTTGTCATACAAGGTTCTATATGACCATATTTTCCCCTTTATACTCTTTATTATGTAGACTTTACCCAAATGCCTCAAATCTCATACACATAGCACTCTGTGGTCAGGTACTGTACTTTAGCACTTCCTACCCCCTTTCCTCCTTCTTTATCTCTAACCTCAGGTACATAGATAAAAACAACAAGCAGGATAAGGAGCTACACATTTATTTAATTATAGATTATAGGTAACATGTTCAAATTATAAGCAAAATAAAAACAGTGTGACAAAAAATACTATTACAACCTAAGTAGTAGTGCATCTTGCATCCATAGGCGGCTTTCAGCCTCATGTTCTGTCTGGCCTAGTCCTTGCTAGCACATGGCCTTTGAATGGAGTATTGAAACAGGTTGCATGCTTGTCTCATCTTAGAGAATCCATCAACTTGATTTTCCAGGGTTAGAATGAAATAAATGAGTAACACACACTTAAAGCACATTCTCCTCATCAAATCAAGCCCAAGCACGATATTGTATGATATATTGATCATGAGATATCCTCCAAAGAACCAAGCAGGGCAGCCATGACTGGCACCAATCACCTGGTGTTTCTTTGGGTAGCTCTGGCTCATGGGGTCAATACCATTGCAAGCTTCAAATGATTGGATAGCTGAGACTGTTTAATTTCCAACGACATGTAACACAGCCATGTTTGAACAAAAGGACCCAGCCCAGGTGAGCCATAATGAACTACCGTCACACTGTGCATGCCTGAATTTTTTTGCGTTCTTGCATACTACTTCACAAAATAACAGCAAAAACATACAACAAATGATATATCAGAGCAGGTTCTCCTTATCAAAACAAGCTTAAGAGAATGTTTGCATGATGTATCAATTGTGAGATAGCCTATAAAAAAAAAGATGGGCCAGGCAGCCATGATTGGCACCTACCACATTGCATTTCTTGGGGGTTAGCTCTGGGTCAGTGGGTTATACATTGCAAGCTTCATACTATTGTATAGCTGTAACTGAAATATTTTCAACAATAGGTAGCACACCAATGTTTGAAAAAAGGAGAGCATAATAAACAAAATGTGTGATTTTGTGTGTGTGAGTGTACATATATGATAAATATGTGTGTATTTGGATGGGTGGGTGTGTGTATGCGAGGAATAATTAATATTTTATATAAATATTTAATATTATTTTATACCAGTAACGGCATACTGCACGATAACGTGCAGTGAATATATTTGACTTGATCATACTCTTTCTCTGTACGTTTAGCATTCATTTGCTCAGAGGTTAATGTGCTTGCTGCTTTCTTAACAGCTCTTTTTTTCTCCACCTTAGTGACCCACTTCTTCTCTTCTTTTGTCGCCATCTTTTCACATGAAAACTAGTTAAGTCAGTGTTTGTGTTGCAATTACTTAGTATGTTTTCCTTAATTTTTCACTTAAGCTGGCACTTAAGTCTTCAATCTGCCTTAAGAATGATTTAAGATATGAAGAGGCAGGGGAAGTGACGGTGAAGGTGGTAGGGATGAGAACGGTGTCTGTGTGTGTGCACTGCATGGCTGCCCTGCTGCTTACTACCAAGAGTTGATTCTACAATAAAAAAATAAAAAGAGTAATAATTCCCAAACTCTTCACTTTTAACATTAAGATGTAGTGTAGAGTTTCAGTGTAGTATATGTGTACCAAATTTCAGGCTACAGGTTACTTGATTTTTGACCTTGACCTTCTTGGATTGATCTTTGACCTTGGAGCTCAATCATCACCCCAAAAGCGGACAGTAGATGTCACGTAGTATATGTGTACCAAATTTCAGGTCAATAGGTCAAACGGTTTGCGAGCTACAGGTGATTTAAATACCTGGACAGACAAACGAACAGCCACGGTAGCATATTATATAATCTTATATTTTTTATAAGATTACTAGCAGAATACCCGCGCTTCGCAGCGGAGAAGTAGTGTGTTAAAGAAGGTATGAAAAAGAAAAGGAAAAATTTTAAAAATAACGTAACATGATTGTTAATGTAATTGTTTTGTCATTGATATGAGTGTTGTTGTCATCTCTCTCTCTCTCTCTCTATCTATATATATATATATATAGCAAAATACCTGTGCTTCGCAGCGGAGAAGTAGTGTGTTAAAGAAGCAATGAAAAAGAA
>JANRMT010062831.1:4676969-4722121 GCA_026402145.1 Polypterus bichir lapradei
GATAGATAGATAGATAGATAGATAGATAGATAGATAGATAGATAGATAGTCTTTGAACTTTGTCAAACTTTGCTCTTTTTACTTTGTTTTCTGCTGATGGCTTTAATTTACATAAACTGATACGGCCCACCGATCGCTGTCAAAGCTGTGGTATAACTAGGTATGCGCGTTAAAAAGTCACTCATTAAAACATTATTAACAACAAATATCATCAAATTAAAAAAACACATATGGAATGATTTTATTTTTTTCTACAGTGTCACCAAATTTCATTTAAATCTGTCAAGGCATTTTTGGGGATTTTGGGGTATTTAGTTTTTCAGTTAATGGGGGGGGGTTATTATCGAAATATCCAATATTGGTGGATAACTACTGCTGTAGATGTACCATCCTGCCATATTTCAGCTTTTTAACTAACCAAGAAATAGAGTTTTTGTTGATGAGTGAGTGAGTGATTCAACTTTGCATTTTATAGATAGACTCTTCCACATCAGGTTTTAAGCTTTAAAGATTGTATCCAACCAGTCACTCAGTTACTGTCTAGTAAACAAGTGTCTTTATTTAATAGTTTTTTGTTTAGGTTTAATGAATTTGGTACTCAAATGTGGCATTTGGTGCCAAGTTGTTGTGCCTGCCTATGGTAAAGTCATCCCTGATGGAAGATCCCTGGAATCATGGGAAAGAGAGGTCCTTTCATCGGATTGGCTGGCCCAGCACTGTTTCAGCTGTGGAATGGCAAAATGGGGGAGGCAGCTTGATGGATGAGGTCTCCAGGACTCCAAACAAATCCAAATCATATTATGTGATGTCATCCACTGTTAAATTCTGCTATGTACTTCTAAAATTTTATATTTTTATACTGTATTGAGGATTTGTTCTATTATGTGTATTGTATTGTATTGACCCCCTTCTTTTTGACACCCACTGCACGCCCAACCTACCTGGAAATGGGTCTCTCTTTGAACTGCTTTTCCCGAGGTTTCTTCCATTTTTTCCCTACTGGGTTTTTTTTGAGAGTTGTTCCTTGTTTTCTTAGAGAGTCAAGGCTGGGGGGCTGTCAAGAGGCAGGGCCTGTTAAAGCCCATTGCGACACTCCTTGTGTGATTTTGGGCTATACAAAAATAAATTGTATTGTATTGTATTGTATTGTATGGCTTTTTGTTCAAGTGGTTGTCTGAATTATATTCACAGATTAATTCTGTTGTTCTTGTTTTGATTATAAGTATTTATGTTTCATTTGTATGAGCTTCACCAAACCAAGTCCCATTCACCTGGCCACGTTATAATAATAATAATATACAGTATATACAGTGTCACACAAGTGCGCATGGGAGGCAGATAATGGACTTGAGTAAGGGCAGTTCCGAGACTGGATGTGGCAGAGTGCACTGACTCTTTTTCTCCCTTGCCTGCAGACCATTCACAGGAGATCCCACCTGGTCCTCTGAACGTCACTTCCGGGACCGAGCCAATGGAAGGAGACCTTGCCGGCTCCAGCCCCTGTGATGTCACGTCCGGGCTTGCACCAATAGCAGAAGACCCTCACGAGCCCGACCCATTTGACTTCACTTTCTGTCTTCCCTTTAAAAGCATCCACCTTTTCCCTGTTCCCTCAGTTCTGTATTGGACTTAATTACCTTCATCAGAAAATGGACAGCCAGTGCCTCTCTAAGCCTCAAGATGGAAACAAACAACAAATAAGGTGTCAGTCCGTGACAGGGTACCTTCATGCAGATATGCAGCCTCACTAATATTGGGTCAGTATATAAATTACCAGTTAATCTAATCTGTATATTTTCAGCATGTGGACAGGACTCTGGAGTAATTGGAGAGTAATGCATTCTGACATGGAGAAAACATGTAAACTCCACATAGGCAGTTCCCAGGCTCAGATTCAAACCCAGGATTCTGGAGCTTTGATATCATAGCACTAACCACAGCATTATCAAGCCACTCTAACTAATTTAAATGCATGGTGGAAAACAAATATTATTCAATGAGCGGTGCCTATTTTTTCTGAGTTGATTTAATTTGATATTTCCAATATGCCTATGATGACATTCAATGTGCAAATAATTCTGTGAGATTCCAAAGACACTATTTTTTTCTGAAAATTATAGCTTGCTGTGAGCACCATGAAAAGAACGGACAGCGCAACTGAATCAGAGAGAGAGAGAGGGAGAAAGACCAGTGTCCATATTCAGCAAGCATCTCAGAGTAGAAAAAAGGTCCTAACTGGCTCAAAATTCTCAAATGGGGGCATATTTGGTCGTCTTCTTAGGAGTAGGAGTAATAGCATTGTTTCTGTTTTCCTAATTTAGGAACTTGCCTCACCAGGATTTAGGAGAACAAGTGAACTGTTCTAACTTGCTAGGAGCTGCCAAAAGGTGATATTCAGGTATAGATTAGCACACATTCCAGAAAAGGTAGAATATGTTTTGTAAATAATGGACAGAAATGAATTTGCAAATATACATTGATTTGACAGAGATGGAATAATATTTGTAACACATTTTGTACATCAAGTGATTACTCAGTCTATGCAGAGAAGCCATTCACTATCAGCCAAAATGAAAATTCTGGCAACGTTAGGTTTTATGGCCATCGGAAAAATGCAGCTTCACAATAGTGATGATTTGGGTATATAACAAGCAACCATTTTTAAAATTTTCCACCAACATTTTACATGCAGATTTATACATTTACCCACAATGTAAGGTAGTGTTAAAGCAAGCTGAATTCATGTAAATTGCTGGTTTTCTTAGAGTTGTTAGCATGGTTGATTGTACACATATGAAGGTCATTGCCACAAGTATGGACGAGCACAGAAATGCACATGAAAGAATCTGTTTTGGTCATCTTTTGCCTTATTTGCTACATTCCTTTCTAACTACCTTTTAGCCTCCCTAATATCCTTCATAATGGTTGCCCTCATGTTCTCATTTGCCCTATGATTTACATTGGAGTTATTAGTCTTATATGCCTTATACAGTTGCTTTTTGTTATCCTAGTTTGTTTTCAGGTAGTTAAAATTTCCCAATATTGTAATATCTTCTCTCAAACTTAAAAAATATGTGCGCTGAAATTATTGTCTGCATTGGATGGTTAGTAACACACACCTAAAAAAGGCCTCTTTCCCTAATGCTTTCCAGAAGGAGCTACATGTTCTCATTCAAGTGAAGAGCACTTGAGTTTAAATTGTTTGAGGTAAACAGCAATTCTATCTCCTTTTCTGTTCTATCTATCCTTCCTCAAAAATGGGTACCCTCTATGTTATACTCATCTCAATCTTTGTTATTTAGCCAGGTTTTCATTATTGCTATAAGTTCTATAAGTGCTATAATAAAAGTTATTGCTAAAGTATAAGCTGAAATCCCTGGTGCTTGCCTAGTCAATGGATGAACACCTGAGTATATGGAGACACTGGTGAAGTGCTATGCCATTTCTCGCTGACTCAGGTCTGACAGCGAACAGTTTCTGGTAATGCCACCTCTATGGGGTATCAAATCTCAATTCAGACCCATTTCTTTTGTGGTTCTTAATTGGTGGAATGTGCTGCCCACCTCCATCCATACTGCTGACTCCCTTAATGTATTTAAGAAGCAATTGAAGACCCATCAGTTCTATGATTATCTGTGTATTTGAAAAGAAGAAAAAAATGTTTGTGCTGCGATACTTTATATTCTTGGTCAATTTGTTTAAGTTTAATTGCTTTATTGATTGTAATCTATGATTGCAAATGTATAAGTTATTGCATCTTCACTTGTGGCAATCAACTTATGCTACCTGTCCTGTTATACTTGCTGAACAAACAGGCCCTAGCCTAATGTTACTTGATTGTTTGTCTCTTTGGTAAGTCGCTTTGGATAAAAGCATCTGCAAAGCAAATAAATGTAAATGTAATATACTGTAATTATGCTCCACTATATACAACTCCATCTCACTTGTTTTATTTTTAAATTCTTCTAGTATTAAGAGAGGAGAAACGTTGGGAACATGCAAAGAAACAGTGTATTGCCACACCCACCAAAAGATGAACTACCTCATAATCCCAAATTAGCACCTAAGTGCAGCCAATCAATGGGTGACACCTCAGCACCACACTAGTTCGAATGGAGTCAAATAGTGTTAGGTTTTTTTACAATGACTGGAGTGTCAATCCTGCTAACTAATCTTAACTTTTCCCTGCAAGTTGGGATGGAGCAATTGCAGATTGTGGGCCTTGCTCAATGGCCCAATGGAGTGAAATCACTTCTGACATCTGTGGGATTCAAACTGGGAGCCTTCCAATTGTTGGTGCAGATCCCTAGACTCATAGCCACCATTCTGCCCAGCCTAGCGTTAAGACAAGATATTTTAAATGTTACTCATTTTAGTTTGTATTTAAACGTTGGGTTAATATTTAAAATATAATGCATTTTTATGTTTACATTATTGTTTGTTCCTTTATGTACAGTTCTACACCTGGCCTGTCTTTAAACTCCCTGTTCCCCATGCCCTAGTTTAAACAATCCTCGACTAACCTACTCATATGCCTCTCCAACACATATGTACACCGTCAGTTGGGATGCAACCCATTACGGCAGAACAAATTCCATCTTTTCCAAAAGGATTCACAATGCCCCATAAACCTGTTTCCTTCTACCCTACACCAAGATTTGAGCCATGCAGTAAACTTTCTAATCTCCTCAATGTTACCTGGACCGACATGTGGCACAAGCATAGACTACCTTGTCAGCTCTCCTCCTCAGCCTGGCACCTAACTAAATTTATATTGCGGAACTGACATGCTACCCTTATGTAGGTCTTTTATTCCAATATGGGCAATGACCACTGGATCCACCCCCACTCTGGCCAAGAGCCTTTCACCCCTTCCAAGGGAGGCTTTCCACCCGTGCACCAAGAAGGCATCACACCGTGCAAGACTCTGTCTCTGGAGCAAACCTGCGCTTCAATTCCCCCTAATGATTGAGTCCCCAACTATCACTACCTCTCACTTTCTGGGAACTGGCTTTGAGGATGGGATTCCTCATGCCTGCCTACAATCTCAGAGTCTTCAGAGACACCATCCACCTCCATAAGGACCTGAAAATGGTCTGACATTTCTAATTCTGGTGTTGATGCCTTTGCACCTTGTGACCCAGACACACCTATCTCTACTGGTCTGGTATGGAATCTCCTCTGGCGTTACCTTAAGGAGCACACTATCTTTCCAAAGGACATCTGGGCATGATCACCCAATTCTCTACTACAACAGAGGCCATCCAACTCCTCCTCCAGTTCAGCGACCCTGAGCTTGAGGTGTTGGAGCAGCAGGCATTTCCTACAGATGTACCCCTCAAGGAAGAGTGGCTCCTCCAACCCATTTTCTAGGAAGTCCAGCATCCAACAGGACATGCATTGCACTGGCCTCATTATTAAAATATGACTTTGGATTACTAAAACTGCTCAAAAAATTAATTAAAATTAAATGATTTAACTTAAATGGTAAAACTAAAAAAAACCCAAAGTTAATTGGATTAAAGAACTGTTCTCTTAACTCTTCTCTTTGCCACTTTGAAGTAAACCACTGTCTTTTTTTCCCCAGTAATGAATCATTATTTCAGTTACTTACTATGAATCAGTTATTTACTTACAGAGATGCCAGTGTCAGTTACTGCTGCTTACTGCCCTGCCCCAGGGTATAGAAATAACTCAGTGATAATCAATAAAATGGGATGCACCTGAACCAAATTTCATATGTCATAGAAATGGTATGAATACTTTTGTCAATATGATATTTCAGTTTTATATTTTTGATAAATTTATAAAATCCTGTTTTCGCTTTGTCACTCTGGGGAACTGTGTGTTGCTCAATGTAGGGAAAAAATAATTTAGATGATTTTAGCACAAGGCTGCAACATAACAAAATGAGAGAAAAGTGAAGCAGTCTGACTAAGTTCTGAATCCAGTGTAATTTATTCAGATGGCATATTTTATTCGCTAATGCTCAGTTTCAAATTTGTAAGAACCTAAAAAGCAATGAAACGTTTTTAGCATCTTTAACTTTATATATGTTATGTGGCCTGTAATGTGGCCTTCATACAATATTGACCCAGCAGGCCCATTTGGAGGACCTATGTATGAACAAAACAGACGGGTCTTTGCACATTGTATTTGGATCACTGATGATGAATTCAAATACAGACACACTCTTTTGCACATACAGTGCCCCTGAGTCTCTTATAAAATGCATGCTTTTAGATTTCAAGTAGAAATAATATTCAGTAGTGTGCTAGAATGGAGCTAGATGTGTTACTTATGTTTTACAATTTTAAAAAGTGATTACTTTTATCAAAACATCAATCAGTGGTCAAGCTTTACTGTGATACACAGGGAAGTAAAGGGCGCTGACAGAGACACAGTTATTCAGCTTTGCCATGAAAAGCCTGGAAAATATGCAGTGATACAACAACGGATTTTTATGCTAGATTACAATGCTGCCTTTAAGGCCTATTCAATATTGGCAAATAGGCCATTCAAGTGTTTGACATACCAATGGCTAAATGCTCCAGCATCTACAGATGTTTAACTTAGAATTCATCGTCATATTGTACGTTCTAAAGTATTCTAAGCTATAGACATTGGTTAGTTCTTTAAATTGATCAAATGTTTTATTACCTCTTCATAGGATTCAAGCATATTAATGAAATTCAACTCCCCTTATCTAAACATACTGTATATTGTATATTAGCTAATACACCTGCACCTGAAACACATTTCTCAATATTTTTAGTAATCTACTAATTTTCCAGCAATAGGCAATAAGCTAACTGGCTTCTAGTTACTACAAACAGTCCAAACACTTGTTTTAAATAACAGGACAATATTTGCAAGCATCTGGTCTTTAGCTCTTTCCCTCAGTGTGCAGTAATTACTGAAAAATATGTTTTGAAGTTGAATAATTTTTTTCACAATAGACACTTATTTTGTCTCTCTGAGTGGCTTTAATTGCTTTCTCACTCTCACAGCTGTCTATCGATCCGATGATGATGCTGCCCATCCGTTTGTCCATCTCCGTCACTCCCCCTCCTATGTGTATGCTGGTGGGAGAGTAGGCCAATTCAGGAAAGACAGGCCTGGGGGCACTATGGGCAAGGGAATTGTCTCTAATGCACAATGGGTTGGTTTTGATGTTGATGTCTTGCCATTCTTTTCTCCTCTTGTTGATGTGTCTGTTGTTGTTCAAAATGATGGATTCCTTCAATTATTGTCCATCTCCAAAGCATGTGGTCCCCAGCAAGTGTTCGGGCTTTGAGAGAATACTTCAAGTAGTCCTTCCAGCATTTCTTCGGTCCACCTTGAGGTTGGGATCCTTCAGCGAGTTCACCATACAGGGCCATCCAGGGAGGCCGAGAATCATCCATGTGGATAACATGTCCAGTCAAGCGGATGACATAGATGAGCATTATGGTCTCAATGCCAGTTAATGAGCAGTATTCCATAATTTTACTGTGCAGAACCATGTCCTCTCAAGTGATACCTAGGATCTTCTGGAGGCAGCTAATGTGGAACGCTTCTACTGTGTGAATTTGCTTCCGGTATGGAGTCCAGGACTTGCATTCATAAAGAAGTGCTGATGCACATACCACTTGATATAACAGAACCTTAGTCGCCATACTGAAACTTTAGTTACAGAAGACATGCTTGCAAAGATGGACCAATGTGAGGAAGCTAGTCGGATGCGATTCACAATCTCCTCAGTTACAGAGGCATCATATTATGCTTCTGAGGTAGGGGAAGGATTGTGTGTTCCCCAGTGTCTTGTTGCCAATTTTGATGCCCACTGTAGGATCTGTGTGTTGGAAGGCAGTCTGAGGGTCAGTGTCTTGGAAGTGCTGATTTCCTGGACTATCCAGGAATAGGCTGAGTGTAAGGGACTCAACAGTCGTCTGAAGGCTTTCCCAGTGAAGATCCAAACTTACAGAGTACTTCCCAAAGCATCTCATGGTTGACAATGTCAAGTGCTTTCCACAGGTCAATGAAAGAAAAGCTGATGTCTTGCTGGTGTTCCTGTGCCTTCTATAGGAGATGGCGGATGTCAAAGATCATATCAATTGGGATGAAAGCCAGCTTGAGACTCTGGAAGTACTCTGTCTGTAACATGATGAAGTAGCCAGAGAAGCAAGACACAGCCAAGGACTTTCCCAGCAACATTATGCAGTGAATTACCACAGCTGTTGCCATAGTCTGATTGGTCACCCTTCTTCTTGTAGATGATGATGATGGTAGCATATTTCCATGAGTCAGGAAGTTTGCCAAGCTTCCAACACAGAGTGAAGAAATCTATCAACTTGACAAGAAGATTGTCCACCAGGAGTCACCAGGAGCCTTTTTGTTCTTTGGGGCTTGGACAGTAGTATGGATTTTGTGGAGAGTTGAACATTCATCTAGTTCAGAGACTTTGGGGAGTGTGGAAACCTTTTCAAAGACTGAAGGATTTGCTTAGTTCATCTGGTTCAATAGTTCTTAAAAGTGCTCTCCCCAGCAATCCAAGATCTGTTGCTTGTCTTGGAGGAGTGTCACATCATCTGCAGTCCAGACTGGGGCTATGTTACTTTGAGAAGAACTATAAATTCCTTTGACGGAACAGTAGAAATCATTGGTTTTGTTTTCATCTGCATAGCATTAGCTTTCACAGAGCCTTCATTGTCTATTTAATCTAGTTTTTTTTTTCCACTTCTGCAGGAGGGAAACAGTGTCCTCCTCGAAACAGTATGGGTTCTTCTTTTTGGAGAATTAAAGGGCTTTATTAGAGGAGGACTATAGGGCTGTGAGACAGTGAGGTACATAGTATATCAGCATCAGGACTGGTACGCACAATGTCACCATCCATGGTTGGGATGAGTGTGAAAATGACTTGTCAATTTGTTTCTGGTGTCAATATTTGGAAGGAATATAATGCTGAAGCATGGCTTGGGGGATTGTCTTCTAGTAGGTGGTCTAAGTACAGCACAGAGCATGGATTGAACAAGTCTGTACTCTGTCCAGCATTCTGCTCCTTGCATCACTTATGAGATTAAGACATCCTGGAGATCACACCGAAGGACAATCATATAAGTCAATGAGGTGCCAGTTCTTTGATCGACGATGCATCCATGTCATCTTATGTTTGTTGGGGAGCTGAAACACTGTGTTGGTAATAGACAGTTGGTGCTCTACACAGAAGATTAAGAGATGAAGCCCGTTAGTGTTCATGTTTACAGTTCCATGTTTCCCAATCACATCATTCCAGATGTTGCATTTTAGTCTCCAAGTAAGGAGATCTTGTCAGAAGCAGGAACATTCCGGACTGCTTAGTCAAGAGGAACATAGAACTTGTCCTCTTCCTTCACTGTTGAATCCTGTGTAGGAATATATATGCTTATAATTGTCATATGGGAAATTTTCTCCAATGAAACACATAGGATCATTAGGCAAGAGCTGCTGTCAAGAAATGACTATGAGATAGGACTGAGGAGTTCATCCTCGACAGTGAGGCCAATTCTGTAGATCCATAGCTATGACTTTGGTTATTCCCGAAGAATGTACAGTATATCCAGCTGTGATTTCAGTGATGGATCCTTCATTACTAAGACAAGCCTCACTGAGGTCACAGATGTTCACCTTGTAGTGTTAGAGCTCTGAGGCTATAAGGGCTGTTCTCTGAGGTGGTCGGTTGGTATTGGCTGAAACCATGAGTGTGCAGACATTCCATGAAGCTAGGATGAAATAGGCAGCCTAGTCACAGGTAACGGACGAGACACTTGTCCTGGGTGTGCCTCTAAACGGCCACCACATAAATACCATCATATGTGCAGGTTCCATACTAACAACATACACCATCACCCTATAGTAGTTCCCTTCATTTGATGCCCATAGCCGTAGGACTTTGTTGCAGGAGAAAGGATAAGGAAGATAGATAAAAGGAAGAGCCTGCAAAAAGGAGTTGTTGATATCTGTGGTAGTGAGACCACCTCACTTTCTGTCGGGAATCCATGTAGCAAGCCAAGTGCAAGATAACAAGGTATTGCAGGAAGTTGCACAACTTTAGATGGACCCTTGATGGGAACTGGGAGGGTGGTTTGAGTCAGTCATAACCAGGAGTTCACCTTTCACATTGTCGCCATTCGTGGCCCTATCAGGAGTACATGACTCCTCTTCCACGCTGTACTTCTAGAGATTAAGCACAAGTTATATAAATGTATATCCAAAAAAACTTCACAAACAAATATATTTTATCATCAATGAGGTAAAATAGTGATGAACTGTTGTAATTCACAGTTCCAGTATCTGGGTTTGATTCCAGCTGCACAATCTGTGTGGAGTTTGCATGTTTTTTTCTTTGTTTATGTAGTATGATAGGTAAGAGTATCCTGTCCAGGATTAGTTCCTGCCTTGATCCACATGCTGTTTTGGTAAAACTCTGATGATTTTCTCAATTAGGATCATAAGACTTAACAGTAGTTGCCTTAATAATGTCAGGAGCATCACATAAATATTTTACTTCTGCTATTTAGGAACTGAGAAAGAAATAAATTCAGCATAGTCTGTTTTTATTGACTCAACTGGGACAACTACTAACTACTCAGATATTTCTTATTAAACAGTCATCTTATATTTTACACGTCGACCTTCTACTTATACCTTGTCACAATAGGCATCTACTTTGTCTAAATGTACTTTGTTCCAAATAAAATTGCCAATTAAACCAGCAACCATATCACATGTGCTTCAGAAGACATCATCCACCTGAAGCTAAGCAGGTATGGACCGGGTCAGTATTTGGATGGGAGACCATATAAAAATATCTTGGGTTGCTGCTGGAAGAGGTGTTGGTGAGGACTGCAAGGGTCACTTACCCTGTGGTCTGATTGTGGATCCCAATGCCCCAGTGCAGTGATGTGGACACTGTGCTGTAAAGATGGCAAAATCCTTCAGATGAGATATAAAAACAAGGTCCTGACTCTCTGTGGTCATAAAAGATCCCTAAGCATCCTTTGTGAAGAGCAGGAGGTATCCCAATGCCCAGACTAATTTGCCCTCCATGGCCTGGTCATTCTGGCCCGCTAATCATCCCCTGTCTCTCTAATTGATTGTCTCTCTCTCTCTCACCACCTAATAGCTCATGTGTAGAGAGTGTACTGGCGCAACAATGGCTCCAATCACACTACAGATTAGTGGTGGTTGAAGTGGCTCCCCACTCAGTATAAAAAGCACTTTGAGTAGTGAGGAAAGCACTTCATAAATGTAAAGAAATCTTATTAAATCTAATTCTGTGTTTTGTTATTCTCTCTGGAAGCAAATAATTATCCTTATAAAGGTATGTGCCTTAAACTTATAGATCAATTTCTCTAAGTTCTTCATTGGAGTCTATACATCTGACTTACAAACTATAGTTTAAATGTATTGGGCAAGAACTGACATACTATTCACAACTTAAAATCGATTCACATAATGCAAAAATCATTTTTTTTAGCTTTCTGGTTGTTAATTTAATTTTTTTTTTTAAATAATATTCCGTTAAGACCAAACCACTGTGCATGCTCACACATAGTTCCAGAAGAAGATAGTTTGTGTGGGCACAGTTACTTAATTGTTAAGAGCTGTAATGTGGATGTATATTCATTATTATTTATATGTAAAATAACAACTGTATAATAACAATAAAACAAGGTTACTCATATACAGTATATTCCTCCGTAAAGACTATCAGTCTCAAATAAAAGTGGTATCCAACACTCTCCGACTTTGGTCTATCAGCCGAGCTCTCCTTCTCTCTCTTCTGCACCACTACTTAGTAAGTATTGGGTTGTTTGCAAAAGAGTCTGCTCTTTGTGCTGGATCTCGTACATGAGCAATGTGAGCTAATACCTAAGTATTTTTTTTTTTTTTTTAATTAACCAAAAACACTGAGACATTTGTCATTCATTGTTGAATTAATGCTTATATTGTTTACAAATAAATACAGTATATATCAAACTTAGAAACAATTTTTAAATGAAATTGAGACCTCAGGAATCGAAATCCAGATTATCAAAGATTCTCTGCCCTAATTGAAAGTGGAAAGTTGAGGTAAATGATTTTTTAAATTTTGTTTTCAATTTCTGAGTATGTATTTGTGCTAAATACTGTAGGTAGATACCAATACACAATTTACACTAATTACAATTTTCAAATTTAAAAGGAGAAGTCAACAATATCACAATACTGTAGACTCATTTTGTGCATGGTAGGCAGATTATCAGATCTAAACTGGCAGCTGTAGCTTTGTGTGTGTGCCACGTGATTCTCAGAGTTGTTTATACCTTGTGCTCAATGCTTCTGGAAAATGACCCAGCATTCTTTATCCCCAGATTTCACTAAGTACATTCAAAAAATAGACAGATGAGCATGTAATGTATTCACATGAATATGAAATGTCATGCAGGAAATCTAACAGTATATTTTTAAACATTAAATTGCTTCAAAAGTACTTGGTTAGAAAGGAAGGTGAATGGTATTTTTGAGTTTATTCAAGTATTTTGTTGTTATCTCTATGTTTTATTCTTCCCCTCTCAACCTTCATTATTTACACAATTTATATTCTCTAGACTTCATTTAGGCCATTAATATAAAGTCAGAATTTCAGAGCAAGTATTATACAGTTCATTGGCACTGATAGGGTGTCTGCCAGGAGTACATTAAATCTGAAAGGCTGTCGATTTCACAGACTGACCTAAAGCATCCAGTGTCACACTGTATTAATGCTGATGTGTTAGTGGTTTTGTTGGTCTATTTGATCCTACCTTTCAGGTATAATAGAGACAAATATCCTAATGCAATCCAGGTAAACACAATAGTGAACACTGTTCTTTTGCCTTCACATTTCAGTGAAGATCTTCTTTTTAAGATATCTTGTTTGATGCAAGTTTATGGATACTGGTGTGTTTTTCCCATTGGTGTCCTTGTTACTGCAAAACTTACAATACATAAATAGCATGAAATAAATTTAAAATATTAATGGAGAGAAAAACATTAACTAGAAAAAAGACTTTAGTTGCAAAAAACTTCAATTATGAATCCCTAACTAAACATATTTAAATAAATGGATAAAATATCATAACTAATTGTAGTAAAGGGTTTCTAGTATACAATTGTTTTTAAATATAACGAACTAGTAGCCAAATGAATATATGAAGGAAAAAATGGAAAATTTGGGGGCTAAAAACACACATAACAGATAATTTACATAATGTACTACATTGCACATGTATAAAATAACTTTATTGTACTGGTCAGTTTTGCAAAATACATAAGAATACGTGGATACATACTGTATATAATATCTATGATCTAGATATAATGCACATCTACATCTGTGATGTGCATTATTTGACATGTGATTTGCATGAAGTATAATGCACATAGTAATAAAACCAATGTTATTTTTCATTACAGGAGATATCACATCACAAACATTAGCACTGCTGTTCAGAATCCTATACACAATGCTATATAATGGAGGCAGTAGACAAGCTGACACCATAACTAAATCAAGCAAAATTTAAATGGAAAAAGTATATATGCTGAACAGCTACAATTAAAGGAAGCTTGCTTTCACATAAACCAATTTTGCTGAAAAGAGCTTTCAAATTAGCACTCCAGCTAAATCATGTAGCATATCTGAGCAATCAGTGTTGTCAAACATGAATAAGGATACTCGAAAAATGAATGCAGGAAGAGTGAGTCAAGCTCAACAAATGAGTCGCCTGAACAGTGAAAGACAAGATTAGAAAGACGAACTCCAGGAAAGTGTACAGGGAGAACAAATGTGACCAATGAAGTAGCGTACAGTAGCCATGAAAATGAAACCATAGTACAATGAGGAAATACCTCTGAAGAAGCACAAATTTCTAGACATGAAGCAGATGTGGTGTCACAAATCTTTGTTTTGAATACAACATAAACTTTGCAGATGGGAAGACTGTTGTGCTTCTGCCCTTGTCCAGTGTATAGCTGCATGCCTTTGATATGTCATCGAGTAAAGCAAAGCAAGCGTAAAAAGAGATAAAATATTGTTAATTCTGCAAAGAACTTCCAAAAACTGCCTGGACACATTTGTTGGTGCCCTAAGAAAAGCATAAATAATTGGATTAGAATGAGTGTTCAAGCTTGCGAAGAACTTCCAAAAACTGCCTAGACACATTTGTTGGTGCCCTAGAAAAAGCATAAATAATTTGATTAGAGTGAGTGTTCAAGCTTGCTGTTTTCTTTAATAAGTATTACACATGTCTCCAATTGAGCAATCAGTCTTTCAGCCCATTAAACGGAGAAAAGTAGTCGCCCTGCTGTTTAGTATCACTGTGTGTTCTGCACTGAGCAGTATCATCAGTATCTGAGCAGTATCATCAGTATCTGATAGCACCATCTGTCGTTTCTGAGTGACAGTGGACACAATGGAATAAGACCCAAGGATGACTACACTGTTGAAGGAAAAAAATAAAATGTCAATACTGGACTAAGCATATTAACTAGCGGCAATTCTTCTGGGAGAATGCCATTTGTACAGATGAGACAAAACTTGAACTTTTTGGCAAGTTACATCAGCTCTGTGTCCTCAGATGAAAAAAATGAAGCTTTCAAAAGAAAGAACATCATACCTGCTGTGAAATATGGAGGCAGCTCAGCTATGTTTTGCGGATGCTTTACTTTATCTAGCATGGGTGCCTTGAGTCCGTGAAGGGAACAATGAAATCTCAAGGCTATCAAGACATTCTAGAGCAAAATGTATCACCCAGTGCCAGATAGCCCTCTCTTGGGCACAGGCCATGGATCCTCCAACAGGATAATCACCCAAAGCACACAAATAAAAGCACTCAAGAATGGCTAAGAACAAAACATTGGGCAATTCTGAAGTTGCCTTCCATGAGCGCTGATTTGAATCCTATGAAACATCTATGGAAAAAGCTGAAACATGGAAAAGACCCTTCAAACCTGTCACAGCTGGAGCAGTTTGCTCAGGAAGAGTGGGCAAAACTATCTGTGGACAGGTGCAAAATCTCAGAGAGATATAGGAATAGTTTGCAGTGATTGCCTTTAAAGGTTGTGCAACAAAATAGTAGGTTAAGGGTCACATCATTTTTGAAAGAAATAAACAATGGTGGGTGCCAATTACTTTAGTCGGGGTCAAGCTATTCAGAGACAATTATGGGTTCATCTCTTTTGTTGAAGGCGTATCAACAAATATGTTTCCACTCTATCCAGTTGCTATGTATCTGCTATGCAACAGATGGCACATCACAAAGATTACTGCACTGAAAACATTAACACTGAGGTCTGCATTGATTATGTAGATCTCAACCCATCTTTGATGGGAAGCATAGTTAGCACTGGTTCAAATAATGGATAGTTTATTGAATACAATACCTCCAAAATGTTGCAAGCACAAAGCACAAGTAATCTCTCTCTCCAATATCTCTCCTCTCTTCTCACGACCACACTGCCTTTCTCCTTCATTCGAGTGTTGCTCCATGTCCTACCAGCTCTGACGCACCTGGATAACGGAGTATGGTCCCTTTTATTAAGGACCCGGAAGTATTTTCAGTGCCAGGGCTATTGCCCGATGGAAGTACTTTTGGGTCATATGAAAGTCCCATATTCTGGGGAGTGCATCTCCCTGCTGCACAGGATAAGGAACCACTAATTCTGACCGGGATGTCTATTCACCCATTAGGGCTGCCCAGTCCAGGTACAACTTCCTTCCCTTTCTTGGCTGGGATGCCTTTATGTTCCCACAGGGCCTCCAATCAGGGTAAGGGATCTTCTGGACCCCTTCTGGGGTGTTTGTCCATCCTGCGTGCCTCCTACTATATATATATATATACCAAGCTGATATGTTTAAAAATGATATTGTAGACACAGGGTATGCTTTTTTTAAAATGTGTATTCTTATTGTTCAACACTATGAGGGATGAATGCCAACCCAGGCTAGAATTTCTGCATGGGTTTCCACAAGGCATGCCAGGTATTGAAGACTCTGGGGAGTCCTTTTGGGTCCCATGGGGTCAGCCAAGAGATGCTGAGGGATATCAGAGTCCCTATTCTGTTGGGCTCCAACCTCACCCGGAAATGCTTCAGAGCCACTGCTTCATATCACCGGAAGTGCTCCTTTGGACTGGATAAAAAGGGGTGTCTGCCACAACTCAAGGGGGAGGCATCGGGAGGAATGAGTACAACACTTTCGTGGAGGAGTGGAGGCAGTGACTGAGAGTGGGACAGAAAAAGGAAGACAAAGAGTTGTTGTGTGCTTTATACTGTATTGTGGCTGTGGTGGGAAATGCTTACCAGCGAAGAGTTTCCCCAAAATAAATCCTTTTGTTTATGCTATACTTGTGTCCGAGCTTGTCTGTATTGGTTTTTTGGGGAGCCAGAGAGCCCCTTGCAGTCCATAACACATATTGGTAGACTACTGTGTATAATTAAATTTTAATTTATGCTTATTTTAAGAGCACTTAGTTACAAATGTTTTTAAAAGAAACTAAAAATGGGATAGCACTTGAAAATGAAATAAAAACTCTGTAGGTGTAACATTAGTTTTACAGAATCAGCATGCAACTTAGGTATTATGTTTGGAATTAAAACACTATAAGCTTAAAATATTGGAAAATTAAGACAGACTCTAAGGCCACCGAAAAATGAACTCTTGCATTTATTGATGTCAATATAACTTATATTTTAAGTGAAAATGTAAAATATATGTCTAAAGCTTAAAAAAGAAATCAGTATACTTTCAGGTGAAAAAACCCAAATGAAGTAAACATTTCTATGCACATAACTCATCAATGCTAGGTCAATTGCTGTGTTTCTCATTTTAACCTCTGGGGAAAGTAATGAGAAAAAAATTTTAACAATATGATAAAACTAATGCAATTGTAAAAACTTAAATTGCACTTTTGAGTTCTTTTTTAAATTGGGGATTCTGTTTTTCATTTATTTATCAACCATTCATAGTCATGTCAATAAGACATAATAACTGTGTAGCTTCTGTCTTTTTGTAATACTTTACATATTTGTCACTCATTTTTATTACTGTCTGTACTCTCTATTGAGGCAAATCTAAAAATCTAAAAATGCAGGTCTTATCATAATTTTGTAAATAAATAGAGAGACTTTAGGTACAGGGCCCCCAAAGTCTGTAATGATCTACCTACTAGTAATAGAGAAGTTACATTAGTTTTAACATTATGATTGCTACTGAATACTTATAATTTTACTCCCCTGAATCTATTGGTGCATGCACCATTTGTAAGAAGCGACTGTGCAGGACAGCCGAGTGCTTAACAATACTGTTTGCCTTTCTAAGGTATTATTTGTCATATATACCGTATCCTGAAGAGAAGGCCGCTTGCATGCCAATGATGTTCAGTACCGCATTCTCTGCCCTCTGCAGTGCTATGCAAATTAGAGCCAAGCAGGTATTTTATGTTGTGTGTGTATTATGTATTTATGTATTGTATGTACTTTGATGTTGAATCAAGTATGGACAGCATTCATCTTCCTGAAGTCTATGACCAGCTCCTTGCTATTGCTGATGGCAAGGGTTAGCCCAGTGTCAAAGTTGTAATTATACAAACAAAACTACATTAAAATCAAGAATAACTTGTGTAATAAACATGTGCAGTGAGACAGACATTATTTCCCTTGTAGTCATGTGAATGAAAACTGTTATAACTGAAAAAAACAAGAAAAGTGAATTGTAACACATTCATAAAAGTATGTATCCAAAGCATCATGAAGTTAAAGCAAAGAAAAAAAATCCCTGGACAGAACAAATTACATAGAATACAAACTATGCTTACATATACTATAATAATCACTTATACCATAATAATGTTAGGAGAATGAAAAAAAAAACTCCATGTAGAGAGTAATCAACATAATACCCAAGTGCACTATGTGTGTGTTCATATCAGAGATTGTTTTATACAACCAGTGCTCTATAGCTGTGAATTGTGTGAACTCATGACTTGTCCTCCATGTGGAATTCAGAAAAACAATCTCCCTGGACAGATGCGTCAAACAGAAATCCTTTTGCTCAGATAATTGTTTCCACTTAGAAGATTTCTCCATATATGACAAACTAAATGACTGACAGGTTGTTACGTCAATCCATTGTTGTGCATTTTTACATATCCTTTCTATAGATATGGATATCCTGATGCACCACCTATTCATACTGCCACACCCCAAAATTTGTAAACATTTCTTTAATTTTCTGTTATTGGTTGCAAACCTTATATTTTGCACACATTAGTTTGTAACACTGCTTCAATATATTTTACAAACACCCATTCTTAATTCTGCCAATCACTTGCACTTTCACGATATTGTATATGTATGCATAAATTTGTTGCTTGACAAAAGTGAGAGAGCTTTGTTTACAGTGGTACAGCTGATTATTTTTGTCTCACCAACCCCATACTAGAAAGGATGTATAGTCCCAAAACTAAAAGGCTTACAGTTCCTGGGCATTTGGAAAGAGTAATCACATATTGTATGCACCCTAGCTGGTATTGCATATGGAAAGTAGCCAGCAGAGAGTGCTGTTAAATAATTTTTCACCTACTCATAAGGAGTCAACAGGAAACTAGTACAATATACAGTACCGGAAAACAGTATATACAGAAATATTTTTTAAATCTGTCCCTTTAGATAAACTGCTCATAAATGTAATTTATGTGATGCATAGGAGCCTCCAGGACCTACAGTTTCTTGGGGATTACGACAGTGTTGCCTGTAATTCTGATTCAAAGCTCATAAAAGGGTTTGCAAGTCTGATGTTTCACAACTGAACAACTGGAAGACAGAAACCAAGAATTTACAGGTGGATTAACAGTATAAATAGGTTCTCTAGTCGTAGCTAAAGATGGGTGATAAACAGAGCAAATGTTGACAGACTGTGATGAGAATTAGACATACAAAAAACTACTTGACTATGTTTGAATACCTATTAGGTTAAAGGCTAAACATTATTTGAATTTTTTATTTTGATATGTATGACTTTCATTTTCTGTATTTTTTCTGTATCATATATCAAGAGAAACAGAATTTTCTTGCACACCACTTTTCATTTTATAATATTTTATATATTCAAAAATAAATACTGTAACAGAATATTTCAGAATTGCTCCCTAGATCAGAAAATTAAACATAGAAATGGAATTCAACTTGTAATGTGAATTTATTAATTCATTACATGTTTCTTAAACAAGTGAAAGCATACATGTCTTAATTTCATATCTACTATGACATTTAGCCTGTAAAACAAAATACATTTGTTATATATTATTCCTTCATCATCATTTTAAAACTGTAAAGACAGTTTTATTTTAAGATTTTATTACCAAATAAATATGGCTATTTTCAAATCATTTTCAGATGCACTGTGGTGTAAAAAAGTGCTATTTAAACTAATTGTAGATGATATTATAAGTACACTTGGGACTAGATACATGGTTCTCACACAACATTGAGATTAAATGTTTTTCCAGGTACTTTAATACTGTCTGTACTCATCAGAACTTGGAGATAAAAGCCACAATCATTGAAGTAATAATACAATATATATGAAGGTGCGTCTGCATAGGCTTATTTCTTTGATTTTTGCCTTTCTTGTTTCAATAATTTCACATCTTTGGTTTTGTTGCAGTGCAATGCAATTCACATTTCACATTTTTCTTGTTGGACAGTAATCTGAAGGAAAGTAAAACTAGTCAGTATCATGAAGACCTGACAGAAACCTTATAGACTACACAGTGGCAATGTTTTATATATTTTAATGTTCATCTTTATAATTAAAGGAGAACTCCTCAAGTGTTAACGTACATTATACACACACACACAAACAGTTATGCATTGTATTCAGGCTGTTATATGGTGTATAGACTTAATTAAAACAGCGTAAGTTTTAAAGGGTCATTATAAATTAAAACAGCGTAAGTTTTAAAGGGTCATTATAAAACCATTGTTAAGCAGCAGCCAATTATTACCAGGTCAGTGAGAAAGTGGATACTATAGGCAATATGGTAGAATAGTTATACACTTACTGACTGTATTACTTGGTACATTGATTTTTGTGTGTACACTGTTATTCCATCAAGGACTGTTTCACAACAACAAACCAGGGTTGCCAGTGAACCTCTTCTTAACCAAAAAATTTGGATGTGAGCATTAGTAGGCTTTGCGCCCTAGGAACCAAGTTACCAAAACTATTCTATAACATTCCAGTATGTATTTGCCACTCTTATGCTGAACTTTCAGATTATAAAATAGGTCATTACAATAGCAATTGACAAGAAGAATTCATAATTAATTACAGAATTACGGTAGTTGAAGGTTGCTCTAGAGTGCCTCTTTCTCTTGTACGATTTGGCTCAAAAACTAATCAGTACATCATCATCTCATAATAGGCTTAGGTTTTGAGTTTAGTATTTTTCTTCCCCCATAGACAATAGGTTATGGTGGGGAAGGACACAAAGCAAAAATGAGAGCCTTCAGGGCTAGAGATTAGGGGCTGGGGTGAGGGGGTTGGAATGAAAAGGGTGCGTGAAAAATATTAAGGAGGTTAAAAAGAACTACAGGAGGGTAAATAGAGATATACAGTAGGCCAGGGTGCAGCAATATAATATAGTGAGGTGTGAAAAGGTATGAAAAACATCACATGCTTTAATTAGTTCAATTGCAGATCAGATGTAGGAAGTAATGAGTTAAACCAATTCTTTAACTGGTTTGATTGTGGTCATCCTGCTCACAGTTTACCCACCAAGGTGCCTAGGTAACCTGTAGGGTTCAGCTTTCCTTGTACACCCACCCCAGTCCACACTACTCTGCAAGAGCTTGTACCACACCTTCTCGCCCCCTTTATTTTCTATTCACACTTCAGCATACCAACTGCCAGTGTCTCTGTCCTCATTCAGCAGCTACATTGACTTACACCCGCCATTCTGCCAACCTCCAAGCTACCCAGGACTGACCTTCACAGCACATCAGATGAAGAAAAAAATCTATGAAAAGTCAGGCAATGCAAAACTGTTGGACCTTGTGGTTTTGACCCTAAGGTACTGAAAAAAGGTGCTGGGGAACTGTGTGTAGTTTTTCAGCAAACCTTCAATATGAGATTGATCCTACAAGGGGTTCCTGATGTATAGAAAACATCTTGTGTAGTACCTGTCCACAAGATAGTGCAGTCAAAAGTCTTAAATGACTACTGATTAGTGGCTCTGACTTCACACATTATGAAGACCATAGAAAGGCTAATATTGGTTCACTTGCCACCACCTTTGCAACTTGTCTACCACATAGTGGTGGATGATGCTGTCACCAACATTCTGAATACACCCTGCTTATTCTGGAGAAACAGGGTAGAAGGATAAGGATTTTTTTTTTTACTTCACTAGTGAATTCTGCATCATACAGTCCAAACTAATTGGGGAAAATGAAGGTTGATGGCGTCACTGTGTTCGGGATAATGGGCTGTTTAACAGGTAGATCACAGTTTGTGATGCTTAAGAACTGTGCATTGGACATTGGTCATGATGAGTAGCACAGAGGTTCCACAGAGAACTGTACCGGTTCCCTTCTTTTTCACCCTGCACATCTCAGACTTTAAATAGAATAGTGAATCAGGTCATCAGGTGAAATTTTCCAATGACATTTTTACATTTGGGTGTATCAGTGGTGAGATGGGGATTCAAAACAGGACACCAGTGGACAACTTTGATGAATGGTACAAACTGAACCACCTGTTCCTCATCAATAGTAAGACAAAGGATATTATCATAGACATCAGAAAAGTCAAGCCCACTCTGCTCCTGGTTCTCATTGATGGTGAATATGTTCTGGGGGTGAGGTTAAACAGATAACTTGGGGTGCATCTGAACAACAGGCTTTAATGGAGTACCAACACAGAGGCTGTATACAAGAAGAATAAGAGTCACCTCTATTTACTGAGGAGGCTGAGATTGTTTGGTATATGCAAGCCACTCTTACATATTTTCTACCAGTCTGTAGTGGCCAGTGTATTTTTTAGCAGTGTGCTGGCGAAATTAGTGCAGGTGATGACTAAACAGACTAAATAAACTGATTAAAAAGGCAAGTTCAAACTTGGGAGTCAGGCTGTATATACTGTAGGAAATGGTAGAATAGATGTCATTCGGGGAGCTGCTTACCATTCTCGACAGTGAATCTCACCCCTTGTATGAGGCTTTGGCTAAACAGAGGTGCACATTCAGTAACAGGCTGAGATAACTGTATTGCTCCAAGGAGCTTTATGTAAAGTTATTTCTACCATCAGGCTCTATAATGAGGCAACCCTCTGCCAAGGTGTATCGTTTCCTGTTTGCTGCACAGTATTGAGTTGATCTAGCAGAAAATGATGCCATGTGCAACATATTGCGCCAATGACTCATATACTGTATTGTGAAATTGCAAGTTGCAAGTATGTGCATTTCTAAACACTTTACACAAGCTGTAGTAATTGCGCACACATTGTTAATTTACATATAGATCATTCTTGTTATATGTGAATTTGTACCTTGTTAGCATACTTAAGATTAGGACATTTCTTGTTATATGCATATTTGTGCCTCTTTTGTCTGCTGCTATACCCTTGCAATTTCCTTTGAGATTAATAAAGTTTCTGTCAATCTATCTTAACATTATTATATGGCTTGGAGCAACAAAAAGACAAAGCAAAATAAAGGCCTAAAGTTGTAGTTTAACAGTGTTGCCTTACAACAGTAGTTATTTTTTGGCTTGATTCCCTAATGATGGTCTACTTGTGTAGAGCTTGTAACTTCTCTCCTTGTCCATTTTCTTCATTACTACAATAGTGAAATTATCATCCATTAATTACCCTTTCTAGACTGCAGGAACCATAGACTGCCTATTAATACATGCACCAACAAATTTACTTTGACCGGGTCAGTCTAGAGTCACTAAACATGGAGGACATGTGGGAGGGAATTGGAGTACCCAGCAAACCCAAGTGGATATAGAGAGAGCATGTAAACTACACAAAAGCAGTGTCTTGATTTGGCTTTCTAAATCAGCTACATTAGTAAAGGGTTGGCCTCAGTTTCCCTGTCCTCTCAAAGAGACAATGAGTGCTCTTCTTGTTTTTAATTTGACCTGGCTTGCAGCTTGCAACTATTAGCTACTCAGATAGTGAAAAAGTCTAGTAACTTCTTCTATTCATCAAAATATCAAAAATATCAAAATACTGTAGTTGTATTTGTGTAAACATGGTGGCAAATGCCATAGATAAAAGTAACAAACAGTAGTAGAGCTTCTACTAGATCTAACATTCCAGTTGCAATCTTGTTTCTGACTAAAGAAAACGTGTAGAAGGCCATGAAGGCTATTAAACTTACCCACAGTGTTTGAGTTAAATATTTTATACAGACCACCATTCACACATGCAGAACTTTATTATGCCTTTTCAATTTCCTCTCTATCTTATTGATTTCCATCTTGATTTCCAAACTTGTTCAACTACTGTATACTATAACTAAATTGTTTTGAAATCAATAAAATCACAAACAAAAAGAATGATAACAGTAAATATTTTGGAACATACGTGGGAAGTGAATTTCCAGTACCTAATAAACAACACACAGAAATACAATATTTCACCATTTCTTTACCTAGATATAAAGCCAAATAAAGACATAAATATATAAGCATATTCAGTAGTTCAATGAAAAGAACTATTCTTTTCTATTATCTTCTTTTTAAAAAGCAGCAGAGTAGAAACCATTTTTTCCCAAATATCATTATGAAATCTTTGGAATGTATTTCTTTATTATACATGTTAATTTTCAAACCTCGTATGTTTAAAGTTTAATAAAACTAAAGCTCTACAAAGCAAAAGCTGAGCCTGAAAAATAAGCAAAACCTTTAACATTTTTCGTATTTAACTGCTGGTAATTATCTATTTAAAGAGTTCATCAAGCCTTATTTTAGATGACGTTTTTCATAATTAGCGCTATGACAAATTAAATCAATTAAGAGTAACAATAGAAAATTAACGGACTGAAACAATCAAATGACTATTCAGAAGAAAGGTAAAGCCATTCTGTATTCTGTATACAAAACTAATAAAGACCTAAGACAGATTTAATCAAGACAAAAACAGAAGCTGAAAACTTACCACCAGATGTTAAGTATGAAAACTACCATTTCTCAATGCGATAAAAATGAACAGTTTCAGGGTGGATGTGAATGTCCAAAAATGAAGGCAGAGATTTCCAAAGTATATATTTGAAACCAATGACCAGGATGCACTGAAACATCAATAGCTACATGCTTGATTCAGGGAATATTAGTTATCACAAAGACTCACCAAGGCCTACATAGGGTAAGTAGAATGGACAGTTAACTCTGAACTGTTTCTTTTGTGATTATCTTGAAATGGACAGGAAGCCAATGTAAATTAACCAGATGAAGAGTGCATAGAGACATTTTACGTAGCCATTTGCCATACCCATGGCATCACATCAACAGGGAAATGTCAAAACAAGTTACTTCTGATTTCCCTAGGTACTTAAGGAGCAGCTCTTAAAGTCACTGTAAATTGTAAGAAAATTTAGGAAAGCATGATATTAGCCAAGAAGAAAAAGATTCATGTATTTGTTTTTATGTATGTATACTATGTGTGTTTGTGTCTGTGTATATATGACACACATTTAAATGGAACTAAGTAAAATTCAAAGCCAATACTAAGATTGCCAGAGAACTGGCTGAAACATGGCTATCCAATGAAAACGCCATTAACAGATATTTGGACAAGAACCCAGCATATGCTGTTTGAAAAGAAGACCAGGCAGGTAATAAACAAGTTTTTATGATCAACACCCTTCGAAACCCACCTCATTGATTCGCTCTTCCCATCCATCTACCTTCTTCCTTCCTTATTTGCTATATATTGCCTTGGATTCCTGCAAGTCTAATCATTTTCCTCTGAGGATGATTTCTGATAGGATTTAAAAGCTTAGGAATGAAAAGCAATTTTAAGATATGTGATTCATTTTCTCCCTTTGTGGATTTCCAGCTACAAATATGTAAATTATAACACAGACCTTCGCTTCCATATACAAGTATGTATATATTTATGCATAAACAGACAACATGTATAAAGTTTAAGATATACATAAACAATTAAATGAAACAATGAGAGCTAAAATAATAATTCAGGGGTAAACTGTAATCTACAAAGTATGGATTATAAATTAGAAATGTTTCAACAGTTAAAATTGTAAACTGTATGCTTTCCATTCAGTTTCAAACCCATTTTGCAAAGAACTGGTGTCTATCATGAAAACAGTGGACTCAAGTCAGAAACCATCTGTGAATGAGATATTAACATATCAAAGGGTTTATTCCAAAATTCTGTGATACGGGGGCAAATATAGAGTTTCCAGCTTACCTAACCAGCATATTATTGAAATGTGGAGAGCCAGAGTGCACCCACAGGAAAAAAACATGGTGACACAGGGAAAATGTACACACATAATAAAGATTTTGGGCCAAAGTATGAACCTTGGTCTCTGTGGATTTGAGGCAGCAGACCTAGCAGTGAGCCAAAGTTCCTCCAAAACTGCATTATTTTTAGACTAATATATTAGATTACTTGTTGACTGAACAAGTGAGACTAATTCAAACATTCAGGAATGTTATGCTGAAAATAGATGCCATCACACAAGTCTATCGAAAATCATTAACTTTAATAACAGTGAATTCTGTACATTCTTATTTTCAAGTTCTTGCAATTTCATGGAAGTGTGCATTAAATACAGATGACATTTTTTTACAGGAGCACGCAAACTAACAGGCTTATAGTAAAACTATCCAAATGGTTCAGTTTTCATTCTCATCAAAAACACATTATGCTGTCAGAATTCTATAGAGATAAACAAGTTGCTCTCAACAAGGTGAAATCAAAATGGTGAGCTGAGCTTCCCAATCAGTTTGATTCATGTTTTGTATACAGGCACTTCTTTGAAACCATACTGTAAACATATCCAAAGTGAAAGGGAGTTACATATGAATTATCTTGTTATGTTGTAAGGGAACGGCCGAGGAATGGAAAGATGGGGGAAGACAGCCTATTTAGTGCACTGCCTCCCCCAGAATGCTAGATGGAAACCCACCTGGGTTGCAGTAATGCCTCGGATTCCCACAGGGCTCCATGGAAATTGGATTTTGGTGCAGCCCTGTTGGGTTCTGTGGGCACCACTACTACAACTGATCCTAGATATTTAAACATATCCACTCTTTTCAAAATCTCTCCCTGCAGGCTAACTTCTGAATTCTGATCTACATTAAACCTCATATATTCTGTGTTCAATTCTCTTCCATCCAAAGCCTTTCTCCATTCTTCCAGCCTCCTCTCCACTACCTCTTTTCTGGTGCTAAACAAAAACAATATCTTCACCAAAAAACCTTCACCAGGTGCATTGGTCTTTAATCTCATGACTCAACAAATCCATAACCCGATCAAAGAGGAAAAGACTTAAATAGGATTCCTTGTGCAGACCTACCCTAAAAGGAATCTTGTCTGTTACCCTAATGCTTCTTTTAACCCATGCTCTCACTATAGTTTTACAGTTTAGTATCTTCTTAGTTTTGTCTGTATAAAGGAATGGCCCCAAAGTTAAAGGAAATATATCTACATTTTTAGCAGCTTGTATCAACAGACCCTTTTCATCCAGTGTGCGTTACTCAAAAGGCACACACATGAGCTAGGTTTTGAACAGAATGACATGGAAAAAGAAATTCTGACTTCAAAAATCTGATGCAAGAATTTTAAACATATATTGTAAAATGCTAATGATTGGAACCATATCTACAATGAGATTTATACTGCATACCTATGATGATCACTATTTTATTCAACGAACAATTCCATATGACTTTTTCCTATTTACTTTTTAAGGGAAATGGGGTCTGTATCAGATATTATATACCAAAAATCAGAGCTACTGAGAATTAAATTACCAGGGTAGACAGAGCCATGTTTTTGAGCTTGCCAAACAATCAGTAATACCAAGGTGACAGTATCACATAATGAAATTGAAAAAAATGGTAGAAGGACATTATTTTTGTTGTAACACCTACCCTTCCAGTTCTATTCCCATATGCATTTTCAAATGTGTTAAAATGTTTTTGCACTTTTACCATGTTATTACAAAAAAAAAAGCTGCTGAGATACGTTTTTGATCAAATGGCTATAAAAAAGTTTTGGTTGGAAATTTACCAATGCTAATGATAAATGAATAAATATATACAAACAATTTGAATGTAAACAAAAGACTGAAAAAATATGCTTCTTTTTCTAAACCAAATTTGATCTTAAACCAGGAGTCTGGGTGGTAAAACCGACTAGACTGCAAACAGTTTGCACATTTCAGTGTAACTAACTAAGGCCTAACACCATTATATATGTTGTAAGAACACATGTGCAGGCTGCCTTGACAGTAATTATAGCATATATTTTCCTGGTGGACAGTGAGTGACTAAACAGTCTTTTGAGCAGAGAAGAGATGCACAGATTGATTTGCCAGTGACCAAAAATGAGCAATTATAATTGGCAGACTGGTTTATAACTGGATGATTTTTGCTGAATATAAGGTAAATTGAATGAAATGCATATGAGTACTTATATGTTGTCATCTTGGAAAGGGAAAACAATTTAAAATGTGTGTCTTCAATGGCAGTACTGAGGTGGCTGATAAAAGAAACAGGAACTTTTTCATTTGCCAGTTTGTTCACTCTGTCTGCCAAGATCTATTCTCTATTTCTGCTAGAGAGTTGAGTGGCACACCTTCACAACTCATAATTGTATTTGTGTCCCTGAACCTCCTCTTCTTTCTTACATTCCCACCAAACCCTAATAATAATTAGCAGTGCATGGCTTGATGGCAACTCTGGTCTGTGCAGGAAAGTGAGAAGGTCAGCTACAAGGGCTCAGAGAGCAGATAAGGAGGTGTTTGTTAGAGGAATCTGTGAGAAATTGACACACCATCTATAGTTTAGTGACCCATGTCCTGCTTACAGAGGAATATTATGCACATCTGAATCTGTTCCTTGGAGAGTTGCAGTCAGGGCGGGTGATGGGATGGTCCTTACAGATAACGCTGCATTTGTGACTCATTGAGCTGACTACTTTGACCAGCTGTCTAAAGCTGATCCTTCGGCTAGTACGCTGGACATCTCTGGGTTCACGGTTCTTGAGGCTAATCCTCAAATTAGCTGTGAACCACCCAATCTCACTGAGATTGCACAGGTGGTGAACCAACTGAGGGTAGGGAAGACTGCAGGGATCTATGATACTCAGGGTAAACTTCTCCAGGCTGGTGGTAAGGCTGTCCTCCTGCCATTGCAAGCAATGTTTGTTTCTGTTTGAGAGATGGGCATCATCCTAGCTGACTGGAAAATGGAACTTGTAGTCCCTATCTGGAAAGGGAAGGATGATCACCTGGATTGTGGTAACTACCGGGGGATAACACTGCTCTTGATGCCAGGTAAGGTCCCTGCTAGGGTCATCCTTAGTAGGATCCGTGATCACTTGCTTACCTACCAGTAACTGGAGCAGTCTGGTTTTATGTATAAGGAGTCTACCATTCTACCATCCTGGCACTAAAGGTTCTCATCGAGCGCAAATGTGAATATCGCTAGAGTTTTTTTCAGCCATTGTTGATTTTCATAAAGCATTAGACTCAGTTGATCGAACTGCTCTGTGGGACATCCTGAGACTTCATGGGATCCCCCAGAAGTTGTTGAATATCATGACCAGCCTGTACACTGGTACTGAGGGTGCTGTGCAGAGTGGAGGTAGAACCTCTGCATTTTTTCCCAGTTGATTCTGGGGTTGAGATTGTCATGGATAAAAACCAAGAGCCAGGCCTTTAATGACCTCTTGAGCACAGCCATCAGTAGTGTGTCTGTCTGCAGAGAGAGTGTCAAACTTGTTGAAAGGTTTACTTACCACAGCAGCGACATTTGTGTCTCTGGTGACTCTTTCTATAAAGTCAGTAGATGGATTGAGAAATCACAGAGAGGCCATGAGATCGCTGGAAAGGGGTGTGTGGCGCTCCCAATATTTCTGCAAAAGGATGAAAGTCCAAGTCTTTAGAGTCCTTGTGCCAAATGAGTGGTTGCTCACGGATTCCTGAATGTTGCACATTACCTGCACTTTGAGGGCACGTCAGTTACGGCACTACGGCCATGTGGTGCAGTGTCCTGGTTCACAGGATCCTCATTGTTGGGGACCTGTGTGGCTAGACCAGGCCCACATAACACCTGGCTGTGGCAGATAGATGGTCATTTCTGGGGGATGGGACTGGACCTCCTGTCTGCCTGGAGGTTGCCAACTGTGATGCTGAGCTGTTTCATCATTTGGAGAGTGCAGTAACACACTCTACCAGTGCATGCTCCCCAGCCTTACCTGGCCTGACCTAATATTAATAACAACATTAATAATAATATATTTTATTCATATAGCCTCAAAGTTATCACTACTGAATAGTGTTTTCTTTACCAGAGACAAAAATGATATAAAGAAGTTGTCCCAGATGTCATTTCTCCCTCCTTACCAGGACACTGAGCTAATGAATTAGCACCTGTTTTTACACACATCTGTGGCTTAAGGCGGACATTATACATGTTTTACAGTATTGACAATATCCATCCACAAGAAGCAAATCATTTTTTCTGCCTTAATGATTTCATGTTTAACGTCTATAATAATACAAATGTGAGTTCAATATCTCATGCTTGTCATTGATTCTCTTGTTTGTTCCATTCTTTCTTGGCATGCATATAAGCCATTTCCTCTACAAAACACTTAAAATTCAGTAGGGCTCGATATTCACAATCTACCTCTATGTGCATTTATGAAATAGTTTCCCTAACAAATGTCACAAATTTTTAAAAATGCACTTAAATTATATCCACCATCCCAAATAATAAAACCAGTTGCAATATGACTAGTGCATTTACAAAAAAATGCTACAATATAGCTGAAATGAAAATGAAAGTGGAAAATCCCCTAGGAGAGTTCACTTAAAAAAGTGTTTCCATGACTGGTAAGGCCGATGTTAGTATCGGCCATCATAAAGAAAATGTTCATGGAGCTTGTGGCTTTTGTGGAACAACAGGTCCGCGGTTCAGAAAGAATGACCGTTTTTAACAAATAAATAATGAACGCATTCACGCTGGGTAGTGGAGCAGGTGCGAGCAATTGTCTGTGAGGACGGCTTGTCTCCGGGTTGGTGTGAGGCAGTTGGCCGACCGTGCATTGCCTTCCCGATACGTGCGGGTGGTCTGATTGTCTCAATACCAGCCTAGGGCAGCAATCAAACGATCACACCTGCAACCGCTCCCCAACCTATAATGGAGATCACAAGATCACAAAAGGAAAATAAACAAGAAAAGAGAACGGGAGTTAAAACACCAGGGGCCTCATGCATAACGCCAACTCCTCCCAGAATTACACCCCTTTGAATATGCAAATCAATTTAAATAGCCCTTAAACTCAGCATTCTGTGAAAAGGCATTGGCAAAAGCAAGAGGGAAAATATACGAATTTCAGCAAATACCAAGTGGAAGCAAAGAAAAACATACTATTTGTTGGTTTAAACAGTGGTATAATCAACAAAAGGAAGTTGATCGAGTGACATAGCGTGTTGGAGAAACTTGAAAGCTCAAGGTCACAAAGTCGCACAGTGCCTGACATAAAAAAGAAGTTGTCACATATCAAAGTTGCCGTGAAAAGGCGAGACGTAGCCCACCATCTGAGTGTCATATGAAAGCTTTTTAGGGTACAGAGAAAAAAAAAGGCACTCAGGAGGAAAAAAGCATGAAATGTTAACTTCAATCTCGAAATTTCCACTTTAATCACATAGTTTATTTTGTCATTAAAGTAGAACATCATAAACTTCATCTTAAAATTGTTTAATTTACTAGTTTCTCAAATCCCATCGTAACTAAAGTAGCATGTTAAATGCTTTGTTTTGTATTTGATCTTTTGCTCTATGTCTGTGAATCACTACATGCTTCCGTTTTCTCTTTCTCCGACTGGACACATAATCCATTACATTTGTGATATTACAGCTCTCTGAATAATTAAAATACTGAGATGTATACGTGATATCTTTTTCATGATGATAGGAGTTAAAGCATGTCATTAAACAGGGGAACACGGTGCATGACTGTGTGCGACCTTCGATGAAATTATTGTAACAGTACTGTCTCTTTCAAACGTACTAATCTCCAATTCCTGTCCTAACTTTTCTTTCTCCAAATACCCAATCGCCACACAATCAGCTCTGTAATAGACGTTAAGCCATCTGTAAGCTTACAACGACGATTCTTCAAAACTTTTAAGGAACATTAAAATATCTTTGTAGTACATGTTTAATTATTCTATTCATCTATCCTTCCAGTGTCGTGCCAGCCTCAGTAAATATACAGCACAAGGCAGGGACAATACGTGAACTTGCTAGCGCTGTGGCACTGTGTCGTCACATGTTTAATTATTAACAGTACAGATTATTTAAATGAAGTTAAAGTTTTATCTATATAATATAATCAACATATTTTGCTGCATTTCATCTTAAAAATGATATTGTTATCATATGTAAATACGCACTTTATAAAGTGCCGCAGGTTGTGCAATATTATATCTGAAGCGCAAGTTTACAGTGAGGTGATTGTACTTATAAGTACAAACAGTTCTACAAGGAGCACTTGATGGACTGATTGATTGTTTAAAGTTCTTGGGATGCAACTGTTTCTGAACCACGAGGTCTGTACAGCAGTGGTTCTCAACCTGTGGGGCGGGCCCCCCTAGGGGGGCGCGAAGTAACAAAAAGGGGGGGCGCGAAGATGTGAAAAAAAGAAAACAAGAATCAAAAATACGAAAAAAAATCTGTTGAAACCAAAACAAATGAACTTAAACTACATTCTGATACTAGAACAATAAATATAGAGTTAGATAAATGTCGATAAAAGTTAAGTAGGTATAATGAAATATGCATCTACATTTCAAAAAAATGTTAGGGGGCGCAATTAAAACTGTTATGAAAACTTGGGTCGCAAATACTTAAAGGTTGAGAAACGCCGCCATACAGGAAAGTCTCTGAAGCATTTTGCCGTGGCTGAGGCGGCAGCATGTGCTTGATGCTGTATCCCGATAATTCTCTTTCCGATCAGCTGCTGCTGTGATTCCCCACTCAGATACAGTGATATAAATACTCCGTGTGGTGCAGTGAGAATAATATGGAAAAAGATGATCCGCTGTGGCAACACCTAACGGGAGCAGCTGACAGAAGAAAAAAAGGTGCAGTGAGAGTAACAACGCTAAAGCAGTTATGGTATCCCTGGACCATTATATTGTAACAAGTTAATTACAATCAGATGCATTACACTAATAAACAATATGCGGTTAGTTTCAGTGTATTTATAAAGCTGCGTCAGGAAAATAAACAGTAATCACACAGGAACAGTAGCACTGCTTTGACGCTGGGTGCCGCCAGTCTGGAAAACCGAGCGGAGAACTTGCGTACGACAGGGTATGAGGTACCGTGGAAATGTGCGTGGCTTTAAGCCAAGTGTAGGTTTTATACATCACAATTTGAACGTGGAAACGTTCTTACGCAACATTTCTGTGGGTATGCACCATTTATGCATGAGGCCCCAGGCAAGCTGAATGATGATGATGATGTGAGTGTGTGTGTGTGTTTTTTTTCACATTGTGTGGGATGATTGTTTAAATATGGTTTGCAATTTTTGTCACTATATTATTTGATGGTAATAAGGGGATTATTTCAATTTTTTTTTAGTTTTATCCCTAGTTTATGGTGTTTGTGTTTCTTGTATTCTTTTTTGGAGTGACGTTCACCACTATCACTTTGGGATTTAATTTAGCCTATTTCATGTGTTTGGGACTAATTGGGAGGCAGGACTTCTACTTTAAAATGTTTGGAGAGGTCGGGACTCTGGTTTGAACCGGGGGTTTGTGTGCGGTATCCTGAAAGCATGTGCTGCTTTCGGCCACACCAAAGAAAGCTTGGAGGAGATTTTATCCTGGATACGTGCAGTGGGCGCATTGCCTTAAATTGACAGGATCCAGGATGGATGGTACGACCAGCGAGTGAGAGAACGGGGAATCATCTGACTGGTGTGTCCAATTGACTTCATGCTGCCCAGGTTTCGACTTAGTCAAAGCCTGGAAGATGTGAGTACCTTCAATGCTGACCTTAATTGCGGTGATTTAGATTCTGATCTTAACTACCTGAGCTTGTTCAAGTTGATTAGAGAGGAAAGCCTGGTCTGGCACCGTGTGTGTGTGTCGTTTAAGGAGCTGATGGAGCAGTGTGGGAAGCCGCCCCTTGAGATGAGCTCATGCAGTATCGAGCTGAATGAGTAAAGTCTGCAGAGCTTTTAACTTCCAGGGTTTTGCACGGATACGAAGGTAATCGACAGAGGTGGGAACTCGCGAACATCCTTACAAGCGCTGCATTGGACTCTGATTTAATCTGTCTAGATGTTGCTAATTCACTTTATGTGCCTGGGTCAGATGTTTCTAAATATAAAAGGGAAACCATGAATAAACATTACAGTAATATGTTTTTAAATCCATTCATTTGTGTTGATTTAAATTTTGTCATTACCTGCAGCTTAGCGGCTGCTGAAAATGTCTGGCCCAGTTACATTTTTTTTTTGGTTTGAAAATCTGGCCTAACTGAAATTGTAGTTGAATAGCCCTGCATACGGGCTTGCAGACTTTTTTTTTTTTTTTTGATGAGTTTCCTGCACTGCATTGTTTTAACCACATTTCACTTTTTCTATTGATTTTTAACCTCCACAGAACACTTCATTTTATGGATTAACAGTTCGGGACCCTGCACTTTGGACACTTTTTTTTTTTTATAATTATAAAAGCATTAAGAACTTTGCACCTTCCCCTATGCTTCGGTGTGTTTTTGTCCTAATCTGTCATGCTTATCCACTTGTTATTGACAGTGTTGGGTTGAAGAGGGAGCAAGAAGCCAATCCACACCATCACAGGTTTAAGAGTTTAAATGTTTTACTGAATAAAACAGGCTTACTTCACACAAGTTAGCAATTCACTCACTTATAGCTTAAAAAGTTCATACTATGTTTTAATTTGATGAAGAGCACATTAATAGACAAGGAGAATGTGTATTATAGCAAAAATGATCCCGGTTTGGTAATGTAACCAGAAAGTTCCAGGATTACTTTTGCATAATATAGCCTATAAGGAAGCAGCTGTATTAACAGATGGCCGATGGGAGATTTTGCTGCTGCTTGTAATTCCGATTGCCCAGGTTTGCTTATCAGTGAGGATGATTAGAGAGTTTCAGCATCACTCTGAGAAAATGCTCACTTGTGGCAGGTCCCAAGGCTCTTTTGTAGTTGCTTTTCTGAATAATAGACAAATACCTTTGTACAGTCCTGATTTAGTGTCAAGCTACCTAGACCAGGATCTTTTTATGGATTTTCATTCAGAATTTAATACTTATTTTAGAACTTTAATTTCCTACATATACTGTAGTACTAGGGTGTTTAGTCATTATAAATATAGTGAGAAGTTAAGCAAAATGACATCTTTTATTGGCTAACTAAAAACATTACAATATGCAAGCTTTCAAGGCAAGTCAGGCCCATGAAGACTGCTTCATGGCTATGAATCTCTGACTTTCTCAGGAGTAGTCCTGAATCAATGCAGCTACGTGGATATCATTTAGAGTCCTTGACCCTAAGCATATCTCTCCACTTTTTCATATTTTATATCTCTAATTCTCTCAACCCCCATAGACTGCACCTCCAGAGACCATCTGTAAAACGCTCTAATTCATCTGGACTCTGACAAGAACAAAGTGCTATAGCAAGTGAAGATGGACTTGTTGGTAAGTTAGTGTACCCACAACATTCTAGAACAGAATACCGTATCGGCCCGAATTTAACGCGGCCCCCAATTTCTTCATGAAGATTTTAGAAAAAAAAAATCTGAATTTAACGCGATCCATTCATTTTTCATAAAAGAATTCAAAGAAAATAAAATTCAATCAGATAATCATTTATTTAATAGGTAATATGACAAGTTACATTCATGTCAATAAAATTAGGTAGTAATGTAGAACAAAATTAATAGTATTAGGTAAGTTACAAGATACCTAAGTGAAAGAAAAATGAAAAAGGAAATATTTATTCAGAATTAGAACTGTTTTCAGAATCAGAACTCTTTGTTGTCGCATCGTTATCGTCAGTATGCTCGTTCCCGCTTTCAGTCTCCCACAAAATGTCATCTTCAGTCCCATTTAAATTATTGGAAATGCAGCATTTCTTGAAACCTTTAACTATCGATTCAGGTTCGATCTTCTGCCAGGCGGTCGCAACCCATTTTCCTAAAAGTGAGACTGAGGGGTTTTTTTTTTTTTATTTTTCCTGTAGGTGTTAATGGGTGATTGCCCGCTAATTGCCAATTGTATTCTTTTCTTAAGTTATCTTTAAACGGTTTATTAACCACCACATCCAAGACTGGCAGCTGGGATGTCATACCACCCGGTATTATTACAAGATCGGAATTCAAAGTTTCAATTTTTTCCTTAACACCTGACGTGAGGTGGCCTCGAAATGCATCAAGGACTAGCATGGAGCGAGTGTTTCTCAGAGAACCTGGCCATTTTCCCCATATCACATTCAACCAGTCTAATACCAACTCCTCTGTCATCCAACCTTTTTCTTGGACCCGAACAATTATTCCTGGATTCCGCTTTTTTTGGGCATTGTTTTACGTTTCAATATAACGTAAGGTCGAAGTTTTTGTCCATCAACAGCAAGCATAACAGTAACTCTGGACTTTTCATAACCAGTTGACTTCAATAAGACCGATTTTTCACCTTTCTTATTTACCGTAAGGTTGGAAGGCATGTCAAAATAGACAGGTGTTTGGTCTGCATTTCCAATATTTCCAAGATTGTAGTTGTGCTTTTTGCGTAATGATATAATATACCGCTGAAAATTCAACAATTTTTCACTAAAGTCGCCAGGAAGTTTTTGCGCGAGAGTTGTCCGCCGTCGTAGTGATAAACCGTTCTGTTTCATCATTCTTTTACACCAACCCATACTTGCTTTAAAGTCCGTTTTAGGGATATTTAAATTAGCAGCCTCTTCTAACACTTTAAATTTTATAACTTCACGGGATATTGGGAATCCTTCATTTCGCTTTTCTATTACAAATTTTACCACTCGCTGCTCAACTTCTTTAAACCTTCCTATTTTGGGTCCACTAAAAGGTTTTCTTGAGGAATTTGCATGCATATATTTCGTTAAATCTTTTCTCCAGAGTCGGACGTTTACTTCTGGAACTTCGTATTTCCTTGAAGCTCTCATGTTGTTTGTTCTCTCTGCCTCGTTTGCAACCATAATCTTAAAATTCATATCGTAGGTTCTCCTGGTACCTTTATTTATTTGTCTCTTAGATGAGCCTTTTTTCTCAACACTACTATTATAACTCGCGCTCATTTTTTATGGGCAATAAAGAACCCGCCGCTAGAGCAAACATGCAAATTACTACTATAACAGTTGCGAGAGACGTGGACCACACTTACCTGTGAATCATAGACACAATAGACACTTGCTGGCGTACGCCGGATGCGCGCCAGAATCGAAATGCTCGAAACCAGCGATTCCACCGGAGCTAGAAACTCTCGTGCAGTCTCGTGTACTCGAACCGATCCGAACTATACCGAACGCGGCACACGCGACTCGCGTAACCAACACGCAGGTCGGTCAGAGGCATAGGCGTACTAATAAGAAGAGTTGTTACATTGAATTGTCTAGTCCTCGAATTTAACGCGAGTCCACTTTTGAACGGGAAATATTTATTAAAAAAATTGTATTCGGGCCAATACGGTACTATGAAAATGGCTGAAATAAATTGTTGATATTAGAAGACACCCTCCTTCTGCTACAGCGCTTACTATAAGAAATATCCTTTTCAGAGTAGAATAATTTAAATTAACAGGCATCACTACTATGCACAATCTAATCTAGGATAAAAAAGTTCATTTAAAAAAAAAAAACTTAGCAAAGTGTTTTTCTTTAACATAAATGTTGTTTTCTCTCCTAGTCAGTCCAAATGCACTTTGATAACAATCACTAAAATTATGATTACTTCCATTATGATTGATTTAGCAACAAGGTGCTTGAGTAGTATAAAGAATTGTAGGCCTGAAACTATATTCTACACCTAGTGTATGGACATTTTGGGTGTGAAAATGTGAAGAAACAATAACCACAGACAAATAGACATCCAGGAAACAGTCTCCTTCACCTGACGTCTTCAGTAAATGATTCAGGCACTGTAAACAAGAGCTAATCATTTCTTTCCTAATCATAAGATTTCATTTACCATCTTCCGTCCCATTAAATTTGTCATGACCTATTAGGAGATCGTACACTGTGAGGCAGAAAGGAAATTCTTTAAGTCATCATACTGTACTTAGTGTTACTACATATATTGTTCTGTCCCTCTGTGTAATGTCTGTAACAAATTGATACAATCTTAACAATTAATGTCATACTAAGGCAATCTATCCCCTCATGTTTGACCACTCACTCTATTTGTCTTGGGTTTAGGTCTACTTTGCCTCATAGCAGATTGAGTACTGTAGTGCATAGAGGTGAATGAAGAAGTTCCACTTTGATTTCCAATTTATATCCAATTAAAACATTTGCTTGGGGGCTGTGACCTTTAAACAAATGGATACATGTTATACTTTCTCAAGAAGACCTACCAGATATGGTGTTACCTCAATGTTGTCATTGAAAGCCTGAACCAATCACTTAGCACATGCAGTTGGGGGATATTTTAAAAAGGAGTATTGTAAAACTGACAAGAAAAACCAGATGACCCAATCTAATTTAAAATAATAATTATTGATCATATTAGAAAACACTGTAAAATATTACCAGGAGCATCTCTAGACCAAACAGTCAGTCACTCTGGTTGATTCTGACAATACAAATTTAGGACGTCTGCTTTTAAGTGTGGAAAATTGCACAAGCATTGTGTGTCATCCATAAACATTAGACATAGTGCAAAAATAAGTGTGCAGATTTCTTGCAATTTCGAAAATTGGTAACAAGGATATAGATGGGAAAATTTTCACTTCAAAGTTAGACAATGTTATATTGGTATAAGAATGTTAATAGCAAAACAATTACATTTCCCAGCAACTCGCTCCAAAAATACAAATTAAACAAAAACAATACAATGCTCATTTCATTGTCAGCTTTTTCATTCACAGCCAACCCTGACAAACATAAATACATGTATGCTGCCAGCTCTAGACATATATGCACTAATATGTGAACAACTCATCCAGCAGTACCAGGCTTTAGAAGGAAACTAGAGTACTTACAAGTAACCCCACAAAATAGCAATGTATAGCATGGGAGTGATGCATTTTCAATACAGTTCTATGTGACATCTATTTTTCAGTGGGAAGTGCCAATCGATCTTCAAAATGTCCCAAAAATAACAGTTTATTAATTATGAATCAAAAGGATAACTAAAGGTAGTTAAAAACAAAACAAACAAAACTAATGTTCCACTGTACCCATCTAGGTCAGGCCTGTGTTGTGTGCCCCCCAACAACAAGGTAATTGATCACAAAATGTCCCTTTTACTTCCCTGTCTTTCACCTCATAGTCTATGTGCCAGTTATAGTTCTAGCAACATTCTAGGCTCAACGGGATCTGGCTGTTTTGGTAACTCTTTAGTTTAGGCACTGCAGAAATACATCTATTACTCATTTACTCTTGTGTAACAATACCTCAAGAAAGGCTACTTTTTATCTTTACAACTTTTATTACACATCGGGTTATCCATCTCTGTGCAGTGTGGCATATTACGAGTTTTTGATACATTGATAAAAGTGTTAACGTGTTAATATGAAGGATTCACAGATCCTATAATGAAGTATGCAATATCAAGAGAAATATGTCTCGCTAAGTCAGTTCTGACCATTCCAAAGTGAAATTATTTTAGTAGGTCACATTACATAGATGAATAACCACTTTTTGATGCTTTGTAAGTGTTTCTAACACCAGAAGAAAAAGTTAAGATCTTGGAGCATAAGAATAAATGAGTAGTAGATGTATTTGTGCTGTAACTAAACTCAAGTGATACCTACATTCCTTTTAGTGTTTCAACAAGCTTTTATAGGCTTGGAGAAGTACCTCATACCTGTGTACTTGTAATCTCATACTTTCATTTTATGCTCGACACACATGACAATAGCAAACAATGGGAATGTTGACTGAGAGATAAATTAAAAGCTGCAGACTTAGGTCATTCTTTCCTACCGCCATCCAACACAAAATTTTCAAGACTGCTGTCATTACATGGATATGAATTGGTCATTTGAACAAAAGTCTTACAATTTCCTCTACGTTCAACAGCTGTACAAAACCCCGTTACCTGCAGTACAAACACTTTTCTGTAATTCTTATTTTGATTGTGAACACAAGGCTCATTTCTTAAAAAAAAAAAAAAACATTGAAAAGTATGACACCGTGTTTCCAGAGCACCATAATATTTACCACCCTTTGCAAGACACCACAGAATACTACAGTTGTGATTATCTAGTAGTGATGGGCTTGTGCAACTCTATGATTCTTAGATCTCTGTTCTTGGAAACTGTGCTCTTAGGAATACAATACATGTCTAGTGAAAAGGCAGGGATAAAAACCAGTGCAAAATGTTTAATTGAAAATGGTTCTAATTAGAACAGTTGAAAATACAGAAAACACAACTATTAGGACCAGTCTTAATGGTGGTCTTCAGTGTTAAGTGCCTAGTGATATACAGAGTCCAGTAAGACTCAGCCTGAAGATGCAGCATGGTGCTACAACATGCATTCACTACACACAAAGAGACTACTGTGGTGCAATGCCAGTTAGGTCCCAGGCCTGTGGGCCTGGACACAACCACATCTATTTCCGAAATACTCAAAAAGGAACTACTAAGGAGAAAACAACAGCATGCTTGAAATACCCTAGTATATATAAAACAGAAACAACAGACTAATTTAAATATTTTAGATCAAAATTTAAAAACAGAGTAAAACATGATAGAATAAGAAAAATGTGCTGCCAAAGAACATACTGTACACAATACACAATATTGGAAACAAGTACCAAACAGTTAAACTAAATAGACTAAGTGACATTTCATTTTATAATATGCTTAATCCAGATGCGGATTGCCATGCCGCAGCCTATTCCATCTTGCATAGGGCACAAGGCAGGAACACACCCTGGACAGGGCGCCTGTCCATCATAGTGTGAACACACATATACACCCTCACACACACCAGTGACAATTTACCATCACCAGTTCACCTAACCTGCATGTCTTTGGACAGTAGGAGGAAACTGGAGCACCCCATAGAAAATCCAAGAAGATACAGTATGTGAAGAACATGCAAAGATCACACAGGGTAGATCCAGCATGTAAACCCTTGTCTACACTGTGTTTATAAAAAAATATACACACATTTAAATTAATTAAATAAAAATACAAAAGCAGAAGGGTATCATTGAAAATTGATCTTCAGGAATGGAGCAATGTCATGGCATATCTACAGAAAATGATATGGTGGTCTATGTATTTGTTGAATTATATTTAATACAAGTAATACTCTTCTAAAATGTGGGCAATGAGCAAAAATGGCTTTTGAAACAATGCATGTTATAATTAATGCATAGTATCAAATTAGAGGGTAAGAAAGAAATGACACATACATATTTTCATTATTTTGGTGCAATCACATAGTCTTTAAGAAATTATCGGGTTTTTTGAGCTCCTGGTAACTTTTTGTAACTTTTATTAACAGACATTGCTTCCACATAACTTTGAAATTACTACAATGAAAAATAGCTAATGATGGAAGATAATAGACTACACCACTGTACTTAAAAGAATCATCAGTTATCCATGTTTGTTTAGCTGCATGGAACATGGTCAGTGTTGCCTGGGCCCTTTTTTGTTGCTGTTTAAGAAATTTGTGGATACCGATACATCATATATTCCGTTTAATCTTTCACATTATCTATGCATGGTCCTAGCTGATAAGGAGATTTATAATTTAAAAAATATATAAATAATTCTTTCAAAACATTATATTTGACAATATGAAAGTGCCTAACACAAAAGAGGCAGATAAAAAATTTTTATTAATAAAAAGATTTATTTTGCAAAAATGCTCTGAAACAAAGGAAGCTCGGAGGAGCACAAAAGGCACAGCTGGAGTTGCCTAAAATAGACAATTCAGCAGAAAACAAGACCCAGTACAGAATCCAAAATAATGGTCAAAGAGAGAGCAAAAAAAGGTAAAACGCTCCAGGAACCAATAAAGTAAATCCCACAAAAAGGCAAAATTCACCACAAAGTGCAATCAATCAAGTGCAAAGGACTGCTTACTTCTCCAGTCTTTTTAAGGGTTGGGGCCGTCCCTATCCAATGATAGGCATGTGGCCCCGCCTCTTGGGGAACTAGCCACAACACAAATGGAACTTCGCAAGATGAGCAGACACACATACAACTACATGATACACAAACAATAAACATAAGTAACAATACTGACATTAAGAAAAGAAACAAAAATGAAGAAAATGGACATGAAAAAGTAATTTAAATGCAAGCCAGGGGAGAGATAGCAACACAAATAGCAATTCTATCTAAGCCAGAAGTGAAGAACAATATTTGTGGTGAACTTGATCAGTGTCAGTAGAGTTACCTTTACCTGTGACTTGATCCTAGATATCGTTTTTACTTCAGTTCTTTAACATTTGTACTTGCTGTATATTTAAACAGTGTAATTTTTCATGACATTAGCCTTCAGCCTTTCAATTAATTATTCATTCATTCTCTCTGCCAGCCTTGTTCAGCTGAGGACTGTAACAATTATTGTGTTGTATTGTGAAAATGAAGAATGCACAATGGTATAATGGTATAAAACAACTCTTTACATAGTATCTAACTTATTTTCCAAAAGGCATGCAATTCACTAAAGCCTGCAAAGACTGCTTGAAACATGGCACTCTTGAAAGGCTGTGTAGATATAACACACTGTGTATCCCAGGAGCACCAGGCACAGGGCAAGAATTTAGTAGTGGATGTTTAGTAGTGGGCGGCATGGAGGTGCAGTGGTAGCGCTGCTGCCTCGCAATTAGGAGACCTGGGTTTGCTTCCTGAGTCCTCCCTGCGTGACGTTTGCATGTACTCCCCATGTCTGAGTGGATTTCCTCCGGGTGCTCCGGTTTCTTTCCACAGTCCAAAGACATGCAGGTTAAGTGTATTGGCAATCCAAAATTGTTCCTAGTGTGTGCTTGGTGCGTGGGTGTGTGTGTGCCCTGCAATGGACTGGCGCCCTTCCCGGGGTTTGTTTCCTGCCTTGCGCCCTGTGTTGGTTGGGATTGGCTCCAGCAGACCCACGTGACCCTGTAGTTAGGATTTAGCAGGTTGGATGATGGATCGATGTTTAGTAGCATTTATTTCATTTGCCTGTCTTCCTTTAGGAGTCAAAGAGCAGTAGTCCCAGAACAACTATTCATGGATTTTTCCCCAAAAACCACTTGTGATTTTTTTATGATTGCCCCTGACAGATGCACTGCAATGATCTTTAATGCCATTCATGACTGTTAGCTTTATGTTCAGTTAACCCAATTAATTAAATAGAAGTTGGTTCACATGTTCTATTAAAATCTTTCAAGTTTTTAGTGAATTTTTAAATTCTTATTGGGAAGAGTGTATGTATATGTTTTCCAAAGAAAAATTCTTAATGAATATTTAGAATACTTGCTAAGGACTGACTCTTGTTATTTTAAATCTTTTCTAATCAGTGGATTTATTTTGCTAGCAGGAGCATATGCAAACCAAAGAATAACTAATTTATTATCAGTTTACCCTATGCTTGTTCATTTCTAATAACTCAAATGGCACTTTAGTAAAATTAAAGGCCAAGTTTAAACAAGAAGGCTTGGTGGCAGACATACATGATGTAATTATTAATATATTTTATGCTACAGATTAATTTTGTAGTTTCAAATCTAAAGCAGGTATTGAAAATAATTCAATGAAGTTTACTTTGGTATGGTTCTTCACTGAGTGCAGGCTTAGAGGGCTGTAACAATTCCACAGATAAAATGTAATTATAAACTTGATTGCCGAGTTCCGGCTGCACTTCCAGGTGTGGCAAATACGCTGCCTATACAGGCTCAGCAGTCCCAGCAGCAGCAACCTCTGGTGGTGCCTATGGAACCCAACAGGGCTACACCCAACTCCAATTCCCATGGGGCCCTGCGGGAAACCGAGGCACCGCTCCAACGCAGGTGGATGACCAATTAGCGTCCAGGGGGAGGTATTGCACAGTCCATGGCTGCTGCCCCTGAACATATAGCAAAGGGGCGTCCCGGCCAGGCATGAACCCCAGCCGTCCACCACAACACACATAAAGATACAGATTTTTTTAAGCCCACAGTAAAACACAGCAAATGCACAACATAAATGCAATCTAACAATATCTGTTAAAATTATCATTGAATTATGGCCATTTGACAATGGTGGAGAGGAAAAACATATAAACAGGCAAAGTTTTCAGCTGAAAGTTTGAAGCAACTATTATAAAAAGTGCATTAACCATCATTGTCCTCCTTCACTAAGCGATTTGGTTTAAACAGCCAATAATGATGTGGCTAATGTACAGTTTATTTTACATTAGAACCAGCACCCTGGAGAACTAGATCTTTGTAGTAGTCAAGAATAGTTATTTTTTGTGCCTTAATTCACACTATTAGTACTTGTAAGAGAGGCTGAAAAACAAGAAAACAATTTAAGATATTTTTAAAATGTATTAAGAAGTGAGTGTCAATCAGGTTAGCAAAATATTTATCTTGGTATATTAAAGATATTTCTTTTGAACATCTAAATAATCTAAATTTGCCTGTAAATAGCCAAAGTAAAGCAAAATAATGATGGACTTTTAAGAGCATTAAGTAATTTTATATTAATCACTGCAACCTGAACTGCACTGAGTAACCTGATCATAGGTGGTTCATATCTAAATTGCTGTCCATCTACATTAAAACTACAACACCAAGAGAGATATGAGATATCAAAGCAATATGTATATAGCAAATTACTTAGAAATACAGCCCAATCATGCATGTGAATGCACAATAAACAGAAAAAAGTAACAGCATGTACATGGTCTGACATGGACATATGTTTATGCAATGGCATGTCATGGAGTCTCTATACATACCCAAAGGTTGTCCAGCCATTATGTGCTCAGAGGAGAACACATCTGGTGAATATGCATGCCAGGGAAGGAATGGCACGTGATGGTACTACGGATGGCACTTGCAGGAACTAGATGTTCCATGCTGTTGGGAACAATCCATGACCTCTGACCCTTGAGCCCATATGCCTTGTTGGAATTTGACACCAGAGAACCTCTGTAGATAAAGTACCACTGCAGCCTCCAATACTTCTGTAATGTACCACTGGCTTTGGTCAAGGATATATAAAGGATTGGATGGTGAGTGAGAAGGCCCTACTGCTGCAAGCAGTGTTAAATAGTGTGTGCAGATACCCATTGACATGTGACAGAGCGTAACTGTTGGTCTAGAGTTTGTTATGTGGCTATTTAGTCCATCACTGCCATGTGCACACGATTTCTGTCCTCCCATTCATTTTATATCAGGGTGATCCTCACTTCATTGGGTCTGACCCTATTTTACTTACTGACACCATACTCTCATTGCATTCTGTCCAACATGAGTGCTGATGTCCCAGAAAGATGATCAAGCTTCCTGCATTCTGACAATTCTCCTTCACTCACTTCACTTTTACATCTACTGTGGGATGGTCCAGTGGGCATAACTCACACCAATCATTTGCATATGTGTCCTTATATTGATTTTCACATGCTATCATCCTATAAGTTTCAGACCAGTATGACACGTTTTTCCCAGTGTTATAGTTTTAAAGTCCCACA
>JANRMT010062831.1:4762121-4856964 GCA_026402145.1 Polypterus bichir lapradei
ATAATATATATATATATATATACAGGTACTCATCGACATACGACCTATGCAAGTTACGACTGGTCGACTTTACGACGTGTTTGACAGTTTCCTCCACCAGCTGTTGGCAGTGCCTGTCTCCCGCAGTCCCAAGTCTCGCTACGCAGCAGTAATACTATACGCAGCAGTGTTGCCCCACGTGTGTTTGTGTCTTGTTGTTTTGGCAGTTTTTGATAATAATATACCCCTAACATATCTACCAAGAGGAAATTGTTTCTGTCCACTCCTCAGCCTGCCAAAAAGGAAAGAAAGGCCATTGATCTAGACACCAAAATGATGATAATAAAACAGTATGAAGGAGGAAAGAAAGTGAATGCGATCACATGTGATATGAAGTTATCACACTCTACTGTGTCGACTATTTTAAAGGACAAAAATAGAATTTGTGAAGCTGTGAAATGTTCTGCACCTTTGCGATCAACAGTGATTACGAAGCAACGTACCGGGCTCATCCATGAAATGGAGAAATTGTTAAACATTTGTATAGAAGATCAGATTCAAAAGCGGACGCCGTTAAGCCTCTTTACAATACAGTCAAAGGCTAGAAGTCTGTTTGAGACTTTAAAGCAGCGCATCCCGACTCATTTTCCCCTTGCACCCCCTGTGACGGACGAGGCCGATTTCGCACCCCCTTGGTTTGAGAAGAAGTATGAAAAAATATGAGTTCATATGATAGTTCATAATACCCACGTAGCACTTAGTGCGTGTAAGAGCGAAAGTCATCCGTTTTAACAAGCAGCGTATTGCACTGATACGAAATAGCCTGCCCATTTAATTATTTAGGAATGGATAGATTAATTAAGATTTTGTACAAATAATGTTTTTCATTTTTCTTCTTCGATGGATTCTGGCACCCCCAGCAACAGCTGCTCGCACCCAGCACCCCCAATCGGGAAGCGCTGCTTTAAAGGAACGCGCCGGAGAAGACACATTTTGTCCTTATTGCGAAATTTATGAAGAGAAAAAAAAAACAAAATTCAGACGAAGCTCACTATTTTATGAAAAGAGCAACTCCTCCCAACACCCCGTCCGCAGCCTCGCCTGATGAAGGCAATATCAACAACCCACAGCCAAGCACCAGTGGTGCCAGGAATTAAATGTACAGTATTTCTTATTTTTGTATGTCTTCCACGTATTAAGCCAATTGTACTGTAGTATGCTGTGTTTGACTTAGAAAGTAAGAAAATGTTAATAAAATATTACTTTTAGATTATTACAATATCATTACCCAGTCTAATATTTTTACCTTTATTTAACATAGGCCGACTTACGTCCAGATCAACTTACAACCAGACAGTCGGAACCAATCGCGGTCGTAACTCGACGAGTACCTGTATATTATATATATATATATATATATATATATATATATATATATACTGTATATATATATGCCAGCAACACTCATGACAATGACAAAACAATTACATTGTCAATCATGTTACGTTATTTTAAAAATTTTTCCTTTTCTTTTTCATAACTTCTTTAACACACTACTTCTCCGCTGCGAAGCACGGGTATTCTGCTAGTATATATATATAAAACAGAGACATATGCATTGCATGGTGCACTGCAAATGTTAACACTGAGGTTATGAGTCAATTATGACTGAATTTTAAATATATAAAATCACAGTTTGAATATATTGTAATAAAATTAAAATTCTTCAACCCAGAAGACCCCAGAGGAGACCAAAGAATGGAAGAAAAAAACACCCATTATTCCTGGACATGTAAAGTTCCTGAAGTACAAAACTGCAAAATGAAGATTTCTGGAGATTTTAAGAAAAGAGGATCTTGACACTTCTATCAGTAGACCAATGCCATCTTACTAGCACTACTGTCCAATGACAAAAGTCTGTTGTGCATAACAACAGGAGCTGAAAGAAGGTCACAGATCTAATATTCTGAATATATATAAAGTCATATATAAAGATATAAAAGTCACAATCATAGTAATCCAGAGTATTTACTAATTTTCCAAAGCCTCTAATTTCAAAATAGGGATATGAAGGGCAGCTGTTATTCTTGGCAGCATTGAGTACTGGTTAGGAAGTTAGAACGAACCCTGGCTAACATGCCAATCCATACAGAACCAATTTACAGTTGCTAGTCAACCTGACCTTTACGTCATTGGGCTGTGGCTAGCTCTGCTGTTTCATATGTCTAAATTCCCAGGCTGTAACCTCAGTTTCCAATTCACTGCGTGGAGAGTGCATGTCCCCACTTTCAGGTTTCTCATGTTTTAAAGACCTGATTGGTAACTTTAACTGGCCCCGTTTGAATGTGCAATTGTGCTCAGTGCAGATACCCTTGTAACCCATGTATCTGTGTATATAAACACAGTATAGGTCTACTTATTGAATTCTTTTTTTTTATTTGATTGAATTTATTAAAGTCAAATAACATTCCATACACATAACTCAAGTTTTACAAAAAGAAAAAAAAAAGGTCGAAACATATCAACCCCCACCCCTAAGAAAGAGAGCTAGGTCAGCAGTGTAAAACTTTATGCAAGTAAAGACAAATGAATAGATAAAATAATAAATGAATAAAGATAAATGAAGTAAAACAGGGGAGAGGACCTTCTTCCTCAATTTAAATGCTTATTCTAAAATATTATTGATTACTTATTTAATTCTTTCCATGCACCACTGGTAAATGGTTCTAAACAAATACAAAGTGTGTCTTTGTTCTGTGTGTAGTAGATTTGTTTGTTTAAGGAAGAGTGTGCATATCAGTTTGTGTTGGTTGACAGTAACAGGATGGAGAAGGAATGCATTACAATTAAATACCAGATCATAAGTACAAAGGATGTCCAAGCGAGCAGTGATTGCTGAGAAAAAAAATAATTTCATGTTTTCACGGAGAACAGAGATAACACACTTACTGAGAGAATGGGCATGGAGACAAAAAATGTCCATGACAAAATCTTAATGTTATTTGTGTTGCATAATCCACACATCAAGTCGCCTAGTGGTATGCTCATAACAGGCAAAGTGCAGGCTTTTGTTTGCTAAAAGTGAGCACTTTATTTGTCCCCAAGGGGAAATTTGGCTTGACTCAGAAGACCTTTAAATAAGTAAATGCAGAAATGGATATATGAATAGCATTAAATAAATAACTCTGGAAAATCAGAGAAGTACATGAGGAAACACATTCACATGGTAATGGACTTTTGAATTGAAGAACCCCCTTCTTGCCCATATTCACTGGTGAAGAGGGTATCTGGGGTGGAAAAGCCGACAGGAGCCAGTGCATATTGGCAGAATTTTAAAATAAAAATAGCGGATAAATTAGTTTTCCCAATAAAACTACATTAGTAAACTTCCCTGAGGAGTGAGTGATGTTCCTTCTTATTTTGTGGTTTTATTCATTCATCAATTTATTGCCGTCCTTCCTGTTTAGCAACTTCCATCTTTATACCCTCAGTAAGAGCAGTGTAATTCTGGCCCTGCCACTGCTACATGTATTATCCCTACATCTAGTAATTAAAAATGTTGAAATACTACATAGATAACTACCTATAAAATATAATTAGAAATCAATACTTCTATAAATATTAATTAAATACAAAGTACATATTGAAAAAGTTGTTTCACCAGTGCTGTGTTTCTGTTTGTGTTCTTTTAAGCACCATATAACAAGTGCTGCTTTCCCGAGAGGTTCAACCAGACTTTGAATAAGCTATATTCTAGTTAAATAGGAAAGCTTTACTACTTTTAAAAGGTTTATGGATAAGATATTGAGACAAATTAGATGTAAATTAACCAAAGGAGTCTGATGGACTGAATATCCTGCTCTCATTTCTAAACTTTAAATTCTAATATACAGGAAATCTGATCGCAGAAAAAGTAACACAACTTCACCTTCACAGAGTCAATCAAAAATGCAATGCTTTTATCTAGTTTAACCTTTGAAATTCGGAGCTCAGTGATAAATACTATTGTATTAAAAACACACTTAAAATACTGTCTACATTGATCTATACTACTGAATAACTATAAATAAAGGTTAACATAACAGAAAATTCCAAGTGTCAGTTTGCATTTTGTTAAATAAATAAATCAAAGCTTCAAATACTTTAAATGCATCCAGTCTAATGCTAAGCATAAAAGAAAAACATGAAAAAATGTAGTTATTTTGAACAGTTATTGTAAGCACTAGCCTCTTTCAATAGAGCTTGCAGCTCCTTTTTGGTCAGCCTAGTAGTTCTATTATACAATGACAGCTTGTCACTTTACTGTGATCAATACTGTTTTCTCCAAAAGAAAAATGTTCTTTATCTGTTTCTTTAGATAAATGCACAGACTGTACCATTGGAATGCTTTTCTTCCAGGTCTCATCACTACCTCTGATTTCTTTCTTATTTTTTAATACTATTTTGTAGTAGAACCTGTTTAAATAAAGTCCCAATTAATGGACTTTCAATATAAAGAACTGAAATTACTTTAATAATAAAGAATAATACAGAAATAAATGTAATCTTGAAACACTTAGACAAAGACTAATGTGTTCATAAATACAATTTTGCAGCAGCAGCTATCTCAGATTTAGTTTCTGGAGAAATATGATGGCAGCAATCATTTTATTTACAATTTATTGATGTTCATAGTTCCACTCATTTAATTAAATGGTTTTCTTTGCTTGCCTTCACAGTAATTACCAGTGAGAATGTACTTGTTTATAAACTTCACAAACACTCTTAATGCAGTTAAAACTTTTGTTGCACAGACATTTTGTTCAATTGCTCTGCTTTATGTCCCTTAATACTCTTTTGCTTGCTTGAGGTTATAGGCCTTAAATTGCTTCTTTTTTAACCAATTAAAATAGATTTTAAACCAACGGGTATTATTCTTAACAGTGAGACATCTCATTTGCAAACATGTTTACTCACCATAAAACAAAAAAAAAAAAAAATTGAAATTTTTGCCATATCACAAACCAGGGGTGAATTTTTAAGGAACATTTGACAGTCGGGAACTTCTTTATACAAAGAAACACTAGTACAGTATACATATTTTTAAAAGTATTTCTAATATTGGGATTGTATATTGCACTAATTTAACCATCAACTATTTTTAATAACCACTTTAACATCAAGCACTATCATATGGCACTTCAGTAGTAATGAAAAATACAATGTAAAGCAATGCAAGATAAACACTTAGATATTTCATGGTCTTTTAAACTGCAAAGGAATGTGTCTCTAGTCATCTTACAAATTCTGCAAGCCTAGAAGACGTTCATTCTAAATTAGATGATGTTTTATTATGAATATGCAATAAAAGACCCACATTTTGTCAATCCACCTGTCCTGAATGTCTTTAGACTGTCGAAAGAAATCACTCTTCAACAATTGTAAGGGATTTATTTTCTCCTCAGCAGATGTTCTTTAACAGAAAGAGGAAGAAAGAAGGAAATAAAAATGGTCTCCAATGAACACTACATTTATTTTTTTACAGTAACACTGGTCTTAACTGTGACATAGAAGACTTGGTCTATTTTTGCATTTGGATATAGCAACAAATCTATTTGGACACAGGCCTTTTTGTAACACACCAGAGTCTAAAAGCATCAAGTGAATGTGACCATTTACAGCGTTCTATAGTATTGGCATAAAATTGTCAAGTTAGTATGACCCCATCCAGGATACAAGAGCACATGAAATGTTTGAAAAAAGAATTTTAAAAATATGCAACATGTTTCACTATGGTGAAGCACTGTTTCAACCCAACAAATCAGTAAACAAAACAAGTAATCTCTGCAAATGCAAAACATTTCAGACTTATGTGGCAAATCCTTATGATATTAATCAGCAGCAGCTCCTTCCTTAAATTACTTTGTTAAAGCTGAATGGGATGTCTCCTATTTCCTCTTGAAGGGTATCTGCTTTACAGTTCAGAAAAGTCAATTTCAACAATTTCAACAGAATGGGTCCACTTTATAACTAAAACAGTTTTACTTCTTACCATGTGGGCTTGAGATGACACTTGCATATAGATAGATAGATAGATAGATAGATAGATAGATAGATAGATAGATACTTTATTAATCTCAAGGGGAAATTTACATACTCCAGCAGCAGCATACTGATAAAAACAATATTAAATTAAAGATTGATAACAATGAAAGTATAACAGACAGACAATAATTTTGTATAATACTAATGTTTACCCCCCCACCCCCCCCAGGGTGGAATTGAAGAGTCGCATAGTGTGGGACGGAACGATCTCCTCAGTCTGTCAGTGGAGGAGGACAGTGACAGCAGTCTGTCGCTGAAGCTGCTCCTCTGTCTGGAGATGATCCTGTTCAGTGGATGCAGTGGATTTTCCATTATTGACAGGAGCCTGCTCAGCGCCTGTCACTCTGCCACGGATGTCAAACTGTCCAGCTCTGTGCCTACAAGAGAGCCTGCCTTCCTCACCAGTTTGTCCAGGCGTGAGGTATCCCTCTTCTTTATGCTGCCTCCCCAGCACACCACCGCATAGAAGAGGGCGCTCGCCACAACCGCCTGATAGAACATCTGCAGCATCTTATTGCAGATGTTGAAAGATGCCAGCCTTCTAAGGAAATATAGTCGGCTCTGTCCTTTCTTACAAAGCGCATCAGTATTGGAGGTCCAGTCCAATTTATCATCCAGCTGCACTCCCAGGTATTTATAGGTCTGCACCCTCTGCACACAGTCACCTCTGATGATCACGGGGTCCATGAGGGGCCTGGTCCTCCTAAAATCAACCACCAGCTCCTTGGTTTTGCTGGTGTTTAGTTGTAGGTGGTTTGAGTCGCACCATTTAACAAATGATTTGATTAGTTTCCTATACTCCTCTTCCTGCCCACTCCTGATGCAGCCTACGATAGCAGTGTCGTCTGCAAACTTTTGCACATGGCAGGACTCTGAATTGTATTGGAAGTCCGATGTATATAGGCTGAACAGGACCGGAGAAAGTACAGTCCCCTGCGGTGATCCTGTGTTGCTGACCACAGTGTCAGACCTGCAGTTCCCGAGACGCACATACTGAGGTCTGTCTGTAAGATAGTCCACAATCCATGCTACCAGGTATGAATCTACTCCCATCTCTGTCAGCTTGTCCCTGAGGAGCAGAGGTTAGATGGTGTTGAAGATGCTAGAGAAGTCCAGAAACATAATTCTTACAGCACCACTGCCTCTGTCCAAGTGGGAGAGGGATCGGTGTAGCATGTAGATGATGGCATCCTCCGCTCCCACCTTCTCCTGGTATGCAAACTGCAGAGGGTCGAGGGCGTGGCTGACCTGTGGCCTCAGGTGGTGAAGCAGCAGCCTCTCAATGGTCTTCATCACATGTGACGTCAGAGCGACAGGTCGGAAGTCGTTCAGCTCACTAGGACGTGATACCTTTGGGACTGGGGTGATGCAAGCAAGATGTTTTCCAAAGCCTCGGGACTCTACCCTGTTCCAGGTTCAGGTTGAAGATGCGCTGTAGAGGACTCCCCAGCTCCAACGCACAGGTATTCAGCAGTCGTGGCGATACTCCATCTGGACCCGCTGCTTTGCTGACACAAAGTCTCCACAGCTCTCTGCTTACCTGGGCTGCTGTAATTGTGGGTTGGGGGAAACTCTCTCCTATGCTGGTATCAGCAGAAGAATGGGTGGAGGGTGCAGTACTCCGAGGTGAGAGTGGGTTAGGGTGGTCAAACCTGTTGAAGAAGTTGTTCATCTGGTTTGCTCTCTCAACGTCTCTTTCAATGGTGGCACCCCGCTTCGAGCTGCAGCCAGTGATGATCTTCATCCCGTCCCACACTTCCTTCATGCTGTTATTCTGCAACTTGTGCTCCAGCTTTCTCCTGTACTGCTCCTTCTCCGCCCTGAGCTGGACTCGGAGTTCCTTCTGAACGCGCTGGAGCTCATGCTTATCACCGCCTTTAAAAGCTCTTTTCTTCTGGTTCAAAAGGCCTTTGATGTCACTTGTAATCCATGGCTTGTTGTTAGCATAGCAGCGTACAGTTCTTACTGGAACTACAATGTCCATACAGAAGTTGATGTAGTCAGTAGTGCAGTCAACAGCCTCTTCAATATTCTCACTATGTGACCCCTGCAGGATTTTAGTCGAGGTATAGCTGCAATTCTTGATAGACGATCTACCAGAAATTATTGCAGGGACCAGAGTTCGAATCCCGCTCAAGGTACATTGCCGAATGGAAAACAAAAATTTCTCTTCAACGAACGGTGCTTTGAATCCTACATTGCAGTTGTAGTTGTTTATTTTTCTTTTTTGATTGAACGAAAACTGTTTAGTGAATGATTTGTCAAAGAACACACAGACAACAACCATAGTTAAAAATCACACTTAAACAAACTGCCTGCCCATTCTATTGAATCATAATTATAACAAATAATAATGCATTTCACTTCCTTATATAGCGCCTTTACTATGGTCTTAGACGGCTGCACAGATAATCAAGAGTGATACAATAAAAATGAAAGCACAATAAGAATGAATAAATAATATTGCACAGCCTTGTGTTTGTATGTATTTATAACATTTGGGAAGTAAAATATTCTAGTTGATGCTGACATTTAATTAATTTGAAGCAGGTAAAAATAAAGGGAAATAAAGGGAAATGTTTATATACTTAGCGCAAAATAACTATATGTGTTCTAGTAAACAGCATACACACCACTTAGTTAATTATATATACTGTATATATATATATATATATATATATATATAAAGCTTTTGCAGAATACATTAACTGACAAGAGGCTGGCCCGCCCTTTTCGAGTTTTGGTAGTCGTTATTCATCAATTCTTGGTAGCAGAGCGAGCCGTCATTGGCCAATTCTTGGTAGCCAAAACGGGCTGTGAATGGTCAATTCTTGGTAGGAGAAACGGGTTTGAATGGTCAATTCTTTGTAGCCGATATGGGCCACGATTGGCCCGAGCTTTCAATTCTTGGCAGAATCTTGGTAGCAGAAAGCGATCTGATTGGTTTTCGCTATCAAGAATTACCTCGACTCACGGCTGCTCGGGGGCGCCAGGGGACCTCTTCCTGAATGAGCATGTGGTTGTAGGTAGCTCCCTCACTCTTGGTTTGTAGTGAGGCTGAAGCAGAACCAGGTTATGATCTGCTTTCCCAAGCGCAGGCAGCGAGGTGGCGCTGTATGCATCTTTAACATTTGCATACAGTAGGTCGATAGTCCTATTTCCCCGGGTGTTACAATCCACATACTGGGAGAAGGCAGGTAATGTTTTGTCCAGCGTCACATGGTTAAAGTCTCCAACAATTAGCACAAGCGCCTCGGGGTGCTGCGCTTGTAACTTGGCAACAGCGGAATGGATGACGTCACCCTCTATCTCCGTGTTCGCCCAAGGAGGGATGTAAACAATAACAACAATGATGTGTCCAAACTCTCTGGGCAAGTAATAGTTACGCAAACGTACGGTGTTTATGGTATTGTAAAAGCCATTTAGCAATGTTTCTTTGCTTACATAAAGTAAGCAAAGTTAATTAGAAAAATAAAAAGTAGCTCCACTGGGAAAAAAGGGAGAGGCAATACAGCTCCTCACTATGTTCTCTAGCAATGCTTCTTCGAATCCTTGTTGCAGCCAATAAATAAATCCACTAGTGTTCTTGTCTCCTTCCTTCTTTCTGGGCTCCTTTGTCCCTCCCCATCCAGCAGTCTAATCTTTTTTACTCCCCTAATTGAAATATTTTTCTTGCATTTTTTTTATTCTATCAGTACTTTAATGCATTGAGAGCACTAATAAAACAAATAATCACTATTATTACTTCAAGATACCCCCTCTCTCTTTTTTTAACTTGCACAGAAAACCACTTCACTGCCAATTTCCTTCACTCCACTTTATTTATGTTCATGAATTACATTCTTCCCCCACTTAAATATCTGTTGTCCTCAATTCAAAAGAGGCTCCTCATGTTCCTTTAGTGTTCTAAAAAATACAATAATATCATCCAGATAAACAAGTACTTGCAACAGATTCATATCCCCCATAGCCTTCTCCATGAGCTGGTGAAATGTGGCTGGTGCCCTGGTAAAGCCTCCAGCAAACGTTCAAATTGGTAAAATCCTAAAGGACAAATAAAAGCAGCCCGTTCCTTATCCTCTTCAGTCATAGCAATCTGGTAGAAGCCACTGTGAAGGTCTAGGACTGAAAACCACTTGCTTCCAACCCAACAGTCTAATGCATCATCTATATAGGGCATGGTATACTGAACTGAAATAGAGCTATTATTCAAAGTCTGATGATCAATACCTATTTGAATGGCCCCATTCTTCTTCCTGGCTACCACTATAGGTAATACATATGGACTGCGAGACTCTTTCTTAGCTCCAGTGGCCAGCAATTCCAGAAGGTGTCTCCATACATCATCAATATCAGCTGGAGCCAATAGATGAGTTCTCTCTTGGAAAGGTTTTGGATATTTAAGTCTATTTAAGTTATATTTAAGTCCCTTTAGCCTTCCTGTGTATTACTGATTGAAGTTTGTCAGTGGGTTTCCCAGTTTCGTCACTAATCAGGTGAACAACTGGTTTAATTCATCTCTTTTGGGATTGCTCACCTGGCATTTCTGCTCCTCCTGGGCTGAGTTGCAGCAGTGCAGTATGCTAGTTTCTGACAAGGAGAGGAGGAGTTCCGTACTTCTAATCCCTCTGAAAAAGGGCTCTCAGTTGCCTTATCGTTTCAGGTTCATGCAACAAATGGTCACCCTGTGTCATTCTATGACTCTCAATAGACTATGTGAGCCAGTTTCTTTCACTGTTGCATGCAGAAGTATAGAAATAACAATAGTCCTCCTGCAGTGATTCTGAATTTGGGAACTCTGCTGTAGAAAGCTTTTGGGGTGCACCTATTTGTCTCTGTCTTCTACTCTGTTCAGCTTGGGAGCAAGTCATCACTCTCTGAGGACCTTGCAACTTTGTTTGAGAGGGTAGCCTGACCAGATGTTCTTTGGCCAACATCTGGTCTCTGTGGACTTGCCCCATCTTTCTCATGTTTTATACAATACACCAGCAAACTTTGTAGCTTATTAATCACTATATTGGGTATGACTTCCACTTATCTTGCAGTTTCTGTCTTCCTACCAATCCAAAATTGCAAATTAGCACTTGATCGCCTTTATCTAATAATTGGTGATGGACTGTCTGATCATAATGTGTTTTATTTCTAGTATGAGTTTTGTAAGCAGCTTCAGTAGCCAATTTATAGGCTTGCTTCAAGATTGATTTTAAAATTACTATGAATTGCTGGGTTTCCTCTGGGTACTCCGGTTTCCTACAACAGTCCAAACACATGCAGGTTAGGTGCATTGGCGATTCTAAATTGTCCCTAGTGCATGCTTGGTGTGTGGTTTGTGTGTGTGTGTGTATGCCCTGTGGTGGGCTGGCACCCTGCCTGGGGTTTGTTTCCTGCCTTGTGCCCTGTGTTGGCTGGGATTGGCTCCAGCAGACCCCTGTGACCCTGTAGTTAGGATATAGCGGGTTGGATAATAGATGGATGAATTGCTGGTGTTGTATCTCAGGCTTCCCAACAACAGACACCCCAAAACAAATGTCCACAAGTAGTCTTGCCTCCATCCCAGACATTAGATAATATGCAGAGTATCCAGTAGCATCATTTTTGGTGCAGTTACATGCTTGCTTCAAATGACATGCTTGTTAACTTCAATAATGTTTTCTTCCTTCTCAGAATGGGCCCACTTTAAAACTAAAACAGCTTTATGCCCTACCGTTGCAGGTCTGAGATGACATTCATGCATGTTGTGGCAAAATATGTTTAACAACATCTCTTTGTTTACATAAAGTAAGCAAAATGAATAAAAAATAAATATCTTGGCTGAAAAAAGGAGAGATAATACAGCTTCTAGTTATGCTCTCTAGCAGTGTCTCTTCAAATCCTTGTTGCAGATAATAAATAAATCTGCCAGCATTCTTGTCTCCTTCCTTCTTTCTGTTGGCATCTTCTACTACACACCTCAATCCCCGTTACATCCAGCTGTCTCCTCTTTTTCACTCCTGTAACAGAATTATTTCTTTCTTGTGTCTTTTTACTCTGTAAGTATTTTAATGCATTAAGAGCACTAATAAAACTAAGAATCAATACTATTACCTCAAGATACTCCCCTCTCTCTTTATCTCCTCTTTTTTTACTTGTACAGGAAAACCACATTGGCTGCCTTACTCTTGCCTTTATCCTTCACTCCACTTTATGGGTTAGACTATTTATTATTAATGTTTATTCTGTAAGAAACTCATCCATTCTTTTGTTTTTTCTTGTGTTGCTGTATACATTTTCAGACCTCTTTTCTTATTTTATTAGAGAACCATGAATATTTTACCCAAGTCTCCACTGATATCACAAAAATAAGCAAATTGTCAGCTGTCACACAAAACAACAGGCAACTCAAACCCATAGCTTTCTGACTATAAAATCTGCAGACACTGTTTCCACCAGACACAGCCTTCTGCAGCAGATATTAATATATCTAGTATACAGTACTTTCATATATGCGCTTTCACAGCAGACACATGCATATGGTCTAATTTGTTGAATTAAATAAATGTGGCTACCATTGTTGTTAGTCGGGACACACTTACCTAGGATGTGACTATAAACAAACAAACTTGGCTTTCTGCACAAATTGTCCTGTGCATGTATTTCACCAGGCTCTTTGACTGAAGACTGTTAAGAATTTTCCGAAATATATTGTTAAATCTAAATGTAATGTGTAGTGTATAACTACTGACCAAGAATAAGACAGAATCAACATTCTGTTTTACTTTACACCTGAAAAACTTGGGTTAAACACATCTTGACTTTTGTTTAATGCTCCCTAATGAAACTGTTTACTGTATTTAAGAAAAAAATATCACATAAATGGGTAGCATTAAGGAAGTCAGAGAAGACAGGGCCACAGTGCTGCAAGGCGTAAATATGTGTATTAGAATGAGTTCTGATCAGAAAGATTGTATCAAAAAATATGGGTAAGTGCTCAACATCAGCTAGTATCACAAATTCCAAAATTAAATATTTTTATATTTTTCTCTACTGAAAATTTACCAAAAGCATTATTTTTTGCCTAATTAATAGCTACAGTAAGACTACTGTACATTTCAGGGATAAGCAGGACTGAGTACCATCAGATCCAGCCAATATCATTTTTGATCTCAAGTGTTATATACGTGAAACTTGTAATGAACTGTGTTGCTAAATCATTTTTGTATTCCATGTTTTTCACTGCCCATTTGTAAGGGCTGCTTTTGAGTACATACTGTATGTATTTTTAAAAATATCTAAACTACAGTTGGTTTGGATAAATTGACTTCTACATATACTTTTTAATTTTATTTATTTATTTATTTATTTATTTATTTATTTATCTAAGGTCACGAGTTCACTGTAATGAATCTTAACTGTAGAATTGCTGCTGGCATTATTATATAGCTCAAAAAACATTAAAATCGATATAAATGTATTAGCTTTTCTGCACTTCTATTAATATATTTCTGCCCTTTCTTCCTATAGATATAGCCTAAAGCACCATCTTCAATGATTTACATAATGGAGGACAAAACATCTTGTGTCTTTCTCAATGCTCTGAACTAGAAATCATTTGCCATTAGAGTTATTTCTCTCTATTATAAAAAAAAAATCCTGGAGAGAAACAGTAGGGCGACGATAAGTGATCGTCACATTAAGATCACGGAAGACACTTAAAAGACCCACAAGACTAGAGAGATTGGCCACGGAGCGTCTCGCGGGGACCTTAAACATGAGACTTTGTGCCAAGAGATTGACCTAGGACCGTCTCGCGATGACGTAGAACATAAGATTCTTGCAAGACACGCCCTGCTTACAAATAAATATGAGCAAGGGCAGCCAGCAAACACACTCAGTCGTATTTTGGCTTTGAGCACACACAGATCCAGGGCTCTCAGCGCATATAAAGCGTATAAGGACAATACATTATAAATGAAACGTAGACGACAAAGCGAAGAAGAAAGCAGCGTGGAGAAAAGAGACTCAAAAGCGTTGGAGAGACAAAATAGAAAAAGAATAATCTAGGTGCAAATTTAGAAAATAAGGAAAGTAATTATCAACTTGGAGCAAGTGGAATTGAAAAAAAAGCACATCCAATCGGGACGTTTGCACTGTATACATGCAGAGCAGGTTAGAGATTATGAAAGTAATGATAATTAATTATCAGCCCGGAACAAGTGGAACTGAAAAAAAAGCGCATCCAATATGGACATTGGCGCTATACACTGGCAGTGCAGGTTAGAGATTATGAAAGCAGTGGAATTCGAAAGGCTCAAAAAAAAAATAGTTGGTGCGATACATGTGGAGAAAGTTAAAGAACATGAAAGTAGGAAAATTAGAAAGTATAAAAAAAAAGAAAGTAAAGATCACAGGAGCACAAACAAACGGAAATTATTACTCAAAAACGGGAAAATAATCACCACAGGTGTCATTAAAAAAAAGCAGGATAAAGCGAGGTCAGAAATAAAAGACGGAGTAGAAAACAAAGTAAAACATCATAAAAAGGTTAAAAAACATGGGGGCCAAACACATGCAGAGCAGGTTAGAGATAATGAAAAATGGAATTTAAAAGACTCAAAAAAAAATTAAGCGCGAAACACATGCAGAGCAAGATACAGAATATGAAAGCAGAAAAAAACGACAGTGTCAAAAAAAAAAGAAAGTAAACATCGCATTAGCGCAGAGAAAGAGAAATTATTACTCGGAGAAATAACGAAAAGGCGAATAGAGATCGAATATATGGACATAAGTGATATGTCAGAAGTATATAAATATTGTAAGGCTTTGAAGTTTAAGTCAAGAGAATTTCAAAAACGGAGTTTACCTCACATGCATTTATTGGTTACTTTGCAAAAAAATTAACTGATGATGACGTAGATCGCTTTGTTTGTGCTGAAATTCCAAACAGAGAAAGCTACCCTGAATTATGGTACAAAGTCATTAAACACATGTCTCACTGACCTTAATAAAAAGATTCAGCACATTGGGACTCTAAAGATTCCAAATATTTTTTTTATAGTAAAGTGTGTATCCGGAAAAACAAAAACAGGGGTTGGCGAGCGAAGCGAGCAGGGTGAAGCGCCCTAGTAATTATATATAAAGATACCGAAATCCATGCAATTTGGTTAGAATTTTTGTGTTTGGAGGGCAGTGAAATGTAAAGAAAAAGAAAAGTTTACATCACATAGGTTACTTTCTTATACTGAATAAAATAAATAATGCATTATTAACACACAAAAGTCACTGCACTGATAAAAATCAATACTATTTTGTGTTTCTTAAGGAAGAAAAGCTCAGAAAAAGTGAGGATGTAATTAAAGCAATTTTTAAATTATAATAAATGTTTGCTCAAAACATTGTGCTGAAGAATAATGGATGGCCAGAAATCAGATTGGGACAGTTTTTACTTTTAATTTGCAATTGCTGTTAAGGCTTACAGATGGCCAGTTGTTTGCCAAACTAATGACATTAAGAATATGAGCTATGTGCTTAATTCTCCTGTGACGTCATTTTTTCAGAAAGAGAAGTCATTTAATTTATGCTAACAGAAAAGTTAATACAAGCAGCATAATATTGCAGAGTTGTTGCAGTCAAGTATTGGATTACCAAAATAAAGTTACATCTTAATGAAAGCAAATTCAGCAAATTAAGGGCTAAATGCACTGAGTCATAGTGAATATGTAGGAAGAGTATTTATTCCATGACAACTTGACAGCACTTTGGAAAGAACAAAAGTACCATTTATAATTTAACTGCTAATTAAGGAATGCTCAAAAACTTTCAGTGTTTGAGTCATCTATATATTATTTAGAGTATACCCTGAAATCAGCAAATTTTCTGTAAAATAATTTATCAATTTAAATCAGCCACTAAAATTCAGATTTGCACACCTGTATTACAAGAAAGTAAAATTAAGTTGGACCCTCTTAAGTATACTCTTAAGTATGTTATACTTATTGAATTACATTCAGAAACATATACTGTATAATTCTTTGTACTATATGTTCTGTGTACTATCTTTGGTGGCTTGTATCTCTACTAAAATCTAAAACTACTGCTTCAGTTATATTCCAAATAATTGTTTTCACACAAATGAACAATAGATCACTGAAAATTGTCTTTCTTTAAACTCAGAGAACATGTTTTCTGCTAATGATTGTTAATTCAGAAAATCAAGTTTCAGAAAATAATAGTTACAAAGTAATGAATCTAAGCCTTTGACCAGATACGCTAGTAGGAAAACATACTGTAGATGTTAATTTTGCCTCAGATCTGTCTAATTTCCCACATTAACTCATTATAAAAGATTTTTTACCTGGGACAGAAGAGACAGAAAATAAAGATATTTTAAACCATTCAGAAAAAAGAAAATTAACAGCAATTCTTTAATTTCTATCAAGAACAAATAAATACTATCATGGGTTGCTGTACTCTTTCTGATTGATCCCCATAAAGATCTTCATCTGTTTCATGAACTCTCTGTACTTTTTTGTCACATGTGCCTCTAACACAGATCTGGATTCATAATCTTGCTGCTCTCATACTTCCCTGGCATCTAATTCACAAACACACCAAATCCTTATTCATAGATAGCAACTCAGTTGGTCCTCTGGAGAAGAATGCATTTTAAAAACTTACAGATCATAGTTTGTATAAACCTCAACAACACAGCAAAATGTACTGAACATTAGTAAAAAAAAAATAAAATAACAAACTAGTACAATACAGTTATAGAAAAATAGTAATACCTTAGAGGAATTAGAATTTTATTGTGTTTTTTTTCCTCATTGGGGTTGGGAATCTGAAATCGAAGTTGCCAGAGGAATCTAATTGAAAGGATTGTGTTCAATATTATTTGTGGTTGTTTAAACAGCTAGCCATTTTATTACAACTAACAATCAGTTAATAAAAATAAGTATATCATAAATCTAAAAGCAGAACTATTGTCCACAGGCACAGTATAAGGTGACACGCTATGATGTTTTAAAAACTTCAAAAAAAAGCTGAAAAACGCTTTATGGTGAAAAATGATTACACAGAAAAAGCAATGCCTGCTAACAGCTTTACATTATTTCATGTCATTGTTTGCTACAGTCCCTGATTACATGATGATCTTAAGATTCAAGGAGGGAAAACCAGATTTTCATAAAGCACTTAAAGAGTTGTTAAAATGTGTCACAAACAAGTAAAGTTTGTGACTGATAGGACTTGTGAAACTGGAGAACAACTCATTAAATACTTTTGACATTTTTGAAAATATCTGCCATGTCATGTGTTCTGTGATGCTCTTTTCCTGACATTTTGATTGTCATCTTTCCATCAGGGTGGCGCAGTGGGTAGCGCTGCCACCTCACAGTTAGGAGACCCGGGTTCGCTTCCTGGGTCCTACCTGCATGGAGTTTGCATGTTCTCCCCGTGGGTTTCCTCTGGGTACTCCATTTTCCTCCCACAGTCCAAAGATATGCAGGTTAGGTGCTTTGGCGATTCTAAATTGTGCTTAGTGTGTGTATGTGTGTGCCCTGTGGTGGGCTGGGGTTTATTTCCTTACTTGCACCCTGTGTTGGCTGGGATTGGCTCCAGCAGACCCCCGTGACCTTGTAGTTAGGATATAGCGGTTGGATGATAGATGGATGGATCTTTCCATCAAGTTTAATCAAAAAAACAAGTACAAGATTTTAAAATAAAATGAGCAGCAGCGGTCCATGTTATTGTGCTTTGCCTTAAAACCTAATTTTAATTGATATGTTTATTTAGAGTCAACAAGATATGAAAATAAGCTAACCCTAATAATCACAGGCTGAGCAAGTAAAATATCAAAGTGTTAAATATGATGTGAATTTCAGGGTATGGGGAGTAATTATAAGATTACTCACATTAATGTGCATCAATCTGTAATAAGATCAGTAATGGATTAGGATGCCAGACTTACTGTTAATTATTTGAAGATTCATTAGTCATAGCTTCAAGGTACAGATTTTTTTTTCAGGCTGAAGGCAGGGAAATGCTGCTGGAATTGATAGTATGAAATTACTGGCTGTAATTATAAGAGCAATAACTTTGTTAACTTGCCATGAAATTTACGGGAAAAAGCTTAAATATAAAGAAAACTGAGGGGAACTATTACTTTTGAAGTAACTTGTCTGATTTATTTCCATATTTCCTAGCAGATGATATGAGGTTATTACTACTTTAAAAATTTATTTTAAATTACATTATACCATTAAGGTTACGTCTACAAGAATAAGAATGTTGACAAACCCTGCAACAGCTTCTGATGCTGACTGGTCATTTGATTTTATTTACTTTTGGCACAGTAAATGCATGGTTGTGCATAGAGATCTAGTGCACTCCCAACAAACACTGATTGAAATGTAATGCATTTGCTGTATTTTTATGTTAAAGGGCTTCATAGTGTGACTGAATGGACATGAATTAAAATATCATATGCCTTTGGTATCACAGATATTGTTTGTTAAATTGAAAAACAATATGCAGTTTGATTTCTTTTTAACTATTACACAAATTATCATGCCTACGTTAATATATTTTACACTTTGGATTACATTAAATGTTTCCTTTCATAGAAATCATCTTTGGAATTACTAGACACTAGTAGATATATTCAGGGCAAGGCACTATTATATACTTTTATTTAAAGTAACAATAATACATAAGGAGATGGTTGAACATGCCTGAAGTTTTGGAACATTTAGTTATAAGTTCTTTTGGGATCCAAGATACATGAAAATGTTAAAAATAGTATTTATGTGGAAAAGTACTCAAAAGAAATAGTAAATTTGTACAGTATATAATTTACATTCAATGTAACTTAAGAAAAAGGTTTTAGGGAAAGAAGATGACAAATTATATTCTCCCCAGATTCAGTACAGCAGGTAGAAGGAATACATTTGTGGGTGTGCAATTGACAATTATATCAAATATATATATCAACATTAAGTAGGAATTTGAAACAACGTGTTAAAAGTTGCACAAGATTCAAAAGAAAAAAAAACAAGTAAGAGTGGTATTAGAGTGAAGTAAACACTGTTATTAAAGGTGTTTTTCTTTTTCGCTTTATTTTAAAAAATACAGAAGAACTCGAAAGAGGGCATCAAGTTCAATTATAGAAAACTGTATGTCTTGTATTTATTTTGTAGGATTTTTACATCTGCTTTCTCTTTTTGTGGAATGATAGTGTATTTAGTCTATGCTCGTAATGCAACATAGTGGCCAGTAGTTTGGTTGGTAGGTAGTAGGTTTCACTTAAATGTAATTCTACCATATTTTTTCTCTATTTCTTATTTAAACAACAGGGAAAAACATAAAAAATGTATTTACCCTCTCCTTTCAATGAATTTGGGTTTAAAACTTAAATCTGGGATAAAAGTTTATAATACAACCTTTTTTATTCTTAATTTAAATCACTATTTATGTTGAGAATGCTTTGTAAAGTGCTGGGTGAAATTACAAATATTATGGTACCATGCAAAATAAAGACAGTAAATTTATGCCAAGTCATACTTTGATTTAAGCTAAAAAGATATGAGTAATGTTTTAAACACTGTTGAAAGGTATCATGTAACGAAGGCTTTCCAAACTAATAGCTACTATCCTGTGGTGCTTTTGTTCAGTCTCAAGTCCTAATGGGTCTCTGTTGTCATAAAAGTTACCAAGGAATGTAAGTATAAGTTATTTAAAGAGTGACTTCACTACATCAAAAATGCAATGAAATTTACCTTGATGTCAGACCTAAAGAGAAGAAGTTCACTGAAGCATTCAGATCACAATATAAAATCTCTTTCATATGATAAAAAGAAACTGTATAACTCAGAGCAAATAATTGTAGGTGTAGTTAATCATTTCATTCAGAAGTATTGTACATGCACATTGTGAAGCTATAATTGTAGACACTGTACCCTGGTTGAGTGTAAAGCTATTAGAATATAATTATATTAATCTAAATTTGAAGTTACATTGTTAGGACAATTACATTGTAATTTCATGAATTTCAAACAGCATTTATTGTAAAATTAATTGAACAAGTTGAATTCCAAGGCTGGCAGCCACTAAATAGATTCCAGGAAATCAACGGAAGAAAGGTCCATTATAACACTCTTTCCATACTAGCATTTAATGGTGCTTTATAACTATCCAGAGGGTTTCACAGAATCAGTTTTGTCAATCCATTTAATCTTACTCTAAGTTCTTAGGGAGCTGACGGTTATTCCAGCAGCATCAATATCACCAGTTTACTGCAGGGCATAATCATGCACAAACCATCTCTCATTCTTACTGGGCCAATTTTAGAATCCCTAATGAAAATCAGTACGTATTTTCGGTATGTGGGAAGTAAATTGCTGTACCAAAAGAACATCTCTTGCAGGTGAGGAAAGAATGTGTAAACCTGACACAGATACTGGGCCTGAATTTGAACCCAGATTTGTGGACCTCTGAGACAGAAGAACTAACCACAGCACCACTGTGCCATCCCACTGCTAATGTAGCTCCTTCCCAGTGTTAATGTAGCTCGTGATATACAGTGGTGTGAAAAACTATTTGCCCCCTTCCTGATTTCTTATTCTTTTGCATGTTTGTCACACAAAATGTTTCTGATCATCAAACACATTTAACCATTAGTCAAATATAACACAAGTAAACACAAAATGCAGTTTTTAAATGATGGTTTTTATTATTTAGTGCTCAGTGCATTTAGCCTATGCACTGATTTTGTAGATTTTATGCATTTTCCCAGTGTCTATATTGTTATCTTTCAAGTAATATGGCTTTCCTTCCATATCCCAAAAACCCAGAGATTGAGACAGTCTTAGCTTGGTTCCTACTTTGTGCCAGTTACCCGGTTACTCCTGGGATGCATAACAGTCTTCAACAGACCTGAACTATGCAAGTGGTTTACAAAATGCATATATATATTGTGGCGCAGTGGGTAGCACTGCTGCTTTGCAGTTAGGAGACCTGGGTTCGCTTCCCGGGTCCTCCCTGCGTGGAGTTTGCATGTTCTCCCCATGTCTGCGTGGGTTTCTTCTGGGTGCTCCAGTTCAAAGAAATGCAGGTTAGGTGCCTTGGCGATTCTATATTGTCCCGTGTGTGTGTGCCCTGTGGTGGGCTGGCGCCCTGCCCAGGGTTTGTTTCCTGCCATGCGTGCTAGGATTGGCACCAGCAAACCCCCGTGACCCTGTAGTTCAGATACAGTGGGTTGGATGATGGATGGATATATATTGTGGCCAATGGGGACACTCCAGTACCCAATACAAACAAATCTCAATAAACAATGGGTTCTTTATTGGTGAGAAACTTTTCTTTTGGGGCTCGTTAGTTCCAACAGCTCCCTCTTGGCAGCACATACGGAACTGAAAAGGGCTGAGCCAAAGACCTTCAGTTCCCATGATGCCCTATTGGAATCCGGAATGCTGCTGCAACTTGGGAGAGGGGTTGCCATCTAGCATTCTGGGGGAGACAATGCCTTGCTGTGTCCCTTGTCCTTCCACAAATAGGGCATTTCGGCTGAGCAAGGGTCCCACACGTCATTCACAATATATATATCTCTCTATTATTATAAAAAAAAATCCTGGAACGAGACGAGACTTTTTAGCCTGAGATGAGACGTGACTTTTTCAGAGAGATACTTTCATGTCCCACGAGACAAGACTTTGTGCCAAGAGATTTAATCACACCCGGGGCTGGAAATAAAAGACAAAGAGTAGATGACAAAGTAGAACGTCATAAAGAATTCAAAAACATTGGCGTGATACACATGCAGAGTAGGTTAGAGATAATGAAAGCACTAAAATTCTAAAGTCTCAAAAAAAAGTTAGTTAATTGCATTAGCGCAAACAAACGGAAATTATTACTTGGTGAAATAAGGGAACAGCGAAAAGAGATTGAATATATTGTTCGGATTTAAACTTTAAGTCAGAGACTTGTAGATCGTGTAATTCGTGTTGCCATCAGGGAAAAGTAGTGTTTCTTCCCAATAAAGAGGAGTATCCTCGAGAATTAAAATATTTGTTGTTTGGTGAAAGTGAAATCCACATAAGCGAGCGGCAGAGACGTGAAATGGCTGGCGCGTAGTGCATGAGGGTTGGCAAGCGAAGTGAGCCTAGTATTATATATAAAAATGTATGCCTGGAAGTGTGTGTGTGTCTGTCCGGGCCGGAAGTGAGATGTGGAGTCGAGTAAGGGCTCCACCTCTAAGGAAATAAAGAAAACTCTCTTGGCTGCTAATAACACAAGCAGGGCCAACATATCAGCAAAATGAAACCTCCGAAGAAAGACAAAGTCGCTTAGCCGCTAAAATAGGCAAAATGGTATCCTCCTAGGAGAGTGATGCCCAGAGTAGTTTCTTTCAATTACCTGACATCTCTACATTTTAGTTATTTATCTGATGATTTTAATAGTTTCTAGGATGGGCTTACACAGCTAGTATATATATATATATATATATATATATATATGTATATAATAGTGATTAATTACCAAATGATACCAAATATATACAGTGGGTACGGAAAGTATTCAGACCCTCTTCAATTTTTCACTCTTTATTATATTGCAGCCATTTGCTAAAATCATTTAAATTAATTTTTTTCCTCATTAATGTACACACAGCACTCCATATTGACAGACAAAAAAAATAATTTTTGAAATTGTTGCAGATTTATTAAAAAAGAAAAACTGAAATATCACATGGTCCTAAGTATTCAGACCCTTTGCTGTGACACTCATATATTTATATTTGTGTGGAGTTTACATGTTCATCCTTGAGATCACCTTCATTTGAGTCCAGCTGTGTTTGATTATACTGATTGGACTTGATTAGGAAAGCCACACACCTGTCTATATAAGACCTTACAGCTCACAATGCATGTCAGAGCAAATGAGAATCATGAGGTCAAAGGAACTGCCTGAAGAGTTCAGAGACAGAATTGTGGCAAGGCACAGATCTGGCCAAGGTTACAAAAGAACCAAGAACACAGTGGCCTCCATAATCCTTAAATGGAAGACGTTTGGGATGAGCAGAACCCTTCCTAGAGCTGGCCGTCCGGTCAAGCTGAGCTACCGGGGGAGAAGAGCCTTGGTGAGAGAGGTAAAGAAGAACCCAAAGATCACTTTGGCTGAGCTCCAGAGATGCAGTCAGGAGATGGGAGAAAGTTGTAGAAAGTCAACCATCACTGCAGCCCTCCACCAGTCAGGGCTTTATGGCAGAGTGGCCTGTCGGAAGCCTCTCCTCAGTGCAAGACACATGACAGCCCGCATGGAGTTTGCTAAAAGACACCTGAAGATTCTCTGGTCTGATGAGACCAAGATAGAACTTTTTGGCCTTAATTCTAAGCGGTATGTGTGGAGACAACCAGGCACTGCTCATCACTTGTCCAATACAGTCCCCACAGTGAAGCATGGCGGTGGCAGCATCATGCTGTGGGGGTGTTTTTCAGCTGCAGGGACAGGACGACTGGTTGCAATCGAGGGAAAGATGAATGCGACCAAGTACAGGGATATCCTGGACAAAAACCTTCTCCAGAGTGCTAAGGACCTCAGACTGGGCCGAAGGTTTACCTTCCAACAAGACAATGACCCTAAGCACACAGCTAAAATAATGAAGGAGTGGCTTCACAACAACTCTGTGACTGTTCTTGAATGGCCCAGCCAGAGCCCTGACTTAAACCCAATTGAGCATCTCTGGAGAGACCTAAAAATGGCTGTCCACCAACGTTTACCATCCAACCTGACAGAACTGGAGAGGATATGCAAGGAGGAATGGCAGAGGATCCCCAAATCCAGGTGTGAAAAACTTGTTGCATCTTTCCCAAGAAGACTCATGGCTGTATTAGCTCAAAAGGGTGCTTCTACTAAATACTAAACAAAGGGTCTGAATACTTAGGACCATGTGATATTTCAGTTTTTCTTTTTTAATAAATCTGCAACAATTTCAAAAATTCTTTTTTTTGTCTGTCAATATGGGGTGCTGTGTGTACATTAACGAGGAAAAAAAATAATTTAAATGATTTTAGCAGATGGGTGCAATATAACAAAGAGTGAAAAATTGAAGGGGGTCTGAATACTTTCTGTACCCACTGTATATGTAGGTTTTAAAATATGCCCAATTTAAAGTGTGACAAAAAAAGTGACATAAAAACATCACATAAAATCATTGCACAAAAGTGTTGCACTTTTAGGCTTTGGATTTTATATGTATAGAGTAGATATATATATATATATATATATATATAACTCAATAGGACAAGACATCACTTTTCCCTTTTCTGCACACCCTGAATTACAGTGCAAAGTTAGGAGTACTTTCCTAAATTATGAAAACTGATAAAATACTTTTAACTCTTCCTCATAGCAGTAGGACTAAATCTGTGTCACTCGGATTTTTGAGAACATTAGGACCATTTTCATACTCTGACATGTTTGATAAATACAGCACAGGTACTCTTTTGGCTTGATGCAGTAAATGTCAGTGGCTTTTGTCTCTCTTCAGATAGGCACTCAGACTCTGTGGTACCTACCATGTCACCTTTCCTGTAGTGTTCTTGAAGTTTTGCTTAGGATTCCACCCTGGACAATGTTCTTTCTCTCTTTCACTGGTGTCCCTGACAATTTGACTTCTAAGGTATCATACATGAAGAACTCTAGCTACCCCTGCTTTCCCATGCTGTCATTATGTGTCAGATGTGCACTGGCAATCGGAAAGTTGTCGGTTCGAATCCTGTAAATGCCAAAAGGGACTCTGCTCTGTTGGGCCCTTGAGCAAAGCCCTTAACCTGCAATTGCTGAGCGCTTTGAGTAGTGAGAAAAATGCTATATAAATACAAAGAATTATTATTATTATTAAAATATAGAAAAAGAGAAAGTGAGATGCACTGGTTTTCTGGCATCTTTCTACACTGAAGAATTCTATCCAGCAGCTCATAGTTATCAAAAACAGTTCTTCAAAAGTAAAACTCACAACAGAGTGATTAATAGTGAAAACAATAAATTAAAGGAACAGACTGAAAACAACAATCACCCTGCTTCTCATAGTTTTTATTAACAGGTCTTTGCCCTGTCTCTTGGAAAGCTAGCTTTCCTGTTTCCAAAACACCATGCAGAAAGTTCTTTTTCTGCTCAGACATCTCTGTCACAACCCTAAATTCCAGCTTGATTCCATAAGTTTTACATGATAGTCTCAGTTAGTCATGTGGGCTAAGATCATTTCCAGTCAAGCCTTGGGATCACTTACAGAACCAAGCCTCATTAACATCTTCTCATGAATCATGCTGTCATCTTATAGGCTGCACATCAATGACTGGAGGCCATCCAAGTTTTTTAGATTAAATACCTAAAAAGACAGCTTGATCCAAAGTCTTCTGAAATGACAAAATGTGTGGCCCAAACCTAATAAGAGTTATTTTGCTTTTTTAACAATCCATCTTGGACTCATGCCCTCAATAAGTAGGTTGTCATCTATCCTTGGCCTATAGTGGCTCACCTACACTGTGGGGATTCTGCAGTGAATACTTTTTATTCACTTACTTTTAACTCACTATTTTGAAACTTCACTTTTATTATTTCTAAGGCATCCACTAGATGCGTGTCCACGTGTGGCATCTTTTTCTCTTTATTAGTATATGGAGGTGTGTTTTGAGTGCTAGTTGCAAATGTTACTCCCTCTTAAACTCTTTTATCTGGAACCTTCTCTGTCTTTTGCCAATGTATTGTGAGAGTCTGGTCATGGTATCCATTCAAAGTACATAACATACTGTAGGCAAAGTTAGTTTTTGCTTCAAGTATAGAATTTCATAATGCATTGTTGTGATATCAGTCAATGGTGGGGTAGTGTTTTTGACTCTAACCACTTCTTTGACTGGGTTCATCACCCTATGATTAAGGACTAAATTTATTTATACTTATTTGCACAATATTGGGTGATTTCAAGTGTGAGGGCCAGATCCCAAACCATGAGGACAAAGACACAAAGCTATACAAGAACTGTAATGACATGTACAGTACAAGAGGTTTTTTAATGAAAGTATGCCTCAGCTCAGGTAAAGTTGGTCTGCTGGTCCCTAACCTGAGTAGGGGGTGTGGTAAAGTGAGGTCCGAAACCTTTCAGCATCTTTTTAAATAAATAATTGCCCCACTTAAGGAGAGCTCATGGTAGCGTGGCGAGAGAGGTTCCCAGGCGCGATGCACAGGTGTGGGATCGTGCATGACCATCATTGATGCTGGGAGCTGCTAATTGTCACAACTATGCCACGTCCCCATTTTAAAAGGGGAAGTGTGAGGGGAAAAAAAAGCGGCTATTAAAGTCTCTGCCAGCTGAGTGAGTAATGGGTGAGCTGGGGAGACTAGGAGGGAGTTGTGCTTAGCTCATTCAGGAGTGTAAGCAAGTCATTGACCCAATGACTGTGATGGTTATTATTCTCATTTTACACCTTGCTTTTAATTAATTATATGGATTTTCATTTTTACTGATTATTTATTTATTGAAGAAGCACTGCATTATTTTGTTTGGACACTTGAATGAACTGTTTTAATAAAAGCACTAAAAACTTTGCACCATTCCCCTTGCAGTGTGTTTGTCCTCATTTGTACAGCTCATCCCAGTCATGACTATCGGCAGTGTCGGGTTCAAGTGGCTCCCAAATGAGAAGAGGGAGCATGGAGCTGGACCCATACCATCACAGGTGGATGCTAAGGATAAATAGTCACTATTGTTTATAATTACCATCCCTGATCTTGGAGCTTAAATGTTTGCAGAATTGGGCTTTCTTAGAGGTCTCCATTGGTACCAAATGCCAGACACACAGGTATGGTGAGTGCCTTATGAGGGGCCTGTTTAATAGGACATGGGGGAAGCAAGAGGGCATCGCCCAGTCTCTAAAATGTCTTCTGTTTCCACCCTTAGAATGGAGCAGGACACCCCTGTCGAATCCTGATGGCAGTTCTGGTTAAATTCAAAGGACCAGTGAAGTTTTTTTTTCTCTATTTTGTCAACTGATGTTTCATTATTATCTGTTGTTGCATTTAATGTGTGATGTTACATTATTGTACTATTGTAACTCTGTGGGAAACATGCAAATAAAAATTTTATTATACTGTATATACATGACAGTATATACAGACAATTTGAACTTGTAGATCTGATTTTGATTATTTTTCCTTCCTTATAGACTTTGCTTAATACACTGATAATTTGCCATGTTTCAATAGTTTAGTATTTAGAACTTTTAAGGACAAAATTTTCAAAAAATATTTATATACATTTGCATATCTTTTATATGTATTGGATATTTTTATGTTCAGCATGATGTTTAAAGGTAAATTAATTTGTGTTTATTTTAACTATTAGTTTTTTTTTTTTGTTTTTGTTTAATATACCACACTTGGCTCCAAAACCCAAGTAACTCAATTGAGGACTATTAGTGTACAAGACTGGGTGGTACTGCCTTGATAAAAGGCCTAAAAGGAACATGGCAATAAGTTTATTACCTGGAAGGATCCAGAGAGGAGTTCTGCCCTCAAGATAACCCTGGGCATTCCTAAAAGGAAAAACCTGGGGACTTCACAAGCAACCTGAGAGGCTGCTCCAGGTAGTAGTATATTTCCATGCAGGGAAACAAGAGTAAATGGATGAGAGACTCTGATCTATCTGATGGACTGCAAAAGATTTTTATTAAACACATTGTGCTCCATCAACCAATATAACTTTCATTATACACTAATTCACTAAATTGGAAAACTCTTTAAAACTTTTGGTTGGGTTTGTCAATTACATTTTAAAAAATGGCATAGCCAGCAGAATAATGAGGTTGTAACTAGCAAATAGACTGTATTGTAAATGATGGAAAAGTTCATCGATATGAATCACTATAAGTTTTTTTACAGGTTGGAAGCATACAGTTTAAATTTTCCAATTTACTGTACATAAGGTTGCTGAACAGTCAATCATTAAGAACAAATATTGTAATATAACAAATTCTGTGTGTGTGTGTGTATATGTGTATCAATGTGTGTGTGTGTGTATATATATATACTGTAACTTGAAAATAAACTTACACATTGCATACAGTATATTGCATATAATTATATATAAATTTACATGCATGCTAAGCCCTGTATACTATTGTATAATGTGTAGATTTTATTTATTTTTTATTTTACTTTTATGAACTGTTCTGAGTAGACAAGTATGAATTTTACTGTATTATATACACATGACAATAAACTTGACTAAACCTGTTTTTGAGTGTTTCAAGATTCCATCAGTTACTATAAGCAGTAATGTTGACCATATTGTTGTTTCTGAACAAAGGCAGGGAAAGCAGAACAACCTAAACAGTACCAGTGTATTTGTGGTGATATAAAATGTTGGCGACATGTGGTGCTGTTAAATGCTAGAACCCTTAGCACCCATGTTAGTTCCATCTAGTTGCTACCTTCCACTCCTAAAGACAAAATAGAAATAAACAATGCAAAACACAGGAGATGGTGAATAGCTTGTGCCTCTTTGCAAGATGCAGAAAACAGTTCAGAGATAAGATATGTAGAGTATCTGTAGCTATGTATGTATGCAACATGAGCTGGATTAGCCAGGGCACCTAATTTGACTATAGCTGAAAACATTCTACCAACCTAGCATTTCATTGACTACAAGTTTGTGGTAAAGCAAACAATAGTATAAAACATGAACATTTTTTCCATGGACATTTTGGAGGTATGGGAAACTTTTCAGCTTAAGATAGGTTAACTAGAAATGAGTTCAGGGAAGTATTCAAAACATGCAGTACTAAATAAGCCTACTAATTTCAATATGAAAGAATAACCAGAGTAGCTGATCAATTTGAATTCTTCTACTCTCTTGACAATGATGACATTTTAAAACAGGTACATCAATAAGTAAATAAATAAAAGTTGACCAGAATTTTAACCAATTGCAATTCCCTAACTTTCCCAACACTGCTCATATCAATTTGTCACCTCATATTGCAGAAAACAGCTACTTATACTGGCTGTAGTGAGAAAAGTAATAACATTTTGTTTTTAATTTCAGATCTTAATTTGTTTAGCTTTACGACAAGCAAACTGTAATATAATGTCACCTTGTTAATGCCAGTTAACTTTGGCAGTTATTCTGGTGTGCAGTGGTGCTTCTGCATTAAAGGCCAATGGGACACAGTACTTCCAGATGCTGTGCAATTTAAGTAATGGGTCCCTCAATAATTTATCTTACAACCCTCAACTTTGTCACCTTAAGCAATTTTTTTTCAGATTTTCCTCTATGTGTTTAATGTAATTTCCTATCTAGAAAAAAATGTTTTAGGAGCATGTAAAATTGTCTACATGCTGGATATTGACCCTACAGTGTTCTAGGTTTATGATGGTGTCAAAGGATACAAGAGTGTTCTCATCCAATCAAAAGAGATCAGGCACCATCATCTCATTGTTTAATTAATATTATTTTCTGATCAAATGGCATGAGAAGTTGTACATCTTGCTAGTCATTAACAAATGAGGGACATACATTAATAGTTAAGTAAGTTAGTGTTAATGTTATAGTTAAGTCTTTACAGATATATGACAAATTTTGCTATGGTTCCACTAGAATTGTAATGCCAAAATGCCACTGCTGGTGTTTAAGCTAAGCTTGGGAGTATGGCTGTCAGCTTGTCATAAACACTAAGGGTAGACCTTTTGTTGTCATTTTCCAATCATGTTGCTATGCCGGGAAGAATGGTCTGCATTGTGCACTTGAACGTTTGTGAATATTCTTTCAAACCTTTGAATATGTTCTTTGAAATAGTTTTCTGGTTGTTGGATTTCTGCTTTACTACATTGACTTTTGTGTAGTGTTTCGGCTCTGATGACCTGATTTTTTTAATTTCCCAGTTCTAACCTTTGGCCTCACTTTAAACAATGTTTTGTCTCCGGTCCCTTATTCTCTTGCCTTTGTGGCGTGCAACATTTTTATATTTTAGCAGAACAATTGTTTCAGTTTAGAGGTCGATCACTGGAACAGAAAGATTCAGCAGCAAAGGACTGTCGTAATGCCATCATTTACATAAGCCATTTAAAAACCATGCATTTGAAAAGGCCGCTCTTCTTTATGCAGTGGAGCAGAGGTTCTGAATACTTGCTGAAAGACACTGTAGACTACTTCGGAGGTTTATTTATTTAGTTATTTCATTCAAGTGACAAGATTAATGTAAATTCTTTGTTTGAAACTTGCATTTGTAGTGCTTTATTTTTCAAAAAGCAAGAAATACAACAATACTAATAAAAATTAAAACTGAAATAGATTAACAGACATAAACATTTCAAAATAAAATTATAAATTGTCAACACAACAACATGACTGTAACTGCTAGGATTTGAACTCATTGCTAAAGACTGATTAACAGCAATTCAAAGTATAAGTGTTTCCCAAATAAGTATAAATGCATTAAAAACTTGGCAAATATCATCCTCAATTGTTCACTAAGATCTATGAATTGATGAGTGATACTCCTCAAATTTCCCCTCAATTTGCTAAAAAATTCTCATTGGAAAAACTTCTGATGTTGTGTACTGATTGGATGTTAATATTGCTCCTCCTGCATACATTGGCAAACATTGGTAAACAGGAATCATAGGTATTTGCTTAGAGATTATTGTAATACTTCAGTTTATTTGAATTTTATGATTGTATCAGGCTAGTCTGTTTATTTCAGGGACCTTAAAAATAATATTTATAGTTTATGGGATTGCTTTGGTTAGATTATGATTTTACTGTAACTATTACTGTAGTCTTCCTGGTACACTAACAGGTTGAGTACAGCTCAGCCCTTTTAATGCTACATTCACATTGTAGTTCAATTTCGTATTTTTCACTCATATGTGAAACACTAAAAACCTCCTCAAGGGAATGACTGTCTTTATGAGTTCCCCTTCTACTGTACTAATTCCTTTCATAATTTTAAGCACATTAATCATGTCCCCCCTTAATCTCAGCATGCTTAAATTGAAAAGTTTCAACTCCTTCAATCTCTCCTCAAAGCTCATACCTCCTTATTCAGAGGATCAGCCTAGTCATGTTCCTCTGAACTTTCTTTAGCATTGCTATGTATTTTTTGTTAAATGGAGATCAGAACTGAACTCAGTAGTCTACATGACACCTCACTAGTGCATTATATAACTTAAACATAACCTAACATCCTATTCAATCTCTTAATAGCTTTTGTACACTGTTTGGAAGTAGGTGTACTTTCAAGTTTCTGACTCCCCATTATGTATTAAAATCTAACAGTTCTACTCCCTATGCGTAATACTTTACATTTATATACATTAAATTTCATCTGCCACAAATCTTCCCATACCTGTATCCTATTCAATTCCTTCTGTAACAATTTAGCTGATTCTACATTATCTGTGTTTAAACCTAGTTTGGAATTACCTGTAAACTTAAACATCTTACTGATTATATTCTTGTCCAGATTATTGCTGTATATTAAAATCAGCAGCAGCCCCAGCACTGATTCCTTGAGGGACACCACTTTTAACATCACTTAATTCTGAAAAAGATCCCATCACCGTTACCTTGTTTGAGCCAATCTATAACCACCTAGAGATTGTGGCCTGAATTCCCAGTTCCCAGGGGGTCGATAACACATTCCTAATGTGAGTCCTCGTTAGCTCTATGTTGCATTCTGAGAGCCTCTTCGACCCAAACCATTGATATCAAGTACTGTGATGAGCCAGATAAATGATTACATCTACAGTATATCCAGTCATGTGGTAGGTGCAAAAGTGTCAGTGCCTTTATTAAAACCAATTTTTAAAAAAATGTTCAAAAGTGCAGTGCAACATCCACTAAATAAATAGTCAATAAATAATTATTAAAATCAGTGTACATGGAGGTTTACAGGTATATGTCATTAATAAATAATCCATTAAAAAAAAGTTTAAAATTTCAAACTGTAATCTGTTCTTTAAAAACACACAAGCCATGGTGCAATCTTCTAAAACAAATGTCAACTTTGCTCACCTCGCACGGGATCTTGCTGCAGAGGAGACGTCCAACCGACAGGCAGAGCCAATCTTCAAAACTAGGCTTGGGTACTGCTGCTGCCTTTGGCCCCTGGCAGGGCACCACACCAAGCTTAACTTTGCAACTTCCGGCTCCCACTGCTACTCATTGGACTTATTTGGGAGCCCCAGTATGAGCAACTCCAGCTGCTCCAAAACAAATGCTTAACTGGAGTGGCCCTCTTCAGCCTCCTTGAGTGTCAGCTCTATGCTCATCCTAGGGGTTCTTCTTCCAGCTGCCTGTCCCCTCTTCTCTGCATCTTGGTGTCTCCTGATCTTGCCATGTTCTGTCATTCATTCTCTCTCCCCCTTTAACTTCCATCTTTTTCCTTTTCCTGCTTCTGTTTCTCTTTTTGTTTTCTATTTCTTTGACCCTGTCCTTCCATGCAGGCTTCTTTTTATCTTTCCTGTGTAATTGGGTGCAGGTGTGATACGTCGCTACCGCCAAGACGCAAACGAGGCACCTGACTGATCTGCCCACTTTTGCATATGTGTGTACGATCAGTCAAAGAAACTCAATTAACCCCGGAGCAAATCAGGCTTGAACAGAGCCACACATAATTGGAGACCGCACAACTTCAGACACGATTATTTATTTAAAAACCTGTCGAACGCCACGGACTACTTATCACACCTTGATCCCTAATGTTGTCTAGTCAAGTCCAAACATCCTCACTAAGCTGTGAGTCACAATCTAATCGAAAAAGCCTTGCATTTAAATTCTGTTTTACATAAACAATGACTCCTCTACCATTTTAGTGTTTGCCTGTCTTATACTCCTGCTCATCTCTGTTATTTATCTAGGTTTCTGTTATTACAATTATATCAAAGATATGTAAGGCTACATATAATTCCAACTCATTTATTTTATTCTTAATATTCCTAGTGTTAAGGAAAGCAATTTTTAATGTATTACTTATCCAACTATGGCACTTTAACTTTGAGATAGAAATTAAGTTAATATGTGCATTTGATATTATATGTAATCTGTTGTAAACTATCTGAATATCCTTTTCATACAATTCATACACATCCCAATACATTGGTACCCCTTCTGTTCCAGTCACATGTCCCTTCTGCTGTACGAGTCCCATTGACTAATAAACATAAGCCCCTCTATCCTGTTATTATTTCAGTAAGAAGTCTTTAATATATGCAGTCCTACTTGAAACTAGACTTTCCAAACAGTAAAGTGTAGCATTTTGGGAAGCATATATTGTGTGGTAAAAATCTGTATTCTCAGACTAAAATCCTCAGGGTCTGAAACTTAATGGGAAACACTTAACCAGCCATTTGAAAAGGCAAACTCAAATGTTACTGTCAACGATGAAGAAAAACACATCCATCATTGAGCTGTGAAAAAGTAATTAGATATGTACATAATAGTGTTTCTCAGTGCCCAAATGAATCAAAAATTAAAGTAAAATTATAGGTTATTTTTATTATTGTTTACACCTGCCTAACAACCTTAAATATATATGAATGATTTACTAAATAAATAATAGAATTTAAAACTGTACAACATTACATTATTGTTTAAAGTTTATGCCTTTCTGACATTTTATGAGAACTATATACTGTAGTACACACAGTAATGAATTTAAGAACATAGACAAATGTACATTTTCCTCGCCTAATTAAACTTCAACAAGCCAAAGGTTAATTTTTTTTTTATTTTTTAAAGAGAGCAAAAATGGAAATAAGAACAAGCAGAAGAAGCAGACATTTTAATATTAGCTGTGAATGTGATATACTGTGAATGATAATAAATGTGAAACCCATTCATACCAGCTCTTTCAAATCTGGTGTCCACTGTGTGCTCAGTTTTACATATCTAATGGTGTTTTCAAGGTGTGTGAGTCTCATTTGCATTCAACAGATTATGTTTTCAAAATTTCTGGTGCGGTATATAGTGTGAGTGTTTTGCTAAATACTTAATATTGTCACCTCAAGCATTCCAGTGACATGAAAATATTCTAAAATCAGGCATAAACACAGCATGTTTATTTCCACTCTGTCAGGCAAGATTTTTTCATTAGGCTGGGCTGGAATAGGGACAACACATCTCTTCTATCTTCATACTAATAAAATATTTCAGATTTAAGGTCTATAAAATATAAAATTGTGCTAATGTCATGCTTATTGCTTTGTGTTATTGAGTAAAACCAATGAGGCGGAATTTGTCAAGAACCAGTTCACAGACTTATACAGCTTAAAATGGCACCTCTGAAACTTGACTCCATCTGCGTGAAGACTTGAAGCCAGTTCACAGGCTGTGAAAAAGCCTCTATTATACGATGATACAGGCTGAAAATGGCATGAATCGCAGCTGTTTGATTACTGCTGGGGAGATGACTTGTATTTCCCTTATAGCCTTCCATCGGAATCCAGCAGTGATGGATTAAATTTCTCTTACTTTAGCAAGATGATGGATTACCTCCACAGGATATGTGAGAGCAGGAGAGCCTGCACGGGAAATTAATTAACATCATGACTAGAACATGCTAGAAGAGATCTAGGAAAGGTCCCGGAAGTCAGGGGAATAGCTTTTAAACCATTTAGATGGAACAGTTACATGGCATACATTTAAATAATTGTTCTTTATTGCCCTAGAGTACACAGCTTACTTTCCCATTAATCAATATGCAGGATTCAGGCAACATGAAGCAAAATGGAAAGTCTTTGCTATAAATTGTAACCTCAATCTTTTAAGAAAGATAAGTATAATACAGCTTCATTAATAATAATAATAAATGTCTTGCATGTGAACAGAGGATTGTGGATAATATTATTTAATTCTCAGTTTTCCAAATTATTAATAATGCTATTTAATTTAAACAAATAACTTGTTTGTATTATTATTGCCACATGCCTAATTTCTAAAAGAGCTTACATTAAATGATTTAATCATTTAAATTATACACTGAAAAAAATGCAGTATCTGTTAAAATGTTTTTCTGCAGGGTCCAACCACATTAAGTATTTTTAAGGTAAATGTTTATAGTGAGTATGCATAAGAAAACAGATTCTTTAATTGACCTTCAGTTTACAAAACATAATAGATCAGAGAAACTAAACCCTAGGGGCATCTCTGCATTAAGGGCAAGTGGGCCATTTTCCAGCAGAGAGAGCTGTTGTGTACAAATTAAAGTACTAAACACATGTTAATAATTTAATCTGTTGTTAAAATGGTTATAACAAACTCAACTTAGTTATCATCATCTAAATTTTCCAATTGTATGTGATATGCTCAATGCAATTTCTTAAATAGAAATTAGAAAATAGAATTTATTTTAGAGGTATATTAATTTTTTTTGTGCCTAGTGACATGTTTTATGTTTACTTAGGAATGCCCTTTGACCATGTCACTTCAGCGAAAAACTAATTTTGCATACCCCAAAATCACACAAAGAATGAACTTTCACAAGCCTGTGCAATTGATAGCTCCTTTGTGTTGACTCTCTAAGAAGACAATAAAAATAAACTCTCAAAAACCTTTGCAGTGTTCTCAGCATACCTTTGTTCATTTGTGCGCATGCGTTGAGCTTTTCAGTTCCATCCTCCTTGTGAACTGAAGGCTAGAGCCCTGTTAAGGAAACCATTGGTTGATTATTTGTGATACAACTTAAAATACACATGAACTTGTGTATTTCACTATTTTGGAGTAGTTGTTATCCTGAATCATATCCATTGCTTATGTACAATATGATTTACAGGTAGGCACTTTGCCCATTAGTCAAAAATTTAAAATTTATGAGTATTCATTTGCGTTTTTTGCTTTCATGGTTGACTATTTGATGCTGGTATATCTCGGAATACTGTCCTTTGGTGGTTGTACAGTATGACAGACCATATGTTATATCCCTCATGCAAGACTTACTAGAGATGACCTCTATCCTTGATCATCCTCCAGTACTGCTGCTACACAGCTTCTTCCATGAAGCTCCAATAATGTTTTCTCTACATATTCACATTGCTGGTTCTCTGCTTCACACCACTCTCTAATTTTTGAGATCAATTTATTTTATTTACAAATCAAAAAAAAGGAGTCACTATGTCAAAACAAGAAACAATCAGCATGTGAAATAAACTCACATGGTGCCCCGACCCATCTCTCCTACCCTGTCCCATGCCCTGTGCCATACCACTAGGAACCATAGTAGCGCTAACTAACCAAACCACCACACTCAACAGAAGTAGCAACTGCATCACATGTCTCTGCAAATAAAACTGTGGAAACAGCAGAACCCCAGCTGTGAATAGATTTGCTGAATGCTCCATTAAATCATGACGTAAAAACAACTCCAGAAGGATCAGGTTGCAAAAGGTAGACAGCCAATTCTATAGCTTAATTGGATCAGGGTTCTTCCATCTAAAGCAAAAAGGGGTTTATCAGCTACAGTGGCCAGACATATGAATTTTCACTGGTACAACAAGGCCTGAAGGATCTGAGTATAAGAATGTGTAGCAAGGTGGGAACTAGCAGCATTAAAGAGACTGAGCAAGCAAATAAGAGAGCAGAAAGCCAGAACAGGAAGGTATAAACAGTACATATGCATAAATGTCCCTGGGCATCACTGGGGCAAATGTGACAAAGGAGACCTAGGCTATGTATTGAATATAGCTTACTAGGAGTAAAATATAACCTGAGTAAAACTGAGCAAACGTAATGGATTTCTTGATGACAATTTGATATTTTTGTACCCCAGCAAAGAGGACAGGACAATGTTAGGTCCCGAGACCACTGAGAGATGAGAGAATTTATAGTTTAAAGGAAGTCTTACATATTAAAGAGTAAAGAGCTGAGAGATGCTTCCTGAGGGAAGAAAAGGATCTAGCAAGAGATGACAGATTAAAGGAGATGTAAGGGAGATGCCATACATCTTAACAGACAAGTGGTGTTTCTCAGTTTGAAGTTATTTCCTCACAGTCATGCTATATATTAGTTTGGCACATTGCATTCTGAAGTGAAGTATATTTTATACATTTAAAAAAATGTCTAGGCCACTCTTATGCTTTTTGATGGTGCTAAAGGGTACCTGAGTTCCATTGTAGCAAAACTTAAAATTACTGAATGTTATTGAGTATTGCAAAACTGCATATTAATGTTGTTCTAAGATGGAAAAAACTAACCATTGCTGTGAAATTCAGCCATTGCAAAAGGAGAGTAGCTGTGCATTTCACTTTGTTAAGTTTATCTTCCACCATTGCAGTGTTGTACCATTCAGGGCCAATGATATGGATTCAGCTTGGAAGGTCATCGCAAGAGCTATTATTGCCATTGAATGTTGATGCACAGATGGTGAATTGCTGTCTTAGTTCAGTAGACAAACAGACAACAATAAGTGAAAAAAGTCACGTGAACACTTATGTTCTTTCACTACACAGAAGGTTTTTTTACTTTGCAAAGATACTGCATACTGTTCAAACATACATGTAGTTCAGTGAGAGAGAATATTGAGAAGGCATGTAGCAAGGGCATGAAGTGGGGTATTTTTCTGCTTCAGTGGTACAGTCCCTGCTCTAAATGGCTGCTGCACTTGCCACTCTGGTAGGAAACATACAGATACCCCACTCATTCTCTGTTCAATATAACATACGTTTAACAGCATACTCAAAGCTCGGGGTGGACCCCCCAACCCTCTAGATTAAGGGATTGCAAAAAAATGTAAATATATTGCAAGTAGGACCAGGCCGCATATAATGAAGTGACAAGAACATAACAGATGTTATAGGAACACTTTCAACTTATTCAAGGCAGTGTGGTGGTACAGCTGGAGTCTATCCCAGCAATCATCGGGCAGATGCGAGGTAAGAACACTACTAGGACAGGGTGTTTCTGTCGATGGATGAACACACACACACCAACACTACGGGATCAGTTTGTCAATGCTAGTTCATCTACATTTAATCAGGCTGAAATGTAGTAATTTCAGCATGAATGTTTGTACATAGGCAGAGTGAATTGTTATTCCTGCCTCACAGTTCAAGGTTCTTCATAGAGTCTGCATGTTCTCCCCATGTATTTACAGTCTGATTGGCATCAGTGTCAGTGAATTTAGACACACACAGACATTGAGTTCAGTTCTTTTCCTACCATATGTCAGCAAGGGTGACTCATCATGCATTAAAAAAATCAATAATTTGTTTGTGGAGCTTCAATGTGCTCTATCGCAAACTGCCTTTTTCGCTTTCATAGTTTTTAAATTATTTTTCATTATGTGTGCACAAAGGTGACTTGGCTGTTTCAAAAATGTAACACTTTTATTACAAATACAATGCAATGTAATGAGCTGAGTTCAGATGTGTTATTATATGTACAAAGTATGATGAAATTCAGATGTGCTCCTTTTACTGCGCTTCTACACTTAACTCTGTAAGTTAAGCAAAATTACAACAAACAATGAAATGGACTGGGGGGTTGTGGCATTGGGCAGTAATAACTTCACCGATGATAGCAGCTACATGCAGACCAATAACCAAGAATTGTATCCTTAGCCTTAATAAAATATTACAAAGTATCTGGGATACAATAATTTTTTCTTGTTTCCTTCCATTATCACAAGAATGTCCTATAAATGCAGAAGACAAGTTTTCTTAAATCAAACCTTTGCCGCCTGAAAGTGGAGTATTTGGTATGCAAAAAAATGTAAATATATTTACATTTTCAAATTCAAATTTTGACCTCAGTACCCTAAAGACCCATTGGAAACTACAACAATAAAGGAGGCATTTTTAAAATTTATCAAAAATGCTTTAATTCAGAACATACTTTGAACTGTCAAATTAATACATACAATGATTGTGAAGAAATAACTTTGACTTGAAAAATACCCAACTTATCCTTTAAGTACTGAATGAAGCTACAGGTAGTAGAAAAAGATGGAGAAACGAATGTCAAAGAAGGACTGAAAATTTGGGAACAATCTTAGGACATAATCCCCAAACAGATAACCAAATGCACTGATACTATGCTATCCTTAAGCAGGATGGAAACATCAGCAGCCCTAAAAGCGATGCATGATTATTAAAGATAAGTGAGTGCATATACCTGTTGAGGATGTTTTTTTCAGTCTTGCACCAAATTTGTATAGCATAAATTATAATGGGCCCTAGGGGGAGTTTAGAGGCTCTAAGCTTTAAATTGGCTCATACAACTGAATTATTTTGTTGGGGAGTACAATTGTCAGATTGCTTGTACCCCAAACTAGAGTGGATGTAACATGAAGACCCAGTTGCACAAGTGAGAAACTGCTGTATCACACATTTTCCAGATTAGAACAGTATGTTTCAATCTGGGTCTTCTACTGTTCCAAATAAAAATGGAGATGAGAGAATTAAGCATCATAGGGAGGCATAAGGGTATCATGTAGCTGATAAAGTTTAATCTGAAGACAACATTAATTTTCACAGAGTCTGCCCAAAACAGAAAAGACACTGAGATATTTGCCCATGACTGAATCAAGGATTTAACGTCACAAAGACATGACAATGGTTTTTAGATATCAATTTCATGTACAAATGTCATGATGCCCATATAATTAAATTGGTCAGTAAAGGAGACAAATGTAGGGTAAGTAGCAGAACAAGCAGAGGTGTTAAGTGGTATAAGGGAGGATTTTAACCAATTAATTTTATAACCTGACATAATTCCAAAGGATTTAAAAAGATCTAAAATATGTAGGAGATCTGTAGGAGAATTTCCTACAAATAGGAGAAAGTCATTAGTATGATGTAAAATGCAATGATCAGTATTATGTAATGAAATGGGATTAAGTAATTGGGATCTACAAATGGCCTCAGCCAACTGGTCTATTGGTAAATTAAAGGCAAGAGGGGGGAAAGGATGATATGTTAGTAATTTGGAACAGTGCAGCCACCGAAAGTGGAGTATAATGTTTTAATCATGTCCGTCAAACTCAGCACCAAATTCCATCCCAGGAACACCCAAAGAAATCCATTCATCCATCCATTATCCAACCCGCTATATCCTAACTACAGGGTCATGGGGGTCTGCTGGAGCCAATCCCAGCCAACACAGGGTGCAAGACAGGAAACAAACCCCGGGCAGGGCACCAGCCCATCGCAGACCCAAAGAAATGCCCTGTTAAACTTTTGAATGTTTTTTCAGCATCTAAGAAATGGAGGGAGCTGCATACATTATATGAAGGAGTTTTCTAAGATTATCCAAATCAAACTGGGATAAAACCAAATTTATTGGAAACAGATTGAAGTCTGCATACTAGGACTTTCACATCTGAATTAACCTCCTCAGTGTTAGATACAAGCTTCACTCAGGCTGTAAAAATAGTGCTGAAAGCATTAATCCTGCATATCACTTGGGCAACTGTATATACGTGAGATGTGGCAATGTTAGACTCGAGGATTACACGGGCTGTAAAAATGCCAACAGCTTTAGTTAGTGCCAAGCGTGGCTCGGGAAACGATATAGGCATGTCTTGCATAAGCAATAGGCCTGAGTATTACCCAGGCAACGATGCAGACATGTCTTCTCCTAGCCTCATAATGGCGTCTTGTAAGAAATGTTTTTCAACAGCCCAGGTGTAGCATGCTCTTCACAGTGATACAAGTAGTGATAACGAAGTGAATCTGTCTTCAGGTAATGAAACTGAAACGGACAGTGAAACTGAAAGTGATTCTGATGAATTGCACATGTGCAGTGTGCTGTTCTAAAGCTGACCAATCTGGAAAGAAAATCAGCAAGGAATCATGCTACTATTGGCCCAACTGTGACTTTGGATTTTGTATTTCACACAAACAATACATTTTGAAGGTGGAGTCAGGGTGGACGGAACAGGAACTGATGTGGTAGGAAGGGGAATCTTGGGTGCCAGAAGTGATGTCAACAGTGGGTGGACAGATGGTGATATCATTGTGAGCGGGGTCTTCGGCTGGGCTGCAGAGGAACAGGAGGAGAGAGGATCAGACCCCAGGTCTGGCTGATGAATAACACTATGTGAGCATGTAAACTGTCCCCCAGAGTATTACTGCAGAAACCTCTGAGGATGCACTAGTCTCTAAAAAAATATTCAGTTTGTTTGGAGGTGAATTCTGTAAAGTTCTCATCTGCTAATGACAGGTGGTTAAGATGCCAGCTATGAAATGACTGTGTAAGACATAGTGATTCAAGCTCCAAAATCAGAGGGGCATGCTATTCATTATTATTATTATTCGTATCATTATTATACTTTGTACAGTTCTGACTTTGTACTTTTAGCGTTTTGCATGTTTTACAGACATAAGATCAGATTTAATAAATATGTAATTTTTCAGGCAAAAAATGCACTTTTTACATGTTTTTTCAGAGCCAAATTATAGAACAAAAAATGGAGTAAAAAAAACAGGGCTTAGTTTCACTTATCCAGTAATTAAATGTACATAAAAGTTAGTCAACAGCTTTAGTCCTGTCTTGGATTCTTGTGATGTTTTCAAGTGACCTTTATACTGGTTCACTGATGACATCAGAAACAGCACAGCCTCAATGCATCATGGGAAAACAACCATGGACAGAGGTAACATAAAAGCCATAAAATGGCAAAGTCCATAGTCAAGACAAAAATGACTTTGAGAAAGATGGTAAAAAAATAAACAATGAAATCTCTAATTCAAATTCTCCTTGCAGGATTAGATACCTTGGATGTCAAATCCCCTAAAATGGCACTAAGAACTCAAATTTCTCTTTCATAGTTACAGGAGCCCCTAAGCATGATATTTCCTTTATTTGAAAAGTGGAGGAAATTCAACAAATCTAAAAAAGATGAGGAAACTGAAGAGGTGGCATAAGCACTTCAGAGAATGAATTAGAGTAGTAATTAAAAAAATGATTTATTTGCTTGGGGTTATTAGTAAATGCGCCAGATTCAGACCTAATAGAAGAGTTGATAGCAAATGATTTATTACAATGAATTCAGAGGGCCAGAAGCTTACTGGGCTTGCTCTCAGAGACATAAAGAGCCCTGTCCAATGGATGGGAAATTTTTCCATTTTAGAGGAAGTGCATTTAGCTCAGCCTTAACAGCTGATATTTTATTTTCTAGTAATTAGGCATAAGACCATTTTAATTGAGAAAGCCATGCAGTGGTTAAAATATGATGAAAAAGAGATACAGATGTCTGGGATACAACCGTTGATAGCCCCCCAGAGGATTCCTTGGTCCTCCACTGAGTCAAATTGTTTTCTCCAAAAATGTGTTCAATTTAGCAGCTAACTGATCATAAATTTGTTCATTATTTAAGAGCAATGTAGTGAATCTCCATTTGCTGACACAGGCTTGCAAAATTAGAATAATGAAATTTAACACTCTGGTGATAAGAGTCTGGGAAAGATAACTGACAGGAATTTAGGATCAAAGTTTATTAAATAATTTAGTAATAATAATATGTTTCTGACTGGGATTTATGACATGGAGATAAAAAGTAGTATTCTCTAACAGATGGATTTAAAAGATGAGAGCAAGCTCTCATACTGTGGTTTTCACAGAATTTAAAAATGGACTGGGTTGAGTAAGAAAGATGCACGCGGGCTGGAGAAGGGGATTTGTCAATTTAACAGATCCACATCAGAGTTTGTATCAATGCCTACACACAAGTGAAAGTCATGAAAACCGGCCAAATGAATGCTTAGACTGGGTAGGAAAAATGCTTGATATGGAGTGGGTGTGTAAATGCTTAAAAACATAATTTTCTGCCCTCCAAACACTGTGCATAGATAAAAGTAGCCCTGTTTGTCACTATCTGTAATAATAAATTCACTGAAAATTCCATTTTTAACAGGAGCTAATGAAGAAGAATAATCTAATCATATTTATTTTGATGGCATCTTATGGTATTCGCCATTAAGTGAGTTTCCTGTAGTAATGCAATGTCAGTACAATAGTGGTGTAAAAGATCTATTTGGTGAATTCAGGCCCTGAAGATTCCACAAGGTGGCAAAAAGGTGATTAATATTTGAAAAAGAAGAAAGCCTTGAGATGCAAACTATGTTTAGTAGAAGGGCAGTATAGTGACTGTCAACCACATTGCAGGACCCGTAAGTACAGCACATGACTCAATGCCCCTCCCATTCCTCCAACATATTTCCCCAAAACCCATGGAAGAGAAAAGTTGAAGGGAGAATAAATTGCAGAGAGATTATCTAAAAAAACTCTGTCTCCTCTTCCTCACACATAGTCAACCAAGTAAAAGCAAAACCAAATTAGGCAAGAAGAAAACATTGCAGAAACATAAGAAGGATTTCATGGAGGAGGAACTTGACAATGACACATGGCACTGTAAATGCAACAACCATCATAAAACAAATCAAGCCTGTTCCACCCCACTCCAGTGGCCTAAATCAAATAAGTATTATTTACATAGTTCTTGAAAACTCAATAGCAGGTGAAACACCAGAACATGTTGTGAAATAAATACTCATTTACAGAACATTACAAATACATAAAATTATTATAACAAAATTCGGCACAATATCATCCAATATACTGTTAATGAAGACCAGCATGATTTAATAAGGAGACACAGTTAGTACCTACAATCTTTTAATTATCCTTGAAATGCTCAGGTAAAGCAAAGTTAAAAATCATTACATTGAAAGCAGCTTGTAGTACTGAATTAATGGATGGCCTTTAGCATGTCCTTGTAAGAACCAAAAAAGTTGATGAGAGTTACCCGAACTAAGCTTCTATGACATCGGGTTTGTGAAGAATGGTCGAAGACCAATTTCCTTCATTTTTCTAATCACTGCATACTTCACATGCCTTTCCTGGGAGGTCACTATGGAGAAAATCAGGGAAGAACTTAATGCAGTTTCTCTCATGGCTCTCAGCAGCACACGTTGTCTATCAGTATACTTTAAGAAATTGACAATGGAAAAATCTGATTTTTTAGAGTAGATCCTATGAGCCCTTTCAGTCTCTGTAGAAATGCCACTTAATGCTAGAAACCATTTGTATATACTTTGGTGTGCTTTGTCCTTCTATGGGTTTTATCTGAATGTTTTGTTTGTGACCACAGTCCTCTTGATCTGCCAGCTTTAATTTAAGGGCTTTATTCTCTTTACGTAAGGTTTATGTTGATCAGAAAATTTTGCCAAAGCGTTATTCGCAGCAAATTTCCTGAGTTCACATTCACCCTTTTTTCTTTTCGACGTCCCATAATGTTTTGTGAGGCTAACGTGCCTTCATCTGGAGCAGTAACAGCCAACACTGGATGGGACTTCCCCCCAGGTATATAATGCTGATCATTTGCATTACAGACTGTGTGGGACATAGTTGGTGGTAGAGGTAATAGTGAACAAGTAAGTTAGAAATATCAGAATACTGTTCTGATATTTAATTCAATTAATTTTATCTCAGGAAAGCATCATAGTGCAGTGGCTGGTACTGCTGCCTCCCAGCTCAGGTCACCTTTCTGGTCAAAATAATCGGTCCAGCATAGTTGGGAGATGATCCCTTAATCCTTTGGGATACTTAAAAAAGAAAATATTGTCTTTGGTGTTCATTTCTTTGAATTTTCTGGTTTTAAAGAACTCATTATTTTTTTACTTTAGACCCCAATTTGGCATTTTCTCTTTGTTTACATGAAACACAGGATTGCTTTCTGGTTACAAAGCTTGCATATCTCTCATTACGTTCTTTCTTCTTTTGATTTTACAGAGGCACGGCCTCTCAGTGGTTGGCACTATGAAGAGTACACGATCTTGCTCATAGTTAGTATCACTAGTCTACTGGCTGACACACTTCAGATTTTAACACTGGGAGAAACTTGGGATTAGCAGAGAAAACTCATGCAGTTATAAACAAAACATGCAGACTTCATGGAAACTAAAGGTGCTAAGGCAGTTATTGATCTACAATAGCATCAGTATTCATACCAGTTTTTAACATTTTCCATAAAAGCAAATGCTATGAAATGTAAAGCTATGAAGGCACATTAATACTGTGTATTGTAGGTGAACTCAATTTAAGGAGCTTAACAGATATGTAAATTGTGCAGGTTCTCAAATTTCAGTTTTATGAAACATATACAGCATAATTAACAAGTTATCTGTGCTTGTCATACTCGCCATATGTACAGGTCGATCTTCAAGTTCAATACAAGAAAAGGAGGAGCGTGTCCTATGCATACATAATTAGCCGTGTGCGCAATGAAAACAAGCCTTGAAGCAGCCTGATGAAAACACAGAAAACTCTCTGAATTCATAATAATAAGATTTAGTACTATTTACAAGACATTATGGGAAAGTAAAAAAATAAAAAAGAAGGTGCAAATTAATAAAAAAAACAGCTATATAGGGCATATAAGACTAATGATAGCAATGTGAATCATAAGGCATATGAGAGGATGAAGGCAACCATGAAGGCAACCATTTAACAGGATATTAGGGACTAAAAGGCAGTTAGAAAGTAACATAGCAGATCAGGCAAAAGGTGTCCAGAAGAGATTCTTTCAGTATAGTAGAAAACGAATAGTCAAGGAGCAGGTGAAGCGTATCAGGAATAGTAAGTGTAAATTAAAATATACAGACTGTGAAATAGCGGATGAAGTGGATAACCTCAGCAGTAACAGGGACTGCTAAGGAGGTACTGAGAGATTTGGACATTTTAGACGGAGAAGCACAATGCTGAATTCAAGCAAATCCCCAGTACCAAAGAATATTTATCCTTGAGTTCTTAATGAAGTGAGTGAGTACATATATGTATTTTTATTTTTAGGAAGTTACTGCACACTGGGGAATTTCCAAAGAACTGTAAAAATGGAAAATATTATACTGTTATTAAAAAGGGTGACTGGGCAGATCCAAGCATCTGTAGGCCAGTAAGCTTAACATGCATCCAGAGTTGGGCTGTACTGTAATACAAGTACTGGTGTTACATATTCAGAGTACAAAAGTAAGTATTCAGGATTCAATTTGCAGTAAAGATGTATTCAAGAGTACATCTAAAACTGAATACTTTTAATTAATCTATATCTCCAAGAAAAATCATGTACATTCAGCCCTCAGAATTTGTAAATTCAATCAAACGTCGATCAAAAATATTAAAACCAAAAAAAAAAAAATCCCAAAAGTTTTAAAAAGCAAAACTTGAATTTGATGTGTGACAAGCACTACACCAAATCCATGTAAATGAAGAGATGTGTAGGAAAAACCTGTAGCATGGGGCATTTCACAGATCCTCAGTCTCTCTCCAGAACTTGTTGTTTGAGCATTGTTCACCTCCTGTCTCATTTGTTTGCTAGTTGTGTTGTGTGTATAACTGTTTAATTAAATGTTCAACCATTGGAAGACTGGTTTTTAAATGTTTTCTATAAGGACGCCTAGAGCTTGCTCTCTGTCTCTCTCATGCTGGAAGCACCAGCGCTGTAGATGCAAACCAGTTTACATCACAACTCTGATTCTGACTTTTTGTGTTTAGACTGGATTTAGATGAGAGAGGCAATGTTTAACTAACATGCTGGAATTCTATGAAAAAGAAAAAAAAGAATGTGATCAGGGTAGTGCATACAGTATATTATTTATCAGGACTCTCAGAAAGCATTTGATAAGGTCCCACTTGAGAAATTGGGCATCAAACTAAAACAGATGGGCATTCATGGTGTAGTGTGCAGATTGGTGCAAAATTTGTCAAAACACAGGAGGCAGAAGGTGTTGGTGCAAGGAACCTTATCAAAATTGGCTGAAATTATGAGTAGTGTCCCACAGGGGTCAATGCTAAGGTCACTACTATTTTTAATATGCATTAATGATTTGAATAGGAATATAAAAAACAAGTTGGTTAAGTTTGCAGTTGATACCAAGCTAGGAGTATTTGCAGATAACCTAGAATCAGTTGATCATTACAGAGGGATTTGGACAGCATACAGGCTTGGACAGATTTGTGGCAGATAAAATTTAATGTAAGTAAGTGTTAAGTATTACACATAGGAAGTACAAATGTTAGATATGAATAAACAAATGGAGGTCTGAAAATTGTACTCCTTATGAGAAGGTTTTAGAAGTCATAGTAGACTCATCACTATCGACTTCCAGACAGTGTTCAGAAGACATTAAGAAGGCTAACAGAATGTTAGGTTATATAGCATGATGTGTGGAGTACAAGTCCAAGGAAGTTCTGCTCAACCTTTATAATGCACTGGTCAGGCCTCATCTTGAGTACTGTGTGCAGTTTTGGTCTCCGGGCTACAAAAAGGACATAGCAGCACTAGAAAAGGTCCAGAGAAGAGCGACTAGGCTGATTCCAGGGCTACAGGGGTTGAATTATGAGGAATGATTAAATGAGCTGAGCCTATACAGTTTAAACAAAAGAACATTAAGAGGTGACATGATTGAATGATTGAAGTGTTTAAAATTATGAAGGGAATTAGTACAGTTAATCGAGACTGTTATCTTAAAATGAGTTCATTAAGAACACGGGGACACAGTTGGAAACTTGTTAAGGGTAAATTTTGCACAAACATTAGGAAGTTTTTCTTTACACAAAGAACCATAGACACTTGGAATAAGCTACCAAGTAGTGTGGTAGACAGTAAGACGTTAGGGACTTTCAAAACTCGACTCGATTTGTTTTTAGGAAGAAATAAGTGGATAAGACTGTTCTCATCTAGAGTGTTCTAATGTTTTGATATTAGCTGGATCTGGATTTTTCTTGTGGTTTTTATATTCAGATGTATTTGCCATGGATTGCTTGTAGATTAGATGGATTGGGTTGAACTGGAATGCCAGCAGGTTTTAACTTCAACTATCCTCTTAATAAAATGTTGAATTCTATTTGTTATTAATGCCCCAGTCCTTGAACATTGATAATGCTGCTCAGCTTGCTATTCAGCAAAATATGAAAGTTAATGAAAGATTCACTGGTCAGTCAATTTATAATTGCCAATTTTACCTTGATCTTTAAATGTTACTTTCTTTAAAAAAAAACTGGATTGAACAAAGCACAGTGTTATAGACAATGAGCTAATCCTTTAATTTTTTCAGAAGAGTGCAGAAATAAGCAAATGAGGATTCTATAAAACCAAGTGTTCAAATTACTTTATAGCTCTTTAAAAAACAGGAAATAAGATTTTGGTTCTTTCCAATTATGCTCAAGGCCATTAATAATCATTCTGTTTGCCAGTGTAAATATATTCAGGAAATCCTGTATGATTAGTTTTACTAGTATTGTGCAATGCAAGCAAATTCCTTTTGTTTTGATGATGTTGTAGAATAAATTCAGCAGAAACATTTAGCTCAATGGTCCTATGGTATAATTAGCCTGTTGCCTCATTTGTGCCATTATCTTTCTCATCATCTTGTCCTTTGTCAGCACTTAATGTTGATGCTGTTTTGATCAAATTATTTCTCTTAGCTTTGGAAAAGGAAAGTGAGATACATATTTTACTAAAACTATGAATACAAACCTTTGCAATAGTATATTGAAAAATGCCAGGAGGGCATTGATTTAAGGTAATTTTTAATACGTCTGCTTATAATGACCATGGACAACCAGAAATAAATTTTGTCAAAATCATACATAGTGTCTTGGTTTCCTTTCTTAACTCTTAAAAATCTTTATGTATAACATAAACACTTTCTTAAACATAATTCATCCAACCCAGGAATCTCAGCCTATCCCAGCAGCACTGCACCACTCCATCACATAGCCTTTATGCATTACTGTATATTTTATTAATACTGCACACTTCAGGAAGCTAAATGATCTATGTACACCGATCAGCGACAACATTAAATCAACCTGCCTAATATTATATGGGTACCCCATGAATCACCTCTGACCCATCAAGATATGAACTTCAGATGACATTTGAAGGTGTCCTGTGGTATCTGACACCAAGATATTAGTAGCAGGTCCTTTAAGTCCTGTATGTTGTGAGGTGGGGCCTTCATGGATCGCATGCATTCTTATAGCATATCCTACAGATGCGTGATCGCTTTTTGATCTGTAAAATTTGGATACCAAGTCAACACCTTGATCTCAAATCACTCCAGAATAATTTTTACAGTGTTGCAGGGTGCATTAACCTACTGAAAGAGGCAGGGAATACCGTACATGGTCTGCATTCTCTCACATTATGTTTTCAACCATTTTTTGCTACAGTAACTCTTCTGTTGATCAGACTAGAAAGGTTAGTCTTCACTCCCCATGCACATCGGTGAGTCTTGGGTGCCCATGACCTTGTTACTGGTTCATCAGTTTTCCTTCACTTTTGGTAGGTACTTACCACTGCATACTGGGAACACCCCACAAGACCTGCTGTTTTGGCGATGCTTTGACCCATTAGTCTACCCATCTCAATGTGGCCCATGTAAAGGTTGCTCATATCCTTATGCTTGCCCATTTTTTCTGCTTACAAAACATCATCTTCAAGAACTGACTGTTTACCTTCTGTCTAATATATCCCTATTCTTCAGGTGGCATTGAAATAAGATAGTGTTATTCATTTCACCTGTTAGTGGTTTTAATGTTGTGGCTGATCAGTTTGCATTTACAGGTAGTCCCCGGGTTACGTATGAGATAGGGATGTAGGTTTGTACTTAAGTTGAATTTGTATGTAGGTCAGAACAGGTACATTATTTTAATTAATGCTATTGTTGACCAGCTGTAACCAAGTGCTCTGCCAATGAATGATGGAGTTTCACCTTTCTCTGACCTTTTTATTATTTCTACTTTATTTTCAATGGTGATGGTTTTCTCTTCTTTACTGTATCACCAGCACTTGCATCTGATTTGTGTTTCAGAGACATTCTTGAAGGGTGAAGACAAACGGTTAAGATGAGCTCTTCTGCACAGCGCTATACTGTACATGCTATCACAGCAGGAAGCCACCCATCAACACATCTGATGTACTGACAACAGACAACTTCCTGCTATGTGCGTAACTGTACACGCTATCACAGCAGGAAGCCACCCATCAACTCATCTGATGTCCTGACAAGAGACAACTTCCTGCTATGTGTGTAACAGTACAAGCAGGCTTACTATTGAGAATGACTGCGGGCGGCAAGAGGGGGGTTCATCACTCACCCACCACACAGTCACCTCCACTACAGTATACTGCCTGCAGCGTCCGCCCACCAAGAATGAACACGGTGCGGTCAAAGGCGGGAAGTGAATCGCCCAACCCCAATTCAACAGGCAGCCATCCAAGGCACACTACAATGCTACCCCTGCCGCCCCGTTCGCCCTCAATGGCCTTCGTTCAGCCAAAACCGGGTCACCACTTGCAGCATTACCAGCTGTGTGTGCTGGGCGGGCAGTGAAACTGCCGGGAGCCACCCGAGGGACACTACATTGCACGAGCAGCGAAATCGACCCCCTCCAGCCACCGCTTGCAGCATCCCCAGGCCGAAGATGATGGAGCGGCAGTTACTGAGGCACATGCGTCGCAGCTGCGTCCTTGTTAGTAAGTCATAGGTCGGATGTCCATAACCTGGGGACTACCTGCATATATATATATAAGTATAAAGGATTTAAATATACAATGTACATATATATGAAAATGAACAGCTCTGCAGGCTTGTCTGTGGGAAAATTGTGATTAAAAATTATTCAAACTGAGTGTGCATGGAATTTGAACATGAGATTTCAAACAAAATATTCTCAGACTGTTTTTATGTCTGCATAACACTTTTTAAAATAATCGTTAATCCAATTTCTGTCCTAGTATACTGTAGTACTATGACTCAGCTTTATCAATGATGTTTAGGAGGCTATTATGGTTAGGCTGTTTCTAGGTGGCATTATTCACAGACTTTGCAACGTTTGACACTCTTGATGATGTGTTGCTTCTTAAGAGTTTCTGGGGAAAAGACATAACAATTCTTCATTAACAAGGACATTGTGTAAAAAGTATATATCTTTTATATGTTCATTCTTCTATCCATTATTTAACTTTCTTAATTCAGCTCAAGGTTTCAGGGGCTGGAGCATTTACATAATTTCAGAATTCTTCTTCTTCTTTCGGCTGCTCCTGTTAGGGGTTTCCGCAGAGGATCATCTTTTTCCATATCTTCCTGTCTTCTGCATCTTGCCCAGTTATACACATCACCTGGTCAGTGCCACCATCTCCAATCCATATAAAATAGCTGCTCTTACTACCTTCCTGTAGATCTTCACTTTCACTCTTGCTGTCTGTCACAAATTACTCCTGTCACCCTTCTCCACCCCACTTTCACTTCTCTTCCACAATCCCTGTTACTCTGTACTGTTGATCGCAAGTATTTAAACACATTCACTTTTGCCAACTCTACTTACTGCATCCTCGCCATTCAACTGACACCCCTCTCATTTACATATGTGTATTCTGTCTTGTTCCTACTGACCTTCCTTCCTCTCCTCTCTAGGGCATATTTCCACCTCTCCAGGGTCTCCTCAACCTGTTTCCTACTCTTGCTACAAATCACAATGTCATCAGCAAACATCATAGTCCATGGGGACTCCTGTCTAATCTCATCTGTCAACTTGTGCATCACCAATTTAAATAAGCCGATTCCTCATGTAATCACACCCCACGTTTAATGCATCCGTCACTCCTATCGCAGACCTCACCATATCCTGTACAACTCTTACATACTTCTCTGTCGCTCCCAACTTCCTCATACAATACCACAACTCCTCTCTAGGCACCCTGTCATATGCCTTCTCCAGGTCCACAAAGACGCAATGCAACTCCTTGTGGCCTTCTCTATACTTCTCCATCAAAACCCTCAGAGCAAACATTGCATCTGTGGTGCTCCTCACCTCCCTTCTTAACCTAGCTTCCACTACTCTTTCCCATAACTTCATGCTGTTGCTCATCAGTTTTATCCCCCTGTAGTTACTACACCTTTGCATATCGGCCTTATTCTTAAAAATTGGTAGCAGTACACTTCTCCAGTCCTCAGGCATCCTCTCACTTTCCAAGATTCCATTAAACAATCTCTCCTCAACATCTCCATGCTTCCACAGGTATGTCATCTGGACCAATGGCCTTTCCATTTTTCATCCTCTTCATAGCTGTCCTTACTTACTTTTTGCTAATCCGTTGCACTTCCTGAGTCACTATCTCCACATTATCCAACCTTCTCTCTCTCTCTCTCTCATCAGTCACTCAAAGTACTCTTTCCATTTGCTCAACACACCATTCTTGCTTGTGAGTATGTTTCCATCTTTATCCTTTATCACCCTGTAGCGGGTGCCACATGTGCTATTGTCCCGTTGGCAGTTTGCAGCTCCTTACGGTGCATTTCAAGAAAAGTGTATACTGTAAATACACCTTTACGGGGGAGGTCGTCACACGGACAGGATGGTTGGTGCTGAAGACTTTAAAACCCGAAAAGAAGGGGAGAGAGATAGATATCATGTGGTGGAGCAAAGGGAATCAACGAAATAGCACCAAGAAATACTCCTGCTGGAAAAAAGTTTTTTTTTTTGCTCACTCAGCGACACAAGGGAGATGCGTCTCTGAAGACAGACTTTTTTTTGGTTTCGCTGAAAATTCTTTGGACCAGTAGGACTGAACTTTTTTGTTATAGCTCGGCGGCTGGTGTATTCCAGGAGGCTTTCACTTTGCCCAAGAACAGTAAAGACAGTAAACCTATTTGGAAAACCGGTTTCTCTTAAACAAGAACATCTCACCCCTAAGCTGGGAAAGGTGGTTTTGATGCTATGTTATGTACTAGTTTGTTTGTTTTTGTCCATATGTAAAATATATATGTGTATATTTTTTCCCTCTTTTTTATTTGTGGTATTGCTTATAGTTTAATGCTGAGGTGGGACATATGGTGAGGGGTCAAATAAAAGGACAAGCGTTGGTCACATTGCCCGAAAGATTTTCGATATCAAACTGCTTTGCTCCAGCAGATTCCTGATTGTGAAACAATCCGGGGTTTAGTTGTTCTCCTGGGGCATAGGTACAACCCTAACCTGCTGCACATCTTTCTCAGCTTGGTCCCTCTGTCTAGCCAATCAGTACAGGTCCTTTTCTACCTCCTTAGTGTCCAATCTCTCATACAACTCATCATATGCCTTTTCTTTAGCCTTCACCACCTCTCTCTTCACAATGCTCCTTATCTCCTTGTACTCTTGTCTACTTTCTGCATCTCTCTGCCTATACCACTTCTTCGCCATCCTCTTCCTCTGTATACTCTCCTGTACTTCCCAATTCCACCACCAGGTTTCCTTTTCCTCCTTTGTTTGTCCAGATGTCATATCAAGCACCTTTCTTGCTGTAGTTACCCAGCTGTCTGGTAACTCTTCACTGGCACCCAGTGCCTGTCTTACCTCCTCCCTAAATTTAACCTTGCAGTCTTCCTTTTTCAACTTCCATCATTTGATCCTAGGCGCTGCCCTCGTTCTCCTCATTTTCTTGATCTCCAACATCATCTTATAGACCACCATCCTATGCTGCCTAACTACACTTTCCCCTGCTACCACTTTGCAGTCTCCAATCTCCTTCAGATTGACTCTTCTGCATAGGATATAATCTACCTGTGTGCATCTTCCTCCACTCTTGTACGTCACCTTATGTTCCTCCCTCTTCTTGAAATAGATATTCACCATAGCCATCCTTTTCACAAAATCCACCATGATCTGACCTTCTTCATTCCTCTCCTTGACACCATACATACCCCATACATACCCATCACCTCCTTGTCTCCTCTGTTCCCTTCACCAACATAATTTCAGAATATCATACTAAAATAAACCCATGATAGTAATCAGGAGATACTTCCCCTACTCTAGACTAATTACTAATCTTTTAGATTTACTGTTATCTGTAAACATTATTACAATAGTTTATAAAAGTTAGAAAAACACAGCAGAAGCACCTCCAATTCAATTTCAATTCAATTCAATTCAATTTTATTTGTCATTCAGCAGAACATCTGAGATGTGCTGTAGAACGAAAAGACGATGCACAAGACATAAGTAAAAACACATGGTTAAAATCGATTACATTCTAATTAAAAGTGCAGAAAAATTCTGATTAAAAGTGCATAAAAATTTCTGATTAAAAGTGCATAAAATTCTGATTAAAAGTGCATAATCCTGATTTAAAGTGCATTCAGTGAAATGCTAAAGTGCTTCATTTAAAAGACGAACGGCGGTCGGAAAAAAACTGTTTTTAAATCTGGTGGTTCTGCATTTCAGGCTGCGGTACCTTCTGCCTGAGGGCATGAGGGAAAAGAGTTCAGAGGCAGGATGAGTGGGGTCTCTGGAGATCCGCACAGCTCTGGCCAGACATCGTTGTTTTGCCAAGTCTTGTACATTAGGCAGTGGGGCTCCAATGATCCTCTCAGCAGCCCTCACTACTTTCCTCAGTGCTTTCCAGTCCGAAGCGCTGCAGCTCTCCTGCCACAGAGAGCTGCTGCTGGTTAGCACGCTCTCTATGGTCCCTCTGTAGAAAGTGGTGAGGACTGACTTGCTAAGATGGGCCCTCTTTAGCCTCCGCAAGAAGATCAGGTGCTGGTGAGCCTTCTTGGTGATGGAGGAGGTGTGCAGGGACCAGGTGAGGTTGTTTGTCACATTTACTCCTAGGAACTTGGTAGACTGCACAATTTCCACAGCAGTGTTCTTGATGTAGACCGGGGTGTATATCAGCTGTTTCTTCCTGAAGTCGATCACCAGTTCTTTCGTTTTTTCAACATTCAGTATCAGATTGTTCTTATCACACCATTCCACAAATGATTTCACCTCCTCTCTATAATCTCCCTCCCCATCACCTCGAATGAGACCCACCACTGTTGTGTCATCCGCATACTTAATGATGTGGTTTGTGCTGAACTTGGCACAACAGTCGTGGGTCATGAGTGTGAAGAGGAGGGGACTCAGAACGCACCCCTGTGGAGAACCTGTGCTCAAGGAGATGGTGTCGGATTTATTCTTCCTTACCCGTACGTACTGAGGCCTGTCCATTAGAAAGTCCAATATCCAGTTTTGCAGCGGTGTGCTCAGTCCCAATAGGCCCAGTTTGCTGATCAGATTCTGAGGGATGATGGTATTAAAAGCCGAACTAAAGTCAACAAACAGCATGCGGACCAGAGCATCTCTGTTCTCCAGATGTTCCAGCGAAAGGTGGAGTGTAATGGATATGGCGTCCTCAGTGGCACGGTTGGAGCGGTAGGCGAATTGGAGTGGGTCAAATGAGGAGGGTAGGACAGAAATAATGTGGTCCTTAATCAGCCTCTCAAAACATTTCATCACTATTGATGTTAGGGCTACAGGGCGATAGTCATTCATGGTTGTGATTGTGGGTTTTTTCGGAACCGGGATGATTTCTGAGGTTTTAAAGCAAGATGGCACAACAGCCTGACACAGAGAGATGTTAAATATATCCGTAAGGACATGTGTCAGCTGCTCCGCACATCCTTTGAGTACGCAACCTGGTATCTGGTCTGATCCTGCCGCTTTCCTTGGATTAATTCTCCTCAGAGTCCGAAGAACATCCTCCGGTTCCAGACACAGTGCCTTCTCGTCAGGATGAGGGGTGGCCTTCGCTGGTGATGTGTCATTCAATGCTTCAAACCGTCCAAAGTACTTATTTAGGTCATTCAGGAAGTTGAAGCTATCATCACAGGGGTGAGAAACTGATCTGACCTTCTTCATTCCTCTCCTTGACACCATACATACCCCATACATACCCATCCCCTCCTTGTCTCCTCTGTTCCCTTCACCAACATAATTTCAGAATATCATACTAAAATAAACCCATGATAGTAATCAGGAGATACTTCCCCTACTCTAGACTAATTACTAATCTTTTAGATTTACTGTTATCTGTAAACATTATTACAATAGTTTATAAAAGTTAGAAAAACACAGCAGAAGCACCTCCAGTACTGACCATTATGGATGTCCCTTCTGAAATCTCGTAACTCAGTTAAAAGAGAATGCCACGGCTTAGTAGAATGCTGTCTGCATTTAAATCAATTCTGTACCCATGAGTACACAATCTGATTAATATTTTCTAAAGGGGTAACTTGTAAGAAGGTTTTTGAAGACAAGTGTGGTGATATACAAAACCATAATAGTCCAATATAGAGTCTAACCTACAACAAAATGCCAAAAAAGGAAGAGACTGATAATAAAGTGGCAGAAGGCTATGGAACCTGCAAAATTGAGCAGCAGAAGTAAAACTTGTGAAACAGTAAAAGGCAAAGAAAAAACCTCTATAATGCTAGATAGGATGTACAATATTAAGGGATGGGTATACCTGAACTCTCTACTTGGAGGGAGAGAGGCCATGAATGGATAGAAGGGGGTCACAAGATCATCAGACCAATAGATGTAAGCACAAATCCATAATTGAGAAGGCTAGGATGAGAATCCTTTTAAGGGATTGGATGTTTGTTGAGAAGTGGTATTTTTGGGCTACTAGGGGCTGAGAATTAAAGGTATAATGGGAGCTACTCAAATAAACTCTAGTATAGTGTACATGAAGTAAAAGAAGGGCTGACTCAGCTTTAGTACTGATTCACATAGTTTAATGCTGTCTCAGCTGGGATGAGAGCTATATGTATTGGTATGATGAAGAAAAAACAAAGATGAGGAAGACAGGGCAAGTGCCCAGGAGAGTGCTTTGATCTGAAAGATCGGCAAACAGACAAATCAGGTGCCAAGTGGACACTCTTCATTTACATAAGTCCACACTCTATGCCTATTAATTCATTTTATTGCTTCCTTTTAAATTCATAGAACATTATAAAGTATTACTTTCTTTGTATAAATCTGAGGTGACTATTTCTTAATGCAGTGGTTCTCATGTTCAGTGGGCCTCATGTGGCTGCAAGTTTCATAATCAATCACTCATTTTCATTTTTAAAAGGTTGCATTGTTTAATTAGCTGACCTTTTTTATTCCTTCTTTTATTTTACATTAACAAAAGTTAATTAGTGGTAGATTTAAATTTGTAAGAAGTTAAACTGCATTTCTGTCATATCTTTAGATACTCAATAGGTCACTTACTTTTAAATTCACCTTTTTTGTGAAGTTTCCTGTCTTAATTGTATGTGAATACTTACAATTAATAACAAGCAGAGCAGACACCAGTGCAAACAACACTGAACTCTAAAGGGTAGGCATTTTAGTGTTACTACGTGTGGTTATTAGTAAATAATGATATAGATAATCAGAAAGCTGCAAAGAAAAACATATTTAAATGCAAGAAATTAATCTTCATGTATCTAACACACAACACACAATGCAAATATAACCTATTTTAAATTTGTAAATAAAAAACAAAACAAAATAAAACGTGGACACACAGACAAGGAAGTAGTAGTTTGCTAAATTGAAATGAGTCCAGTTAAAAGAAGAGATTGGTTGGAATGAAAACTTGCATCTTTAGTGAGCTTCCAGAACTGAACTTGAGAACCACTGTCCTAACATACTGTACATTAGTATTGGACAGCAAATTTCATACCCTGTTTTTTTAAAAAATTACTTTCATCATTTTTCACACAATCATTTGCTTTTTCTGGATTGGTTTAGTCAAAGTTTAGAAGTAAAACCCAGAGAAATATGGATGTGTATGTTCTGCAGGGAAGACACCCTTCTTGAAATATGGTGCTTTATTTATTTCCACATTTCTTATCTCTCAATTATATATGCAGCAAAACAAGTGTTAAAGGACAAAACCCCAAAATACTGGTTTCAAAAGTCACTGCATGTGACAAGTATAAGTAACACACTTTTAATTATTTGCTCACAAGATATATAATATAATAAGCATATAAATATAATAAAATGAGCACAGAGCCTTTCAAAACACATAATACATAGATGCAATGATTACTCATTATTGAATATTTTTACTGCTTAACACTGCAAAAACCTTATATGATTAATTTATTGTTGGCAAGCCTGTAATGAATATAATCATAAAGGAATGATGCACAGTCTCTCTACAACAAAGTGAAAGTTTATTCAATAGTTACAAGCAGCTAACACATTAGCTGAAGACAATGACAACAGAAGACAAATATTTAGAAAACCCAAAAAGAGGGCAACATGTCCTCCCAGAAATTATCCAACTAAACAATTCTCATTTCAGTTGTGAAATCAAGAAGTGACTGCTGAATGCATAACATTGTGTCTTAGGCTTGGAGTAGCAAAACTTTGTGTGATTCAGCAGAATGAGGTGCTCTACGATAAACTGTGCCATTGATATTTTACATTCTCAGTACACTGTGATTGCAGAGCCATATCCTGCAGTTTCTCTGATGTAATTTACTGACTCAGTCCAAAAAGTGGATTGTGTAATTAATGATGTGTTAAACACTTCCCGTTACTTATAAGAGCGTAAAACGTTTCAAACAGAAATTTGCAAGATGTAATAGAAGTTGATAATACAACACTAGCTTATTCATATGTTAAGTGTGGAAGGTAATGTAACCTCAGTTTATGCTCATATACAGAGAGAAAAATCACTAGATTGGGCAGAAATATTTTTAACACTGCTTCTGATTATTTACAGTGTTTTGTATGCTAAACTGGATGGTGATTAATGGTAATTCAATACAGAGGATTTTCGTGCCTTTTAAAAACTGTTAGGGAAAAGAAAAAATACAAAGGTTACTAAGGTGTTTGGCAGATTAAGTTCCAGTTCAGTGTGCAATAATACAGCAATGGTGCACGCAAATGAATAGGGACTTCTGATTCTAAAACTGCATTTCCATATTAAGAGAGAAAGTCTGTCAAATTTTGTCAGCTAATTTGAACCATGCTAAATATTACAAGAGAATATTCTGCAAGGTCTCTTCAGGGGAACATCTTAGGGAAGGTAACCTCTATTCCAAGTGAAGGTGATAAAGCATTCTTAAAATGCTGAACTTGCTACAGAGGAACTAATTTATCACAACTATCAATACGAATTTGCAATTGAAAGCTTGAATTACAGAGGGATGTGCTTAAAAGCACTACTTATGAAATCAGAAGGTAGAAATCCAATAACAAAGGTCATATAAACCAAAGCACTAAACAAAGAGCAATGACAGCCAAATGCATTTCTAAGAATAATTGATGACATCTTGACCTTTGCAAGCCAGTTACGGAAACAACAACATGTACTGAATTTGCTTTCTAGTCAGTTACAGTAAATTTTCAGGAAACAGGCTCTTATATGAAGGATTAGGATTTCATTTTATTTGTGGAAGGATATTGAATTTTTTATACAGGGATTAATATATATTATGCTGTTATTTGATCATTTGTGTATTTTTCAGGAGCTACATGCTTCTAATTAATGCTAACCCTTAAGTAAAAGCCCCTGTACAGGGTTATTATCTTTCATCCAATGAAGTGTGAGGCCTTATAAAAGCAACAAGAGTTAGTTTCCATAAGAAGCAGTATATTCCCTTCAGAGCAATGATCTTTTAGGATTTGCTAATGTGCCTCAATATGCCACTTAAGGTCTTCTCAGCATTTTCTGGGTTTGTAAAGGTAAATTAGACTATTTTTTTTCAAAAAAAGCACTGCATACTATACTTTGCAATACTGCAAGTAATGTAATCAATGGACTTTATGGTTTTATTCACAGCCAGTTCACTTTGATTGTTAACATAGCATTTACAAATTACAGGCAACATTTGAAATCAATTACTGAGAGCTTTACTTTGCAAATTACTATAGATCCAACTTTGACTTTGTTCTTTTTCAATTGTTCTTAATACTAATCCTCCTTTACAGCATTCAGCACAAAACAGTATAACAGAAGTGCAATTAATTAAGTTACTTTCTGGATAAAGTATCTGCATAAAGTGTTCACATCTTTAATTGATGCAATGCCTAAAATAATCTTTGGATGTTAGAAATTTTAACTGCTTAAAAGAAAAAAAAATATCACAGTCGTGCACACTTTGCATCAACAAAGATCCTGTGGTATTCATCTGCATGATGAGACATTTCATCATACACCCAATTTATTCTTCTGTACTTCAACAAATGGGCTGCCATGTCAACCATATTTATATGATACAATACATAAGCTGAGCAATAATTAATCTCAAAACTATGCACTTTAAGAAATTAATCTTACACCATATATTTTAGAAACCCATTGAACCTATAAAGTAATTAATTATGGAATAAGTAGGATACATCATTACTTTAAAATGGTCACACTCTCTTAATAAAACTGATCTAGATTTCATAAAGCAATTTCTGCTTGTGAAAAGCTTGCTTTTTGTAGCAATACCAATAGCAAATTTGACTGTCCCATAAATAAAATATAGGAGCTGGTCACAGAGACTATTAGTTACAATGATATTATTTTATTTTCTCCATACAGATTTATTGTACTCTAACACATTTCCTAGTATACAAGCCTGCAGTGTTTACACAATTATTTTATAGTTCCAAAACAACATACAATATATCCTTGCATTTACACATCGTATCATATACTTATTAATGTCCACATGGCATTAAACAAGCTTTTTTTAATTCATATATTTAAGTTGCAGTGCTTTAAAAGTACAAAAGGTAGATTGAACTATAAACTACTCTGGAATGTTGCATTCATTTTTATAAATAAAAAAATCAAAAATGTATTGCTCCAGTAAAAGATATTAGTTTGATAAGTAATCTACAACATAACAAATCAGCCAACAAGATAAAAGGATTGTTTTAATTTCTGCTTAACTAAATATTCTTTTTAAAAATGTATTTTCACCTCTACTACTAACATGTGAATACAACCCTGAGGTACTTGAACTGTTATGATTGTAGCAGCTTATGCACCAGACCTGAAGATATGGAATTCTCATCACAAATGATTCACACTAAGTTACAAAGTCTGACAAGGTCATAATCATCCACAAACAAACAGGAGAGGAGACATTACACACCAGTTGTAAAGTGTTTATTTTAGTATGTCAGCATTGCCTTTACCTGGGTGGCTGAGGAGTGTGATCACTCAATGAATGTAACATGTTTGCTTTATTCTCTAAACAACAACAGGATGGTCACTACACCAGTCTGCCAGTCTCAAAGCATTGTGCCTAATTTATCCAGTGAGATGGAACTCCTAATCCCAACCACTGTTCCTGGGGTTCCCTTCTTCAGGTAGTACATTTCCATGTGCTTCAATTCAAAGCACTCCAACTAAAGAACAACTTCCCCAGACAAGAACAAAATTTCAACTTTGGCGAGGACATCTTGGACAACTTGTTGAATCGTTCACTGTTTTGCCAGAACATTGTAAAACATCCTACTGGCTGAGTGAAAGTAAAGTCCTTTCTCATGGCTTCACTCTGTTCTTTGTACACATGGGCTTTAACTTTGGCCAACCTATTCTTTTCAAACTAATCTGAAATCTCTCAACTATCACTGCATGAAGTCCTCTTTATTAAACTTGACAGCTTCCCTTAACTTTGGGCTTCTGCCACGAAAGACACTGATCACCTTTTGACTCTGACTGCTTGAAGCCGCTTCCTCTACTGAAGTCTTGAACACTGTTTATTTAGAGCTATGAGTCTCTGATCATCCCCTGAAATATAAAACTGGCAGTAAAACAGCTGCTAAATCTACAGTACAGGCCAAAAGTTTGGACACACCTCCTCATTCAATGTGTTTTCTTTATTTTCATGACTGAAGGCATCAAAACTATGAATGAACACATGTGGAGTTATGTACTTAACAAAAAAAGGTGAAATAACTGAAAACATGTTTTATATTCTAGTTTCTTCAAAATAGCCACCCTTTGCTCTGATTACTGCTTTGCACACTCTTGGCATTCTCTCAATGAGCTTCAACAGGTAGTCATCTGAAATGGTTTTCACTTCACAGATGTGCCTTATCAGGGTTATTTAGTGGAATTTCTTGCTTTATCAATGGGGTTGGGACCAGCAGTTGTGTTGTGCAGAAGTCAGGTTAGTTGGACGATCATTTATTTTTCAACAGGACAATGACCCCAAACACACCTCCAGGCTGTGTAAGGGCTATTTGACCAAGAAGGAGAGTGATGGAGTGCTGTAAATGGTCATGAAAATAAAGAAAACACATTGAATGAGGAGGTGTGTCCAAACTTTTGGCCTGTACTGTATGTGAGTAAATACAGTCTGTGCTCATACAGTCTGAGTAGTGACCATAAAGATGAGACAAGCAATGTAAAGAGCTAAAATGTTATTCTGGTACATGGTTGCTCAACACCCTGTTTGGGAGAAAAGCAGAAATAGCAGAATCATTGGGTTTAGCAGGACCATCTTAACAGCATCATAGTAGTGTGCCATGCCCCTGTTTTGATAGCAAAACAGAAACATGCATAATCATCAGAAACATTGTGGGCCCCTATACTCATGGGGCCCCAGCCAGTGCCCATACATTAAGATGGCCCTGGGTTTAGCATCCTACCATAAAAGGAGATGGTACAAGGCATAGAAGGAGGGGTACAGAGAGAAAGCTCCTTCATACAATCAATTCAGAGATGTTAAAGTCCAATTGGGTGGGTGGCCACGGGCAAACCTCCATAAGGATCCTGGCTTGGATTATCTCATAGACTTGGGGATAGTGGGGCAGATGGTGTTGCCTTTGACACTAAACGAAGTGCAAGGCAGAACCAGCAGAGTGAATGTCTATGTATTGAACACTGCAGATGAAAGCACGTGGAGCCACATGCACAGCAGTGGCTTTGTAGGGCAGCCCAGGAGGGAGACAACAGACAGCATGAGCTCTGTGACACCTGCCCATACCACTACTCATGGTTGTTAAATCTACCTCAGCTGTTTTTAAAATGAAATAAATTCCTAGAATGCATTTACTTGTTTTTATCTGAGGTATTTATGTGCTTGTAAAATATGAGCATGAGTGGTCTAAAGAAAAACAACTGACCAACCTCATAGTTTAGCACTGTATCTCTCTATTAGTGCATCAGTACCTGCATTTTTTACTTGTTCAAAGTGTATTTTTGATGACCTGTCTTCTATACTTATTACCATTTACTCTCCCAGACACAGCCAAAGTAAGTCTGTGGCATCTCTGAAACAGTAAATGGGGTACTTCCCCTGCATCCTGCAGCGGATGGTGGTGTTATACAAAAATTTTAAAAATAGTAAACTCCCCTCAATAAATGAATATACTGTTAAAATGTTTATAGCAAACTCAACTCAATCAACTTACTGTAGACATCATAACCAAAATTATCCAATTTCTTTACGTTTTACATTAAATTTACATTAATTTGCTTAGCAGACACTTTTATCCATAGCAGTTCAGCAAGAGGTTATCATAATCTAGTGAACATGAGACTGTTTTGCGAAAACTGCTGTAGGACATAGTTACAAAATTGATCATTAGAAGTGCAGAGCTTTAAACCAAATAGAAGACACAACTAGCTAATCATTCCTTAGTTAGAAGAACCTGTCAAAGCCATTATCAACAATTCAATCAATTATTAAACACATTGAGGGAGTCAGTAGATTGGATGAAGGTGGGCAGCTTGTTTCACCAGCAAGGAGATACGCAAGAAAAGAGTCTGGTTTGAGATTTGATGCCATACATGCACTAGCAGACCCAAACCATAGGACCTCATAAGTTCCTCCATATACAGCGCATAGGTGCTGTCTCATTGACTACACTTTAAGCAAGCATCAAAGACTTGCACTTAATGAGGGCTGCTACATGGAGCCAGTGTAGTGAACTGTAAAGATAAGTGTTGTGCTTGTCTTCACTTTTTGAATCATCTGCAGCGGCTTGGTACTCCTACCAGTAGAGAATTACTGCAGTTCAGACATGACAAGACCAATGCCTAGCCCTAGGGTTGTGCTGCCTGCTCTGTCAGATATTGATAGCTACTGCTGATGCTGTACAGAATTAATCTGCAAGAATGAGAGACAGTTGCAACATGGTCAGTGAAAGATAACTGGTCATCAATAACACCCCAAGATTGTGTACTGACATGGCAGGTATTAGCAATAATGACACAAGTTGAACAGAAATGTGTGTTGAATAGATGAACTGACTGGCATAAAAAGGAGGTTCACCTTTGCCAGGTTGAGCTGTAGATGGTGTTCTTTCATTCAAGTTGAGACATCAATGCAGAGAAATGCAGAGATGTCTACCTAGTATCATGTGGTTCTCTAGAAGGAACAATAGGTGCAGCTGTGTATCACTGGCACAGCACTGATATAAGAAACCATTGGACTGGATGATAGGGTTTAGTAGGGTGGTGTACAGAGAGGAGAGATCCCATTACTGATCTTTGGGGTGCTCCTGTGCTTGTCTGATGCACCATTGACATCTCTCCTCACCAGGGAACATAGTTGGATCTGCCAGAGAGGTAAGATTTAAACCATCTGGGAGCAGTCCCATTGATGCTATGGTCAGAAAGGGTGGCAAAGTTAATCTAATAGTTAACTGTGTAAAAGGCAGAAGAAAGATATAGAAAGATGAGGAATGATGACATGGTGGAAGCTCTAGACAGCTGTAACATATATACAACAGTCAGTAGAGATGTCTCAGTGGAATGTCCCTTTTTAGAAGCCTGAGTGGTTAGGATCAGTTCATTTTGTAGAACGAGAGAAATGACTTTGATGCCTGCAGTGTTCTTGGCATTCCTTCTCTCATGTGTACATCTATAGAAGATGAACTTTAAAGTTCTGCTTTGGGGCATGATGGACAAAGATCCTTTAAAAAAAACTAATGAATGATTTTTGTGATGCAATTTAAACAATGTATGCATTTGCACATCTTGCTATTTAGAGTTGTCATCATGATTATTATGTATCATGTTGATTACTTATGTATAATAAATTTGAGCACTTTCCTCATTGAACAAAAATTGATTTAAAAAGGACAACATGTCTCCTAAACTCTGCTGTTTCAGTGCTGGATTGCCTCTCACTCTTTCTCTCTCACTCACACACAAATTATTTGCATGGTTTCTCCACCTCTTCTGACACCATCACAACATTTTTATTCCAAAAACAGAATTGAATCAACCCAAAAATATTAAGTTCTTATCATTTCCATTACATTAAGGACCAGTTTTAAATGAAGGAGTAACTGCTATAAAACATATCAAAAATATTTAACATGAGGATATATACTAGCAGTTTTCAACCTTTTTGACTTAATGGATCGGGGAGGTGGAAATTTTAATAAACTTATTTACTTTGTATCATAATTTGTCCAGCATATGCTGGAAAAGGAAATGACGAAAATGTCAGTACTGTACTCTCTTTTTAAGTGTGATTTCTTAATAGAGCAGACATTCCTCTACTGTCCATATTTACAAATATTAGATCAGACAGCAGGGTCCCACTTGGAGTTTTTAGCATCCAGCTTTAATACAATTTGATCAGAGAGTGGGGTGTTTTCCCGTTACAGTTCCAAGCACCCAAACATTGTTCGAAATGTTATCTGAAAATTGTTCACATCAGCTGATTTGACCAGCAAAATTACTTTACAGTCCAGTATTGGTCTCCAAACTGAAAGTTGGGAAACACCGATATATACAGTTAAGAAACTCAAACTCCCTGCGTTGAGGGTTCAGTACATATCATGTCTATTGAAGAAAAATATTCATAATATTGAGGCAAACAGTTAACGGAATCTCATACAATAGCTACTTCAAATTTTTTCCCATATTCTAAAGTGTAAAGATAATATATTTTTAATATGTCACACATAACCAACAGACTTCATCTGTTTGGAGAACCAGAAGCACATTATTCTGTTTCACATGCCATTTTTAAGTCATAGTCTGTAATGTTAGTTGGAGATTTTTTGCAGTGTGAATTTGGATGCTGCTCTTGTCAATCATTTTCACTTCAAATCTTTGTTAAAACATGTTATGTTCTGCTTTGGTGTTTCATCCAGACCAGACCTTTATGTTACCTGCATTCATGCTAAATTAGGCTACAGGTTAATATAATGTCTTTGCTTTTTTAATTGCTACATTTTTAATTACAATCTTTCATTTACAGAATTAAAAAAAAAACTAAATGTATTCCTAGAAATACAATTTTGTTGATCACAAATTATCTGTTTTTTCCATGAACACGTTTACCTGGACTTTTATCTTGCTCTCCAGTGTCACCTGTTCTTTTCTAAATACAGGTGCTGGTCATAAAATTAGAATATCATGACAAAGTTGATTTATTTCAGTAATTCCATTCAAAAAGTGAAACTTGTATATTAGATTCATTCATTACACACAGACTGATGTATTTCAAATGTTTATTTCTTTTAATTTTGATGATTATAACTGACAACTAATGAAAGTCCCAAATTCAGTATCTCGGAAAATTAGAATATTGTGAAAAGGTTCAATATTGAAGACACCTGGTGCCACACTCTAATGAGCTAATTAACTCAAAACACCTGCAAAAAGCCTTTAAATGGTCTCTCAGTCGAGTTCTGTAGGCAACATAATCATGGGGAAGACTGCTGACTTGACAGTTGTCCAAAAGACGACCATTGACACCTTGCACAAGTAGGGCAAGACACAAAAGGTCATTGCTAAGGAGGCTGGCTGTTTACAGAGCTCTGTGTCCAAGCACATTAATAGAGAGGCGAAAGGAAGGACAAGATGTGGTAGAAAAAAAGTGTACAAGCAATAGGGATAACTGCACCCTGGAGAAGATTATGAAACAAAACCCATTCAAAACTGTGGGAGAGATTCACAAAGAGTGGACTGCAGCTGGAGTCAGTGCTTCAAGAACCACCACGCACAGACGTATGCAAGACATGGGTTTCAGCTGTCGCATTCCTTGTGTCAAGCCACTCTTGAACAAGAGACAGCGTCAGAAGCGTCTCGCCTGGGCTAAAGACAAAAAGGACTGGACTGCTGCTGAGTGGTCCAAAGTTATGTTCTCTGATGAAATTAAATTTTGCATTTCCTTTGGAAATCAAGCTCCCAGAGTCTGGAGGAAGAGAGGAGAGGCACAGAATCGACGTTGCTTGAGGTCCAGTGTAAAGTTTCCACAGTCAGTGATGGTTTGAGGTGCCATGTCATCTGCTGGTGTTGGTCCATTGTGTTTTCTGAGGTCCAAGGTCAACGCAGCTGTCTACCAGGAAGTTTTAGAGCACTTCATGCTTCCTGCTGCTGACGAACTTTATGGAGATGCAGATTTAATTTTCCAACATGACCTGGCACCTTTACACAGTGCCAAAGCTACCAGTACCTGGTTTAAGGACCATGGTATCTCTGTTCTTGATTGGCCAGCAAACTTGCCTGACCTTAACCCCATAGAAGTACGCCAGATCCAACAATTCAGAAGAGCTGAAGGCCGCTATCAGAGCAACATGGGCTCTCATAACACCTGAGCAGTGCCGCAGACTGATCGACTCCATGCCACGCCGCATTGCTGCAGTAATCCAGGCCAAAGGAGCCCCAACTAAATATTGAGTGCTGTACATGCTCATACTTTTCATGTTCATACCTTTCAGTTGGCCAGCATTTCTAAAAAATCCTTTTTTTGCATTGGTCTTAATTGATATTCTAATTTTCCGAGATACTGAATTTGGGACTTTCATTAGTTGTCAGTTATAATCATCAAAATTAAAAGAAATAAACATTTGAAATACATCAGTCTGTGTGTAATGAATGAATCTAATATACAAGTTTCACTTTTTGAATGGTATTACTTAAATAAATCAACTTTGTCATGATATTCTAATTTTATGACCAGCACCTGTATATTTTAAACATCAATTCATCCATCCATCCATCCATCAATTTTTGAACCCGTTTAAACCAGGGTCACAGGGGAACTAGAGCCTATCCCAGCAAGCATAGGGCAGAAGGCAGGAACAATTCCTGGACTGGGCACTAGCCTGTTGCAAGGTCAACACACACACACACACACACCCACGCACGCATACACACACACACACACACACACACATACTAGGTTCAATTTAGCATCGCCATTCCACTTAATCTGCAAGTTTTTGAAATGTGGAAGGAAATGGGAGCACCTGGAGATCATTGGGAACACCTGGAGACCATTTATTTTTTATTAAAGGTGCTATATAAAATTATTACTACACTTAGAAGCTTTAAGAACTTGTTCTGTATATTGCTATGCATTACATAGGTTAGACAATACATAAAGAATGGATTTATATAAAAACACTGAACACCCTAAAACTATGTAATGGCAAAATCTGGTTTAGAAAATTAATAGATGTATGTTGCAGTGTTTTGTGTTTTATTTTAACAAAATTGGTAAATGTGTGTAGCACCCTTAACCTTACCAGGGAAATGGTTGCTAAATTAAACTAAACAGAACAGAATATGCTTGTAATAGACTCACCTGGTTTTACTGTCTCATGTAATGTTGCTAAATGGTGTCCACATCGGCATCTTTTTCTTCTTTATTAATTACTTAAAATTTTCTTATTTTGGATGTTTCTGTAATTTTCTTCCTATTCCTTTACAATATTTATTACATTTTTACTTGGTATGTTTGTAGATGGAAAACTTTAGGTAATATTGGCAATTCTAAAATAATATGTGAAAGCAAGGCAGGACTAGGCTGTGATGTTCAGGAAATGTTCACTTAAATTTCAAAGTAAACTAGAACTACGCCTCAAATGAGGTAAAAAAACCGAATGCAGTAGAGGCTAGCTGTGGATAAGTATTCTGCTGGACAAAATACCTTTAATTTCCCTGTGAACTCTAAACTATTCCATTCTTTCAGTAGCTTACAGCTATGCTGTAAGCATACAAGACACCAAAGTATAAAATCGAGCAGCAACACTGTTCATCCCCCAGCCACCTCTTTTGAAAAGCTCAGTGCTTTGATTTTCTCACATTAAACAACAATATCCCATGTTCTCTCTTCATTCAGCAGCCTCTCCGTGTACTTATTCCAGATATTCCTAATTTCATTATTTTTAATCACAATGTTATAATCTGCATTTTTCAAACATTGCACAACAACTACATCCTGCCTTTATTTTGCTAACTGCTTCATAATCCTGAACATATTCCTCTTCCCTTCGTCATTCTGCAGCTCACTTGCAAACTTCAGTCCTTTGGCTTCTTACACTCTCAAATGCTTTTTTACCATTTAGCTGTGTGTGTGTACAGGTCAACATGTCCCCTTCTGATTTTGTTTCAGACACTCTATATACCATTTAGTCTTTTTCCTTAATTACCTTGTTACAATACATATCTATATTCCTATGTTAAATCTAATTCTGATAACTGTTTTTTTATAATGCACTAAAATCCCAGAACACTTCTAGTTTTTTTTAACTGAGGTATTACTCTACTTGTAAAATTATTAAATAAATAAAGACAAAAAGACTGACCAACCACATAGTTTGTCACTTTATCAGTGCATCAGTAACTGCACTTTTTGCTCAACCAAAGTACATTTTTGGATACCTCTCTTCCTTATTCATTACCATTTATTCTGTCAGACACAGCCAAATAACCTTGTTGCATCTCTGCAGTTACAGCAAATGGGGAAGTGCCTCACCACCCCCCAGCAGATGGTGCTGTTGTGCAAAAACTAAATAAGTAGTAAACTCATTCAGTTATTTAATAGATTGCTAAAATTAATAGCAAACTTACAGAGCCCCTGAGGGGACATATTGTAAGTTTTATTTCTGGAAAACAATCTGGTGTTCACCACTTACTATCACATGACCACCACATACTATCTTGTGTGCACCACTTACTATCTCTTGCACATCACATACTATCTTGTGCTCACTACTTACTATATAGCCTGTGCACCAGACACTTTAAAGTCGCACCAGCTAATATTGCATGTCCGCCGCATACATTCAGAAGAGCATCAAATACCATTGGATGAACTACGTACTGACGGAGACGTACTGATATGCTGACATCATCCTTGCAAACGAAAGAGAAGCAGCTGGGAGTTGTTGATTTCTGTGGTGTGAGGGTTAATTAAAAATACATTTTGCTCCTAAAAACTTTGTGTTTTGATTGCCGCTAAGGGGACATGGATAAAAGGCAGTGGCTGACTTCAAAGCAATAAAGTGAAAGACTCTGAGGCAAGTACAATACAATACAATTTATTTTTTGTATAGCCCAAAATCACACAAGAAGTGCCGCAATGGGCTTTAAAAGGCCCTGCCTCTTGACAACCCTCCAGCCTTGACTCTCTAAGAAGACAAGAAAAAACCCTTGAAGGGAAAAAATGGAAGAAACCTTGGGAAAGGCAGTTCAAAGAGAGACCCCTTTCCAGGTAGGTTGGGCGTGCAGTGGGTGTCAAAAAGAAGGGGGTCAGTACAATACAGTACAGTAAACAGAACAGAACAAATCCTCAATACAGTATATTATTCTAGCCCAGTCTTTAACTCTTTCATTCCGTTTATATGAAAAATCAGAGCATAAACATGTATGCAACTGATTAATTTTCTTCTGCCTTTGGGATACTGTTTGCTTTTTAACTCTCATTTTCAAATAAAAAATTAAACATAGGTAGGTAATAAAAAAATATTCAGGCTTCCAAAAAAATGTGGAAAAAGAAAGTACAAAATTGATGAAAGAACAAAACATATATGAAACACAATTAATGGAATTAAACATAATGACAAAGAAGTACATGCGTCGTACAAATCACAAAGGTACTGTATGTAAATTTCAAAATTTTTAATTTTAAATATTTATACTTTAACTAAAAATGATCTCTGACCAGAAAAATTCTAAAACAATGATTTCATCAATCGTAATATAATTTATTAAATTAGTCCAAACAACCACTGTAATTACCAATAAAACAAATTTCTTTTGTTGACAAAATAACGTGTAACAATGAAAAACAAACTTCCCAACTATTATTGTTCATATGTAGCCAATCATACGTGATAAGTATTGAACACAAATACTTACTAACACTAAGTTGCGCAATTTCACCAATGAATTAATAACCATTTGTGGGATTTCAAAACCAGCACAATTAAGAAAATTTCACAAAAACTATTAAATTATTAAAAGTACTGTATTTTAAGCACAAAACCATAAAAAAGCAAAAAGTAAATTTCAAAAACCACAGCTCAAAACAGTTGTGTAACACAATTTGCCTTAAGAAAGACAGTATCAAGTACTGTATATACTCGCGGATAAGTTCCCCCACGGATAAGTCGGGACTTGATTTCACCATATAATTTCTGGTATTTTATAATGTGGGTCGTATAAGTTGAATGCAGAAAACTCACGCTATTGGTCCAAGAGATTATGATATGCTAATGCCCACCTGAGAGAGTAACCATGGAGCACACTGCCTTTTTTTTTTTTTAAGTATTGTACCAATGTGACCACATGATAATGCCTGAACTATTCCGAAGCAACGTTTGTACAAGTTATCGTTTTTCTGAAAAAAAACACACACACACACACAGAGATAAAAATTGCAAAAATGGCCAAAATGTGTTCAGCAGCGCATGAAACGTGGAGATTCATCAAAATCTTGAGGTCAAATGTTTTCGTGATTACTATACTTTCTCTATACTGCGTATACAAGAAAGTAAAAAGTTTACCAGTCTTGGTATTCCAAAGTCACATTTTAATAATGAGGCCAGTGCAATGCAAGTCCTATTGGATATTGGACTTTTTAGAGGACAGGAAGTTCAATGCACATTTTTTTTTAATATTAAAAAGGCAAGTTAACAGGGGGATATTATAGTCATGAGGGACTTTAACTAACAGAATATTTACTAGGATAACCTTACAAACAGTAGAGCACAGGGGTAGGAGTTTTTAGAAGTAATCAGTGACTCATTTTAATATAATATTTTAAAGCACCAACACAGGGGAATCCTTTCCAGATTTAGTATTTTGTAATAACCAGGACAGAATTGAGGGTGTAGAGGTGATTGAACCACTAGGGTCAAGAGACCATAATATAATACAGTTATCAGTGTTTTGGAAGAGTGTGAATGCAGAGACTAAAACTGTTAAGTTTAAGTTTGCTAAGGTAAAGTCTAAGTAAGAAAGACTGGGATAAGCTTTTAAGTGTAGAGACAGTTGAGGAACAGTTTTACAGGTTAAAAATTGTTTTACATATAATGCAGGACAGGAACATACCTAAATTTGGAATTAGTAGGAAATTTTAAAACTTTGCAAAGGGTTAATAAAGAATTAAAACAGAAGCTGCAAAAATAAAAACAGCTGTACAAGGCGTATAAGGCTAATAACTACAATGTGAATCATAGGATAACAGAGAAACTAAAAGGCATTTATAAAGGAATATAGCAGATAAGGCAAAAGATGGACCAAAGAGATTCATTCAGTATTTTAGTAGTAAAATAACAGTCAAGTAGGTGAAGTGCATCAGCAACAGTAAAAGAGAATTAAAAAATAGTGACAGTGAAATAGTGGATGCTCTAAACTTGCATTTTTCTGAGGTCTTCAAATGTGAGAAAGTAAATAACCTTCCACCGGTAAAAGGGATTACTAAGGAGGTACTGATTGACTTGGAAATTGTAGAGGGAGATCTGCTTAGATTAAAAAGACTGAAATCAAAAAAATCACCAGGACCAAATAATATTTACCCTCGAGTTCTTAAGGAGGTTACTGAGTACATATATAAACCCTTGATGTAAATCTTTAGGAAGTTACTGTGGTACTGGGGAGATTCCAAAGGACTGAAAAATGGCAAATATCACTCTGCTATATAAAAAGGGTGACCGTGCAGATCCAAGCTACTATGGGCCAGTAAGCTTAATGTGAAATTCAGTAAAATTAATGGAAGGAATAATTAAGGATAAGATTGAGCAACACAAGGCAAGAACAGAAGTTTTTCTGCACAGTCAGCATGGCTTCAGAAGAGGGAGGTCTTATATTACCAACATGCTGGAATTCCATGAGGAAGCAACAAAAGGGTATGATCAGAGTGGAGCGTATATTATTCATCTTAACTTTTAGAAAGCATTTGATAGGGTGCTACATGAGAGACTGGGCTTCACACTAAAAGAAGTGAGAATTCTGAGTGATGTTTTCATATGGGTGCAAAATTGGCTCAGACACAGAAATCAGATTGTTATGGTGTGATGAACCCTATCAGAAATGGCTGATGTTAAGATGCTAATCACCTCCAATGCAGCAGTGCAATAGATGACATCTTGTGCAATAGTGTTTCATGTGCAATTAAGGTCTTATGTTGAATGTTTGTGTTCTACCTCATTTAATTATATTTATTTATATTTTGACACCGCAGGGACTGCACCTAATTTTGTTGTATCTGTTACAATGACAATAAAGATATTCTGATATATGCTGCCACGCTGGAAGGACTGGGGGAGGGAGCAAATCCAGAGCATTACCTACCCCAGAGTGCTAGATGGCAGCGGTGCCACTGACTCCTGCAGGGCCCCATGGGAGTTGGAGTTGCATACAACTCTGTTGGGACCTGTCGGCGCTGCCAGGAGGTGCTGCAGCAGCTGCTGAGCCCTTATGGGCAGCATTTCCGCCACACTTGGAAGTGCTGCCAGAAGTGCGTCAATGAGCACCTGCAGCACTTCTGGGTGCCTTATAAAAGGAAGACTCTACTCTAGGAACCATACTAGGGAGGAGGGAGACGAAGCTTGACCGGAGGAGTGGAGGAGAAAAGAGAAAGAAGATGGAGAGAAATTTGGGTTGTGTTTGTGCTTGTGAGACTGCGCTGGGCAATAATAATAACAATAATTTGATTTACAAACTACAGTATAATAAGAGGTTCATTAAATGAAAACTAGCACAAAAATCAAACAAGTTTTTTAAGATCACATATGATAAGTATTTTTGTAATTTAGAAAAGCCAATGCTCCTTTTCCTAGTATTTTTCTCTCTAAGACAATGTGAAAAGATAAAATTCAAAACTACTCTCATGATATGTGTCCTCTGCTGACAAGAGAACACTCACAGTCCTATTTATGTGATGTATAAGTAATATAAGTAAACAATAGCTTCAAATAGACTTTTGTGAAGTATTAAACTAATCACTATTCACAATTTACTAGCCAATTGGAGAACAGCATGCAGCATGTCCAGAAGTGGATACAAATCACCAGTGGCACAGAAGAGGGGCAACTGGATTCCAGTACAACACACTGCATGCTGGATGGACATGTTAGTAAGAATTTCACTGTACTTTATACAGATGACAGTACTACTGCTACTACGCTCAGGTTGGAAATGCTGCAATGGCTCAAACACAGACCTATATTAATAAAATAGTTAACTGACTCATATTTCACACAGATAGTATGCATTGCAGATCCCTACACACATTCGAGTAGCACTGAAATTGAGAGAATAATTCCAGTACATTTCAATAGCACAAAAAAAAAAACCCTGATACTTTAGTCCTGTGTCCGTGCCTAAAAACAAGTTAACATGTTTTATTTTTCTGCAAAATTTTCAATGTCTGTTCAATTTTAATGTTGAAAAAGTAATGGGTTAAAAATTACTGTCTTGTTTTGCACGTTTTCAGGATACACACAAAATTATTTATTTAAAATACACTAAACTATATAATAAGCAAACTTTGACTCATTCATTAAAAGGGTGTAAACAATCTTTCAATTTCCTTTGACCTTTAGTGATTTAAAATTGTTTTGTTTGTCCTGTTTAGCACTTCCATTGCTTTGCTTAATTTCCAGTCATACTTGCCATATTCTTACTCACTGCATCTCCTTCATCGCCCTTGCCACCAATCCAGGTAGATCACAAACCAGAAAACTGTATTTGCATCACATTTTCGTAACTTTGTCAATAGCAAAGGGCCAGAATCAAATGAGTAGGTTTGATAACACAGGTCAGAAAAGGCAAACAAAAAATGACAGTAACTATACTGAATGGATTTTCTCTTTGTAGCGGTGGGCTACTTGTATATCATCAGTGTCTCACAACCTATGATTTTAGGGGGCTCCACAGAATGTAAAGAGCACACATACCAACAAAGAAGAACTAGCTATATGACCCTGTCCCAAAGCATAATAATTAAATAAGGAGGTTATTGACCCCTCTTTTGATTAGACGATAGTTATTCTATGTATGTGGCCCTCTAATGCAAAATAAATTAAGGCTTGAACATGTAGTAGAACAAGAACAAACTAGAGGACTGGGAGTTTTAAGAAAGCATGCCTGAATCTCCAAATAGCTGTAAATTGCAAAGGAATGGTTAAAAGTCTACTTCCTGCCAGTGGTTACTCAACATATAAAATAAGGTAGAGTCAAAAGCTGTCTGGAATGAGAACGATGAAATGTTGAAAGGGAGATTTTGTGGTTTAAAATAAACATGTCAGGTTCTTCCAGTCAAAATCAATGCAGAAAGGCCCTAGAGTGACTTATATGTGGTTGTTACATTGGGTCATTTCAAGGAATTTTTTTACCTTTCTTAACCAACCCTTGTTTCTGTTAGTAAATCCTCTTTTTAAAATCAAAGTGTGGCACTCTTGCTTTGTATCAAGATGGCACACAGCAGTGTCTCTCAATTTAAATGAGGAAGTGAGGTATTTTGAGATATTATATTGCCAACTAAATAGGTTTTTTAGTAAAAGCAAAATATAACCAAATTTTTTTTGGCAGCTTTTCAGGTCTAGTTAAGAATCTATTGAAATATATTTTACCAGTTTTATATCACAGCATGTATTTCCAAATACGTCATTGCCTCCAGTTCACCTACTGCTTGAAAAATAGGAACTGGTGACACTTAGCAGGGAGAAATTGGTACAGAAAATGAATTAATGAAGGAAAACATGAAACAAATCAAGGGAACAGTCTGTTTTGTATAAGTGGCTTCAGCGATTTAAATTGATAAAGACACTTGAAGAATTGGATTTATTTAAAAATGAACATTTTCTGAATGTTAATGCTCTTCTGTTGAGAATTAATTTCTACTGCAGTCCACAATGTTCTACAATAGACATGTGAAAATGAAATGTCAGCTTTTCTGACATATAGTAAATAAACTTGAAGTCATGGTAACTTCTACATAAGATGATGTTTCCAAAATCTACAGGTAAACTGCTGTTGTCGAATATGGTATTATCCATTTAATTCCTCACTATTACCAGTGCCCAAAAATGCAAATGTGAATATCTATGGCCAGTAAACAGCAGCTCTCCTAATAGCACCCATGAAAACTGAAATGCTATGTTTTTTCACCAAATAAAAAAAATCGAGAGCTAGGACTCTCTGTCTCTATATACCTTCACAGTACCTCAAACTTGATTCAAACGTAATGCATGGGTACTGCCATTTTTTTGTTTATATAAAAAGCACTGCTAATCACACATGTGGTGATTTAAAATTAACCAATGACACCTCAGTGTGCAGTAGGTGTTGTATTCATGTGTCTTAGTTACAATTATCACTTATTATAGGTATGTGCACTGATAGCTTTGATAGCATTTATAGTTCTTTTTTATTCTGTTAAATGAACTTTGTGGTGTGCCTGGCTCATCTATTATCAAAATATTTGTTTTATTCAGTCAGTCAGTCATTTTCCAACCTGCTTAATCCTAACACAGGGTCCCGGGGTTCTGCTGGACCCAATCCCAGGCAGTATAGGGTGCAAGGCAGGAACAAATCCTGGGCAGGGCGCCAACCCACCGCAGGACACAGACACACACACCAAGCACACACTAAGGACAATTTAGGAACGCCAGTGCACCTAACCTGCATGTCTTTGGACTGTGGGAGGAAACTGGAGCACCCGGAGGAAACCCACGCAGTATTTATTTTATTTCAAAATGGAAATAAATGTTATTGCTAACACTGTGCACTTTTTTGATTTTATGCAATTTGAGAAGTGTCTGGGTCAGATGTGAGCAATATATTTTTTTTATTTCAAAAGTGGAAAAAAAGTATTGCTACTACCTCAGAATCTGTTCAGTTACAGCTTTTTTATTGTTTTTTTCTGCATTTTTTGATGTGCCTGTGTCAGATGTGACCAAATTTAAAAGGGAAACAATGAATAAACATTAATTGATTTTCAATACATTAGCTTGTGTTGGTTTTAAATTTGTTATTACCTGCTGATAACCAGCTGCTGAAAATGTCAGGCCCAGCTAAATTTCTTGGTTTGCAAATCTGGGCCAACTGAATTTGTAATTGACAGGTTTGGATAGATATGTGGCAGGTAAAATATAATGGTCTTTAATGTAAAATATTATATGTAGGACGTAAGAATATTAGACTGAATATACAATTAGAGGTCTGAAACTTGAAAGTACACCTAATGACAAAGACCTTGGAATTATAGTAAAATTATCTACATCCAGACAGTCAACAGAAGTGATCAATACACTAGTGAGACCTCTCCTGAAATACTATGTTCAGTTTTGGTCTCTATATTTACAATATGGACAATGCAGCTCTAGAAAAAGTCCAAAAAAGAGTGCCTCGGCTGATTCCGGGTGTTAGACCAAGATCTTTGGGCAATGAGGAGAGATTGGAGAAGTTGAATCTTTTCATTTAAAGCAAATAGAGATTTAGAAAGGACATGATTGAAGTGTTAAAATTTCAGAAGTTAACTAGTACAGTACATCCCTGCTGTTACATTAAAATAAATTCTTAAGACTGTGTCCTAAGAAAGACAGACTAAAGGAAAGGAATGATCTGGTTTTATAGCCGGGGGGCAGGAAGAGGCGGGTCCACAAATGGACTCAGTATGGGTGTTTGAACTGCTGCAGGAAGTAGAAGGAGTTTTAGGCGGGCTTTCCTTCTGTGGAAGAGGGAGTAAACGCATTAGTGCAATTAATCAACCCCAGACTCTGCATCTTACTCCCACCTAAGCCCTTATACTGCTTCCCATGCACATGTGTGTGACAACATGTCAATACTGTGCCAATACGTTTGGGCCTTTTTATAGCACCTCCATATTTCTGTTTTGTTTTTTTGTATTATTTTCTTTATTTAAAGAGCTTCCGCAAAATGCCACATTTTCCCCTTGGAATGAATGAGTGAGTAAGTTCGTTCGTTCGTTCTATCGCCAGTCTCTCCTCCTCCAGTTTCTGAACTCCTGGTGAAGTGATTCTGGAGATGAGTGGTCATCTGTGTAAAATTCCACTGCAGCTGTGATATCTGTTTTAACATCTTTCTGGCATTGGACAGAGGGAACTAACCAAACAGGGCTGACAAGGTGATGGACAGGAATGTAAATTGGGCATCAAACTCGGGAATGATGTGTTTGAGAAGAGGAACAGCCATATTTTGCATGAAGCAGTCTTCTAAATTTTGTGAAGGAGCACTTTCCCTTCACATTTGTCTGCCAGTGAGTCTGGGATGATTTTTCCAGGTTCTTGGTTGACTTCAGCAGCAAACTGTCCAGAGTGCTAGTTACTTCTGTGAAAGTCTTCATCAACTGCCTCATGCAGACTGATATGGAAGCTCTTCACCTCATCAAACATACTTATTTCTTAGATTACATCAAGCGATGTATTTTGTAGTTTAACAGTTATGCCTATAAGACCTGTCATACATAGTCATATATGCCTATATGACTATGTACATAAAAGCATTGTAGAAGTGGCTGTATGCATGGTATCAAGCAGCCTTACTTACATGGTAGATGTCAGCCAGTGTTTTCTCTTGCCCAACTGCTGCACTTTCCACAATCTTAGTCAACACATGTTCTTTTAAGAAGCTATTTTTGAAAAACATGACCATGGACTCAATTTACTTGCACCATCATAGCCTTTTCCTCTGCAGCTGGTTTTATTAATGCCCAAGTGACTCAAGACCTTTCTTATGGCAAGTGGCAATGTGTTGCCAGTGATAGCAATTCTAGCAATTTCTCTTTGTCTACAAATCATATTCAGAATGACATTAGTTCAACATTGAAAGAGGATAGTTTTACCAAAACAGAGTAAATGTCCACATTCTTGATCTCTTTAAAAAAGATAGACTGTATTATTTCTTTACAATGAATCTCATTTTGTGTTTGAGGTGAGACATAAGTGGCATTTTTCTCCCAGTAAATTCATTAAAGACAGGAAGTTCCCTGGATTCAAATATTCACTGTTGCCTCTAAGGACCAGTTTAAACTTCATGCTCTGAACACTTATGCGCACGTATCATAGCTACCACACATTCTGTTTTGACATGTCATCAGAAATTAATTTGATGCATGCGTGAGTTGCAGTACCAGTCAAAAATATGGGTGCCATGTGTGTTCAGGTTTTGGTGTGTGATGTCAGCATCGCTGTTTGCTCTCAGTATGTGATGGCAAGCTGCACTGCTGGTCCAACAGGATCAATCTGTGTGCTTCAGTGTTTGATGAATGGTTCGATGCATTGAAGCAAATCATCAAGCTTAAATGCTCATATGGGAATGTGCTTTTCTTCATCTTTTTCTTGCATAGGCATTACAAGTACTGCGGTGGGTTGGCACCCTGCCCGGGATTGGTTCCTGCCTTGTGCCCTGTGTTGGCTGGGATTGGCTCCAGCAGACCCCCGTGACCCTGGATTTGGATTCAGTGGGTTGGGAAATGGATGGATGGATGGATGGCAATAGAAGCATCGCATATTTCCCATCGCAGTGACTCGTGTGATAGACAACTGGGGACCTTGCCCCACCGGGACACCTGGAGAAGGGAAGGACCCGGAGAGGGGCAGTATCTTTCCTGGGATGCAAGAGAGCAGCCCCCCTGGATTGCATGGAGGCCACGGAGCTTGGAAGCTCAACCCCTGTTGGGGGCCTTGACAACCGCTAGGAAGCGCCTGGATGTTTCCGGAGCCATGGACTGCAGCCAGAATAGGAACAAGGTACACCCGGAGTGCTTCTGTGTGCCCATGCAGCACTTCCGCCACACATGCAACATAAAAGGGGCAGCCTCACTCCATTCGGGAAACTGGAGTCAGGAGGCAGAGGACTGAGCTTGCGAGGAGAAGAGTGGAAGCGGCAGAAGTATCAAGAAAGAAAAAAGAAAGGAAGTGTTTGGTGCACTGTGACAGGTGCTGTAAAGAGGACAAATAAAAGTTTGTGATTAGACTTCCATGTGTCCTGGTGTTTGCCAGTAGTCGGGCTGAATGTTCACACTCGATACAATTGAAGGACTCACATACTATCTGTATACCTGTGTCCATCTTTTTTTTTTTTGTACCTCACAACAGCATCAGAATGCAAACAATTTTTATTTTTCACATCTTTGTTCCCCAACTCACAACACAGCAAAACCGGATGTTTTTTTTTACCATAATGATGTCTCACAATGCCACTTGGTGGAATCCTCCACTTAAAGCACGTGCACAAGTATAGACAGTACACAGCTTGTGCAGCAGCAGCAGCAGCATCTTCAAGCACACGTGTCATGTATCGTTAAGTATATCCTCGGCCTTAGACCAGTACACCTGGCAACCACAATAAAGTGCTGCCTCTGCAAATGATGTTAGCAATTATCTATTTCCTTTGATGTCCACTACTCAATTTCTGTCTAACATAACTGAAGCCTGACAGTTATGTGTTTCAGTAGACAGAAACATCGGCTCTTTTGAATGCAACTTGATGACTAGCATTGCATTCATGCCTGCTTATAACGTTAAACATTTCAGGCACTCTTAACAAGTGAAGAATTGATTAATATTCCCATGTGCATCCTGTGACTTTGATTTGTAAAAGGATCACAGCAAACACAAAAGGTGTCATCAAGTTTTGCGCTGTAAACTAATCAAAAAACGTATTTTTCAAGCTAACTAAAATTGAAGAATTTATATCCTCCAAGAAAAGTTGTTGAGACGATGGTCATAATTTCTCACTAAATGGTATTTCTGACCATCTGATATACACTGCCCTCTATGGTTGATCTCTGCTGGTGAGTTTGTGGCCTGGATATAAAATCCTAAATCACTCACCAGTTACCTTATGCTGCTGAGCTGTTGAGGTGATAATAGCAATTTTAACTTTTAATTTTCTCTTAGCGTCACGTCTTTTGTTCAGTTCCTTTTGCACTCTCCCTGAAAAACAGGCTTTTTAAACTTCACAGACTAAAGGGATTGGGTGTTTTAGGAAGAAGCCCTGTGGGTTGTCCACAGACATGTTAACTCATTTGAGAATCACGTCTGGCCCCACAAGACTAAGGGATTTATTACAAGAAGCTTTAAAAAAGACAGCATTAAAAGACTACATGATATTAAATACCATATATTAGAAGCCTTTTTAGCTTGATATAAAACATTGTAAAATAACAGTATTGTATTTAGTGTCAGATTATTTTTAATGAAAACGTATTTTTGTTAAAAGCATGCTTAACAAAATTCTTTTAAGACTGTTAATAGGCTGTTTACAATGGACATTTAAACTAAGGTGTGAACAGTGATTCTTTCTTCTTTCTATTAACTATTCCAAGGAGTATTATTTTCAGAATATTCCATTTTAAGGACACTATACTGTAGAAGGCAAATTATTGCTTTAAAATTATTAAAGACTTGGAATTTTAGAGTTTTATACTTTACCAACACATCCAGTAAGTATCAACACATTAAAATATGTTGACTTTAGAACTCAGCAACACAGTAAAGAGGAAATATAAAAAACAAACTTCCATACTACAAGGTATTAAATATGTGTCAAGAAAAGTACAAACAGCAATACAACAAAAAGCTTTGTACAGGAATATACTAAAGCATGACATTCAGTAAACTTTGTGATAATGGACTGTAGCTGTACAATTGAGGTGCTTTAGCTGTTCACACCATATGCAACTTGGGAAAAGGAAGAGAAGGAAGTGCTTCTAAACTTGCTAACCTGAGCTTTGATGCTGTGGTATTGTCTATCAAATCAAAGAAGTGTGAACAGTTTGTTTTTGTAGACATGGGGATTACATAATAACACACAGGCTTTATGGGAACAGCATTTGGAATAAATATGTGGAACTAATGGCAAACCATGGCCTATGAATTATTCCTGTATGTATGAATTTTTTGTCTTTTGTAGCTCTGCCATGATTCTTTTTACAATGCAGCAAAAAAGTTGCGTCGACTTACTCATGCTTCATTTCTACAGGCAAATCAAAGTATAGGTGCTGTAAAGTATTTACCAGCACAGTGGTTTTTTGAAATGTATCGTGAAATTGTTATTAGTCATTACACAGGTCAATCTTTTACTATGCAAAGCACCTTTTGCAAACAAAAACTTTAAGCTTCTAAAATTAGAATTATTACATAAATTTAATTATGATTAAAATGGCTTAATATAAATATTAATTAACGATGTTGAAAGAACTCAAAAATGGTGCTTGTCTAGTTGCTTGTGAGGGCAGTTAACTGGCTCCAGTGTTGTGATGTATACATAATTGATTTTTCTGGAGTAAAAGGGGATTGTAACTCTAACTACTCAGATTGAGGCTCAGAACAACATATCTAATTCACCTCATTAACATTAGTAATTTACTTTTTCATACTATTATTTTACAACCAACCTATATTCAAAATGACAGTGGTATCATGGAGTTGACAACCATCATTTCGGAACTGGAGGCACTACATTAAAAGCAAGCTGCAGTCGGTCTCATTTACAAGTTTTTGGTCAGATGGACTGTGATGACCTGTAGATGAACTCTCTTTGGGATTTCATACAGAGCAATGCTGTGGGCACTGTTTTAATGCTATGCATTTTGATTGTTTTCTTTTATTGGTACCTAAGTGTATCACACATATTATAATCTTAGATTAGAATGATCAGACAGTCTATAACTCAGATGTTCGATGGGAGTAAGGGGAAACAGAGACAGCACACTTGACAAGATAAAGTGTTCTGCACATACTTTTGTGATTACAGCTTTTAGGTAGAGCCGTCACCAGAGTACTTCAGCAATTATCTATCTGTAAAATGACGAGATACAGAGCCCCACTAGGGACTTTTAGTATAAAGAACAACCTGCCAGTGGATGAGATGTAAAGAACAACAGAGACGTCAGAGTGAATGAGACAATCCATTCCATCGAAGAGCCTTTATTCACCTGGACATTGAAGATGCCGTCCATGCATCAGACCAACAACATTCCTTCTATGACACAGGTGTTATCTTTATCTTTATAGAAAACATTTTTTAAGCTTTTTGGCATTGAAGCAAGGGTTATTATTATTATGGTTTTATATAATGACATTGCTATTATTTATTTTTCTATCATTGATTTCATATATATATATATATTTGAAGCTATTATTCTGCTCTAAACAAATACAACTTTGCTTTTAAATTTCTATCATTTGTCTGTATATCTTGAGTGACTGAAGTAGTAAAGTAGAAACAGGGCACCTGATGTTGGAAGATTGCCACTTTGTTTTTGTTGGTGTTAGCAGGATGAGGGAGAACATCCCAGTAGAAAGGATCATAGTAGGACTGACATATTGTTGGTTGGTAAGTGGCTTTAACCAAGGTGTAATTCTTTGGGACAAAAGCAAATCAGCCTTGAGAGTGCAGGTTATACTTGGGGACAGCCATGTGTTGTCCATGCTGAAGCTATTGAATTCCTGTGTGGAGTACTGGGAAGTGACAGGCATCATTCATAATTAGTGCTTATGTGAATCAGTTTATTGACACTGAGCACAGGCACTAATTCAAAAAACTAAACATTGAACATTTGTTTAAAGCTGATCTCTCAGATGTTTCTGCATCAACATTTTCCTGAAAAGTATGATTTTGTTTGATGTAGAGCAGCATCTAGGTGATATTTCTAGTTAAAGGGAGAGTGGGGAGACAAATTTTGCAATTTAAATCTCTTTATTTTCAATAAGATCATTGCTTAGTATACCTCTTGCATTGGATGGATGCTGTTTGCTTGAAGTTCTATATAAAATTATAAAGTTTTAAAGAAACTGTTTTTAATTATTATTATAATGAATATGCTGTGTTATTGTATTTACAATGTTTTAACTGTAAACTCTCCAAAATATATTCCCACAAAAATGTATATTTTAAGCACCGAGAGAAAAGGTAAGAGTACAATTAGAGAATGGTTGTTTTTTGACACTTCACATTAGATGGTGTAGTGGAAGATATTGCTGGTTTTATAACAACGAGGCAGAATTTATATTTATTAATGTTGTATATTGTTCATATTTTGCCAGGGCAATAGTGAAAAATGGAGGCAGGTGAGCAGGTGAAAGGCTGTGCCAACTTTTGAAAGCATCTTTGACAATGACAAATTTTCTTTGATATTGCAGTGATTACTGAGCTGATTGAGGCACATACACACACCAAATGTAGTTAAGCACTAAACCAGGCAAATAAGCAATGCTAGAAGCCTAACATACCTACTGCTCTATCCTGTTGGTATTTGTCACAGGAAACACCTGTGAAAACAACAAGCACAAGCAGGGAACAATGCAAGATGTACCCACATACAGTAACCCTTCCTTGCAAACCTGCATTCTTAACAGATAAATACAACTGTCTTAGCCAATCACTCTTTCTCTCCTCCGCTCCACTAATGCTCTTACGATCTGCAACTTCTTCACCAACTCCTACTTGTTCTCTCCCTTTGACAGTCTCCACCCAACTTCCTACATCCTTTCAAAAATTCTCAAAACAATAATTTCCTCCAGTGCATTTTGGTCACCCTAAATCTAACTATATAACATAATAAAAAAAGATCATTGCTTGGTGATAGCTTCATTTCACAAAAAAATTATAAAACTGTGAATCACTGAAATTCAAAACTGTTTATTCTTGACTTTTTTGCAAAAAATTTGTTTAAAAATCCTTTATATGGGCTAGATCATTCTGAACTGATAAATGCTGCTATGAATTACACTACATGAATCATAAGAGGATAAACATTGTCAAACACATGTGAATAGGAGGCAGTCAATGGTCTCGAAAGATGGTAATTTCACGTTGGACCAAGGGGTGGTAGCGTGCACTAACCCTTTCTCTCTTTCTTCTGCAGACCACCTAAGGGAAACCTGCCTGAGCCTATCAACATCCCTTCCTGCGCCCCAACTATAAAAACACCACCTTGCTATCACTGAGTCAGTACTGTTTCGAACTTAGTCTAGGAAGACCTTTAATCACTGCCTTTTTTTCATTTTGTTTCAAGTTTAATTTGTTCCAGCACTGAGCTTGTATAGCGAATTTCTCGTATCTAGAACAAACTTCCCCATTGAAAATGATGGAAATCCAGATAATCCGTTCTGCACCCCCAAAAATATCAACATAAAAATCAATTTTCCTAACAAATAACACTGATAAATAATATATACAAGTGGAACCTCGGTTTGCGAGTAACTTGGTTTACGAGTGTTTTGCAAGACGAGCTAAATTTTTTAATTAATTTTGACTTGATAAAACGTGCGATGTCTTGCAAAACGAGTAGTATGGATACACTTTGTCTGCTGAGCGTCATGTGATCATAACTGAGCTGATGGTTCTTCTCTCTCGTGCGCGTCTCTCTCTCCTTATCTCTCTCGCTCCCGCACGCATCTCTCTCTCTCACTCCTTATCTCTCTCGCTCGCTTGCTTCTCTCTCTCCTTATCTCTCTCTCTCTCGGGCAATCGTCACCTATTCTCCGTCTGCATGTCCGCGATATTTTTGGATACGCTTATACGGCGAACTGCTACAGCGAAACAATGAAATCACAAGCGCACAAACGCGTAGATCCTCACGCTATGAGAGAACAAGGAACACTGAGTGCGCTGACGGGTTGGCAGCGTCAGCTTGGGTGAATCCCCGAGTCGAGGCGGATCGGGAAACGCGTCACGCATACCCACAGCCTGGCTCGTGGCTCGTTACGCGAGCCAATGCTCGTATTTAGATCTAAATTTTTCGCTCATACTTTCCTCGTATCTTGAATTTCTTGTATACAGAGGTGTTCGTATCTTGAGGTTCCACTGTATATGGGGAGGTTACCCCAAACCTTTTTCTGTCTCTTGTCTTATCTTTTACAACATATTGTACCGACCTTCCATGTGGGTAATAAAAGAAAGGAGGACAGTGTGCATTACTGAAATAATAATGTAAGAGCCAATCTTAGAAAGTTAAAGTTTTGAGTTAAACTCATATTAATGTTTGCTTAATTTGAATAGAATACAAATTTCTTTCATAATTATAACTTATGGTACAGCCTTTCCCCCTATAAGTTAGTAAGAGATAGAACCTTCTTACTATAACTGAGAAACAGTGTGATAATAAGCTTAGTTGTGGTAAGACCAAGTACCAGTAAAGAGGGACTTGAAAGACCCATTTTCAAGTTAGAAATGGGATAAGCATACAGTTTTCTGACCATTTAGAAATGGTTCTAAAACGTTTTGAAATGGTTCAGAAGTGTTAAGTAAATAGTAACGATTTGAAAAGTAACAAGATTAAGCTTAGAACTGAACTTTTCTTAATATTCATTTTTCCTTTTTTGCTATTTGAATTTTCCTTTTTTTGTGTGAACTGTTTTACTTTGAAACTTAACTAAACTTTTGAAAACAAAGATATTTTGTCTGTGGAATCATTTCTGCGCATCAGGCTTTTGTTGAATCCCATTTTTTGAGTTGAAGCTGCTGAACTTTGGTAATTTTGGGAAAACGCAGCTACAAATAAAAAAAAGAAAATGTTTTTTCTTCTTAAGAGTAACTAAATAAAAAGAGAACAATGTCTTTGAGCAACAGTATATGACAGAAAGAACAATCTACAATACCTACTTATGTTTCTGAATGCTACTTTGTCTTTGTTATGGCCATGGGTCTGGTGTTTCATTTGTCCCCTTCACACGTTTACAGTCCTATTCATTTCTCAATACCTCTTTGACTTCATCCCCTTTTAAACCCTTTTGACTAATGGTGCTTTCTCCTGTGAACCTCATTGGTTGCATGGAGCCCTGTGAGCTCTGCTCACAGTTTCTTTCGGCAGTATTAATTTGCATTGGCTGAAGTACACTTGTTGTTGACCTTTGTACTGCCTGCTGCTTATAGATGTGCCATCGCTCAGTCGAGACCATACAAATGACTGCTGTGTTGTAAGTTAGGGTTTTCCTATAATTTTTACTAATTTCCCAAATTATATGCATTAATTCTAACATAATATATTATTAATAATTGTGGTAATATAAAAGAGCCATAGTATACATAGTATTAAATATGCAATTCAAAAAATGCCAAGTATCTAAAGTGTATGATCACCATGTCAGCGGTCAGTATTTTTCTTTCTCATCAAGTAAACTATTCTGAGAATTCCTAGCAGGCACACAAATGATTCTTCTAGAAGTGCACTTACTGGCAAATGCATTGTACTTGAAAAATAAAAGAAGACATGGAAAGACAAATACATGCATGTATCCAAAATCCACATCAACCCAAAATTTGACATAACAACGGATGAAGAGAAAATTTGCCAACTTGCTGAAAGGGAAAAGTAAAAATAAAAGTAAAACTACAAACTTCCACCTGAAGAAAATAAACAAATAAGGACATTCTGCCTAAAGACAGCCTCTGTGAAGGTGAGTACAGTGCATCCTGAGATCTGAAGGACCACCCATAAATGGCTTGTGTTAGCAGTCTGACATTAACACCAAACATTTTTAGTATGTGAAAATAATATACAACACTGTAACTGGGTTAGTAAGAGTTGGACAGTTTTATTGAGTCACAGTGTTTGTTAGTCAGAGTCCTTATTGTTTTAGAAAAAGCTCGTCCAAATATTGCAGCACTCAGAGACTGCATAGTTCATCTAAATGGTAGAGCAGGCCTTGTTAACTGAATAAGTAATTCGCCAGCTGCTTGTGTATGTATTGTGATGGAAACACATCTTGGTACCAATTGAACTTTGTGAAAAACTACCAAAACCCAGTTCATTTTTTTAACATTAGCTGTTTCTTATATGAAATACACACAAGGAAAGGATATACGATTGGATAAAATAAACTATCCCTAAAAAAAGAAAGAAAACTGAATTGTGTCACTGGCCCTAGCTACGCAAGCTTTCTGTCCATTTCTAAAACATGGCCTAAACATTGTGCCTTAAGCTTTACAACTCTCCCAGCTGAACTTATAAACAGTCTCCTACCCACTCTTCAATACTCTGAACAAATTACCATCCCCCCAGTTTCCATCTTTGCCCAAATTCCCACAAGGCACCAAGTTTAACTAATCTTTGGCATGAAGATGGCCTTAAGCTGCTTTCTGGGATCAGAGACACAAGGTTAAACCCTTCCTCAGCTCTTTAGCCCTCTGTTGCAATGAAGCTCCACCTCGGCCTGTGTTGTCTTCTGGTACAGTGTGGCTCTATTGGCTAAGAAGTGTTGTCACCTCTGGAGTTCCTTCCTTAGACTCTGACTCTATATGAGATGAGGGTCAGGCGTCCCTAACAAAAGTTGGGTTATGTGAGTAAAATGGCAACGTGTTACATGTTGGTCAGACATGCAAGTAAAATTTTTACTCTACTACATTTGACACTACTACTACTACTGCTATTACCAATACTTCTACAACTAGAGTCTTTGGGCAAGATTGGGGTGCCCTTCAGAAGCATACAGTACATTTACATAGCATATCATCTGTTGCTGGCTCCTGACATATGCAGACCCTCTTCAGATGTGAGTGTGGCACTTTCTCAAGAATTTCTACAGGACTTGACTCTGCTGTCTTCTTATTAGAAAACCTTTAATACTTCACAGAGAAAGCTATATGAGCCCAGATGTGTAAATTTTTCCACCAGCTTAGCTGGAAACAATGGGTTTAAGCCAAAGTTTTAATCAATAAACAGCAGTCTAACACACAGGTCTAATGAGTAATGTTTAGTGCCAGATAAGTGGTATCATTCAGACCACTGATTGGTTAATTTTATATGCCAGCTGGGGTAACAGAGGTAACAAACCAATGATAGTAGAGTCAATGTGAGTACTAACATTTCATATTAATAATAATACTAACATTTAATACTAAATGTCATCTTTACTTTTATCATTAATATAAAAATTACTGAATGGATAATTTGTTCTTGAATTCTACTTGCATTTTCAATCAAAGCGGTCAGTAACACAAAGGCAGTCATATCCCCAACAGCAGGAAAGTGACAGTGTATGGAGACCTTGATAAATCGTCAGTATGGCAGTGGAAATTTAGAATGCTAAGTGCTGCTTTGAGGCTATGTGGTCCAGTGGTTAAAGAAAAAGGTGTAAATGAAACAGGTCTCCATTCAACCCATTGACTCACTCACTCTGCGTGACCTTGAGAGAGTCACTTAACCTTCTTGCTCCATGTCATGTTGAAGAAATACAAAACCTGAGGTTGTGCAGTAAATTATTTTTCAGCTGCAGATGCATATTTCTCCCTGTAATTTCTTTAAAGTGCTTTGGAATCCATTTGGGATGAAATTCACTATATAGATGTAACTATTATTATTATTAACACCACTTAGCAAATGGACTCCAAAGTACTGCGGCTACAAAAATGGGATTGCAGTGTCAATTCACTGAGCTATCTATAGTTTTAGTTATTTATTATTTCTGTGCACTTACATAAAAAATCAGCTTAAGAATCCTTTTATGTCTAAAAGTGAATATATCATTGGGCTGAAACCTATAAAGACAAATGAAGCAAAAGCGAGAGAAAAGAAAAAGAAAAAAAACTGCCTATTATTACAAAACCCACCTGCACCACATGTTTGCTGCTGAATATTACTCTTTTTCCCTTAAGAAAAGTACATCCATTTGCTTAATGTTATTTGACATACCAGGCTACAGATAAAAATGCTTCAGTTGTATTCCAGAAAATAGGGTCAATTACCTCTGCATCAAGCCACCATGTTTCATTGCTGCAATAGGCACATATCTTTGTAAATGGCTTACATTACACCCGAAATATCTTTAAACTCAGCTGAATGTTCTGCTGAGAATTGTTTAATCAGTAAAGGTGCCAACTGTGCAATGCAAAAATAAACAAAAAGTCATTGTTTCAGATCATTGCTTCTGTTTCTCAAATTGCCCATTGCTGCGCTACTTGAAAAGGGTAGGAAGCATTTTGGGAGGAAAAAGATACATGTGCTCCAGAGGTGATCTAGTGGGCAGAGTTATAATCAGTCATTCAGTCATTGCCTAACCTGTTTAGTCCTGAACAGGGTCGAAGGAGGTGATGAAGCCCATCCCAGCTATCATAGGGAGTAGGGCAGGAACAAATTCTGGACAGGGCACCAGTCCATCACAGAGTAAATACACACACACACACACACACACCCACCCCTCAATCACACACTAGCATCAATTTAGTATTGCCAATTCATCTGACCTGCATGGCTTTGGACTATGGAAGGAAACCAGAGTACCCAAGAGAAGACCCACGCAGACACTCCACACAAAGGGGACCCAGGACGCAAACCCTGGTCTCCTTACTCCCAGGCCAGAGTTACAGTGCATTTCTTAAATATGATATGTACAAATGGGTCTTCCAGTCACTGCCTTCTCCCAGTATGTGGATTGTAACACCAGGGGAAACAGGACTATCGACCTACTGTATGCAAATGTTAAAGACGCATACAGCACCACCCCGCTGCCTGCGCTTGGGAAAGCAGATCATAACCTGGTTCTGCTACAGCCTCAATACAAACCAAGAGTGAGCGCGCTACCTACAACCACACGCTCATTCAGGAAGTGGTCCCCTGAGGCAGAGCAGGCTCTGAGAGACTGCTTTGGAACTACAGACTGGGATATATTCCTGGGGTCACATAGTGAGAACATTGAAGAGGCTGTTGAATGCACAACTGATTACATCAACTTCTGTATGGACATTGTAGTTCCAGTAAGAACAGTACGCTGCTATGCTAACAACAAGCCATGGGTTACAAGTGACATCAAGGGCCTTTTGAACCAGAAGAAAAGGGCTTTTAAAGGTGGTGATCAGCTTGAGCTCAAGCGCGTGCAGAAGGAACTCCGAGTCCAACTCAGGGCGGCGAAAGAGCAGTACAGGAGAAAGCTGGAGCAGAAGTTGCAGAACAACAGCATGAAGGAAGTGTGGGATGGGATGAAGATTATCACTGGCTGTAGCTCGAAGCGGGGTGCCGCCATCGAGACAGACGTGGAGAGAGCAAACCAAATGAACAACTTCTTTAATAGGTTTGATCACCCTAACCCACTATCACCTCGAAGTACTGCATCCTCCAACCATCCTTCTGCTGGTACCAGCATAGGTGAGACATCCCCACCCACAATTACAGCAGCCCATGTGAGCAGAGAGTTGAAAAGACTTCGTGCCAGCAAAGCAGCGGGTCCAGATGGTGTATCGCCACGACTGCTGAAGGCCTGTGCGTTGGAACTGGGGAGTCCTCTACAGCGCATCTTCAACCTGAGCCTGGATCAGGGGAGAGTCCCAAGGCTTTGGAAAACATCTTGTATCACCCCTGTCCCAAAGGTATCACGACCTAGTGAGCTGAATGACTTCCGGCCTGTTGCTCTGACGTCACATCTGATGAAGACCATGGAGCGGCTGCTGCTTCACCACCTGAGGCCACAGGTCCGCCACGCCCTCGACCCTCTGCAGTTCGCATACCAGGAGAAGGTGGGAGCAGAGGATGCCATCATCTATATGCTACACCGATCCCTCTCCCACCTGGACAGAGGCAGTGGTGCTGTAAGAATTATGTTTTTGGACTTCTCTAGCGCCTTCAACACCATCCAACCTCTGCTCCTTAGAGACAAGCTGACTGAGATGGGAGTAGACTCACACCTGGTGGCATGGATTGTGGACTATCTTACAGACAGACCTCAATATGTGCGTCTTGGGAACTGCAGGTCTGACATTGTGTTCAGCAATACAGGGGCACCGCAGGGGACTGTACTTTCTCCGGTCCTGTTCAATCTATATACATCAGACTTCCAATATGACTCAGAGTCCTGTCACGTGCAAAAGTTCGCTGATGACACTGCTATTGTGGGCTGCATCAGGAGTGGGCAGGAGGAGGAGTACAGGAAGCTAATCAAAGACTTTGTTAAATGGTGCGACTCAAACCACTTACAGTACATCTTAACACCAGCAAAACCAAGGAACTGGTGGTGGATTTTAGGAGGCCCAGGCCCCTCATGGACCCTGTGATCATCAGAGGTGACTGTGTGCAGAGGGTGCAGACCTATAAATACCTGGGAGTGCAGCTGGATGACAAATTGGACTGGACTGCCAATACTGATGCTCTATGTAAGAAAGGTCAGAGCAGACTATACTTTCTGAGAAGGTTGGCAACGTTCAACATCTGCAGTAAGATGCTGCAGATGTTCTACCAGACGGTTGTGGCGAGTGCCCTCTTCTACGCGGTGGTGTGCTAGGGTGGCAGCATAAAGATGAAAGACGCCTCACGCCTGGACAAACTTGTTAAGAAGGCAGGCTCTATTGTAGGAGTAAAGTTGGACAGTTTAACATCTGTGGCAGAGCAACGGGCACTAAGCAAACTCCTGTCAATCATGAATAATCCACTGCATCCACTGAACAGTGTCATCTCCAGGCAGAGGAGTAGCTTCAGTGACAGACTTTTGTCACTGTCCTGCTCCACTGACAGACTGAGGAGATCGTTCCTCCCCCACACTAAGCGACTCTTCAATTCCACCCGGGGGAGTAAATGCTAACTTTTTTTTTTTTTTTCATTTTTATTACTATTTAATTTAATATTGTTTGTTTGTATCAGTATACTGCTGCTGGATTATGTGAATTTCCCCTTGGGATTAATAAAGTATCTATCTATCTATCTATCTATCTAAATAATATTAAGTAAAACAAGCAAATACAGCATATTGCAAGTGAAATCTAGCATAACATACATTTAAAAATAAATACAAAACAAACAACTGTATAATGTAACTTATAAAATGCAAGTCACTCAACACTTCTTTAGTACTGAATTAGTTCTTTCTGTCAATTAAAGTCCAATAGCAGAACTTGTAAAATTCACCAAATCAATTCAACAATCTCTGCAGAAATGCAAAGAACTTGGCAGAAGCTAAGAATCAGTTTTAAAGGAGCAAGTAGTATAGCAATAGTGGCAGACAGAACCATACATGTCCTGCAGTGGGTATAATTCACAAAAAGAAGGGTACAGATCCAGAATCAAAGTAATCTTCCACCATTTAAGGGAGCAGTGGCAAAACCTGAGGGCCTGAAGTAAATCGTATTTGATCCGAGCAAGATGTTTCTTTCAACATTGGAGTGCATCTGAAATAACACATTTTGATTGTGGGGTGCTCTTCTCTCTCTCTCAGGTCTACTCTGCTCAATGTACACAAGATATTTAGGGTCAGACTGGGGAAGAATGAATGCGGAGAGTATTCTTTATGGATCAAGGATGTCTGACTTTACTTTAACCTTAAGCAAGAATGGAAGATCATATTAATTGACACAGAGGTTAGGAGCTTGCACTGATACAGTGCGCTGCTGTACCCACCACCCCACAAAGTACTTTATGATCCCAGATTAGGACCTAAACGCAGCCATGCTGCTTGCAGGGCTAGATGAAAGTTAGTAACGTAACCAGAACACAGCAATTGCTGGTTAAGGGCTTATTTAAAGGGCCCAACGGAGTGGTATCACTTCTGGAGACTTCAGAAAATGATAGTATAGTACATGTATTTTACTCATTAAAAACTAGACCAAAATACAAAAAGACAACTGAGGACGGACTGAATGCTCTAATATATTTTGTCAAACTTTTTGAACTCTTAGGTGAGTCATTGCCGTCTTACTTTGGCACGATCTTTAATTAAGTTTTTGTTTTTTGTCTGGCAGCTGTTCATTATGTCTGTTGATGAGCCTACTCATATATCCGTTCATTTTAGTAATCAACACGCAGCTTAGGTGATATGACTTTAAAATTAATTTAAAAATATTGAAAAGTTAAGATGGTTTTTAAATACTGTGGATTATGACAAATTAATACCTGCATTCATTTAAAGTAGAATTCACTACAGCAATATGTATTTCACTAGTGATTCAAACCATTTTATATACAGCTTTCAATTAATTCAAAATGCTGCTGCAAGAGTCATTCCAAGAACAAGAAAGTGCAGCCACATAACTCATGTTCTGATTGGCTCCTAGTGAAGCTGAGGAATGATTACAAAACCCACTTTCTTACATATAAAGCTTTAAAGGAACAAAGACCATATAGTGTCTTATCCTTCACCAGAATACAGAACTGCAAATTATTTAAATACATTTTTTATTGACTTACATTATAAACTGTGTTGAAAATGTTATAGAATTTCAATACTTTCCTTACAACAATTACAAATTAATTTTTTTAGTACAGTATATACAACTCCAGATTTTAAATCACTAGGCTGGTTAAGTTAAGCTTAAAGCTGATTTAGCGTACTATATTGTAAATTACTTATTTTCTCTCCCTCTCAAAAATACTCTTTAATGTCTATACTAAAGATAACAAGAACATAAGAAATCTGTCGAACAAGAAGAAACTATTCATTCCATCAGGCTCCTTCGGTTAGCTAATAGTTGGGATTTCCCAATAGAAGTAGTATCTATCTATGTATTCCTTTTACTAATATTTTAATTAATGCATAGGAAAATTCTACCCAAATTTGTACCAGTTCTAACTATTCTAAAAAATATATACTTTGCAAAGAAATAGTTAAAATTTCAAAAGAGCAGAGTTAAGAACAATGAAAGTTGAAAAACAGCCTTTTTTTTCTTTATGATGACTTGAGTAGACATAAAGAGCAACATGTCTAGTTCAAAGCACACTTCCTGAGGCTGAGACATATTAGAAAGAAATGCTTTGGCATAAATTGCATTGCAAATTGTATTACATTTATTTAATATCACATAAAAAGATAGATAGATAGATAGATAGATAGATAGATAGATAGATAGATAGA